>JAZKJV010009683.1:600000-1185749 GCA_037367405.1 Ottelia alismoides | reverse complement strand
TTGGACCAATGGGAGGGCTGCTACCTGGAAAAGATTTAGAAATTAGATTAAAAATAGCAAATGGCTTATTTAATTAAAACTCAAAACATGAAATATTTTTGTTTTAATATTTTCTATTTTTTGTGATTTTTAATTAATTTTTCAAAAATAAAATAAGGTATTTACATTACATAGCTATATATAGGTATAGGTACAATATATGGTTTTTATTTTTGATTTTAATTTGTTATTTTTATACAATTTTATTCCTATTTTATATTTTATTTATTTATATCATAAAATAAGGAATAAAAATATATTTTTATTTTATTTTTATTATTTATATACATAGGTGAAATAAATAGATATGTATATATATATATACATGGTATATTTACAATGTATTTTTGGGTTTTTAATTTTGTTCTTTTTATTTTGTTTTTGTTTTAATTGTTTTTATTTTATTTATTTACACCATAAAATATAGAGTATTTACAAATTTTTTGGAATCTAATTTTTATTTTCTTACAGGGTGAAATAAATACAAGTGAGTGGGCTATATACATGGTGAATGTGCACAAGTGATGTTTTTGTTTTCTTTTTAATTTTTCTATTTTTATCTTGATTGTATATTTATAAATATATACAAGTATTTACAAGCCTATTTTATTCTATTTTTAGAGGAAAATAATTTTATTTTTATTTACATATATATTTACACACATGAGCCCCTATCTCCCTCTACTTTGGCTTTTATGCGTTCAGGCCCATGCTGAGCCCTCCCTTGGGTTACGTTGCTCAATATTTAATCTAAATATTTCCCTCTTTTCTTTTTGATCTTTATTCTTTTATTTTTGCACAAAAACATGCTAATTATTACTATTTACACCATGCATGCTTTTGGTAATTATTTATATTTACAAATATATACATGCATTTGCAAAGGTTTTTGTAGCTAAAATATAAGAATAAAGAGTGATGAATGAGTATTCATCACCCCCCTATACTTAACTTTGCTAGTCCCTTAGCAGACACTTATTTGAAAAAGAAGTGAAAAAGAAGAAAGAAAAAGAAAAAGAGAAGAATGTACATGGATCAAGGTTGATTATTAAACTTGCCTTCATTAAATTGAGGTATGGAGCTTAATCAGATCTTTAGATTATTAATGTATCGGAATCTTATTTGGACTTAAGCCTAAAACTCAACAGCCTCTAAGTTCCACTAATCTCTAATCAAGACTCGTCAATGCTCCAGATCAGAACAAGTCATCAATCACAAACCCTGAAGACCATGAATCTTTCCTTGTCCTGTGAATGTGAGGTCTAAGCTCTCCACCTCAGAAATGGCAACTTGACAACCCTCCCAAACAAGGTAACTCTATGATCTCAATCTGGCCACTCTTTCCTCGAGGAGCGGGGTATTCCCTTCTAAGTTCAAGTTCAACCGGCTCAAGAAGAGGAGGAAGAAGAGAATGGACCATGGCCAGTGTAGCCATGTATCCTTGGGAGCTTGACCAGTGTAGCCAGGTCTCCCTGCTGCAAGCTACATAAGGTGGAACATGAAACTCAAGCTTTGCTTATTGCACTCTATATACATACTCCGGTGGGATTATCATTTTCTCTCAGACCCACCACTTTTTTGGAGTTATTTTCTTTTTGCATTTTTTTTCAAGTGCATCTATACAATATGTACATGTGCAGCATATATACAAGGAGTTTTTCCTCTTGAGCCAGTAGACTATCCCTCTTTTGAAGCTTTATTGCAACCCACAACTCCCGTCGTTAGACCTCATGGCAACCAGGCCAAGTTGAGATGCACTTCCTTCACTAAAAGAAGAAGAGAGGTTCCGCCTAGAAGTACTACCCTCATATGCTACCCCAAGTCAAGGAAGACTGCCTCCTCACCACCTCATCCGTAGAGAGCTCAGTGCTAAGTGCTGGTGTCCAAGTAAAGACATTGTCTATATGAGTCATGTGTTGTTGTTAAGTTCTCTACTTAGGCTCATTGAGATGACATATGATCATAGCCTAGTGGACATAAAGAATTAAGTCACCATGGACCTGAAAAGCCTTAAACCTAAGCCCTATAAGGTTCCTCTTATAAATTAGGTGGATTAAGATCTTAATCAAGCTCCATTTCTCAATTTGATTCCAGGCTAGTTTAAATGTCAACTATCATCCAGAAAAACTATATACATATGTACAAAAGATGCTATTTACACACATTTTTACAAACATGCAAAATTTTTGAAAAATGTTTTGAAATCATGAATGGATGATGCATGAAGTGCAAGTTTTGCAAAAGGTATTTACACACATTTACACAAGATTTTTGCAAACTTTTGATTTTCAAAATATTTTGGAAAAATTTTGTACTATATACATAATTTTGATAAGAAAATATTTACACAAGCTTTACACAAAAGATTTTTGAAAACATTTTTACAAAAATAATTTGTACACTAGCTATTTATGTGTAAATAAAAGAAGGTTTATGTACATGAAAATTTTTAATTTTTGTGATTTTTAAGGTTTTTAGCCATTTTATTTATTTACACACTCACACAAAGTACGAGTTATGGCTAAAGTATATATGGAATATATACACACCCCCCTATACTTAGCTCGAACGATGTCCTCAGAGTCAAGAGCGATGAAGAAGACATAACTCGTGCTAGGTATACGGAAGTGAAAAGGAAGGCTATATACAAAGACGAATGAATAGAAAGTCAAAAGGAACTCGGGTCTTCCCCCTATACTTAGGATCAAGTAATCCTAAGTATAGCAGGCTGTACACAAAGGGAAAACCGAGTGGAGAATGTACAGGGTCTACCCCCCCATACTTAGGGTAAAATATCCCTAAGTATAGGCAGCAAAAACAGGGGTAGACAGAAACAAAAGAAATACCCAAAGGTCCTACATCCCCCCTATACTTAGGGTAAAGTACACCCTAAGTAAAGCATAATCAAAGGATGAATAAAGGGATGTGGGACTAAAGAATGTGATGATATGGACATTTGGATCTATACAAGTCGGAAGATCAGTGAGAATCAGGCGTGAGATGCAATAGATGTGAGTCAAAAGACCACATCTCACGCAAAATGAATCGGGGCAACATCAACGACCCGTGGCTCATGATCTAGAAATGGCTTGAGCCGCTGGCCGTTCACTCGAAAGGTACTCTCAGAAGACAACTCAGATATATCAATGCTACCGTTGTCGTGTACCTTTCTCACCAAGTAGGGTCCCTTCCACTTGCTCTGTAGCTTCCCTGGAAATAAACGAAGCCTCGCATCAAACAGCCATACTCTCTGTCTAGTCTCAAAATGCTTGTGTCTGATGTGAGAATCATGCCACTCCTTTACTCTCTCCTTATAATGTAGGCTGTTTGAGAAAGCGGTATCTCTCAACTCCTCCAGGGCTGCTAATTCTGCCCTCCTCTGGTCTCCTACACCATCTGGATCCATAAGTATCTCAGTGACTGCCCAAAGTGACCTGTGCCTCAGCTCAACAGGTAAATGGCATGGCTTGCCATATACAAGGCGAAAGAGAGATGTGCCCAATGGTGTCTTGAAAGACGTCCGATATGCCCACAAGACCGAGTCCAAAAGCTGTGACCAATCCTTTCGGTCAGGGCGGATGACTTTCTGCAATATAGTCTTGATCTCCCTGTTCGACACCTCGGCTAGACCATTCATCTGTGGATGGTAAGGTGTAGCAACACGATGGTCTATACCGAACTCACTAGCAAGGGCCTTCACCTGGGCGTTGATGAAATGAGACCCCCCATCTGAAATCAAAACTCGAGGAACCCTGAACCGTGTGATGGTGTGCTTCCTCAAAAATCTGCAAACTATCCTCGCATCAGCGGCTCGGGTGGGGATAGCCTCAACCCAATGACTAACATAATCTACGACCAACAGAATGTACTCAAATCCCTGACTCTTAGGGAATGGACCCATGAAATCGATGCCCCATGCGTCAAAAACCTCACAGAAGTGAATGGGCTGCATCAGCATCATATCACGCTGTCCACAAGTGCACATCCTCTGACAGTCAGTACACCTCTTCATGAACTCATCAGAGTCCTTGAAGAGGGTAGGCCACCACAAGCCGGATTGGAGCACTTTCTGTGCCGTTCTCCTCCCAGAATGATGTCCTCCTGCCTCAAGCTTGTGGCAGTATGTGAGGACGCTATGGTGCTCCTCCTGAGGAATGCACCTACGCCAGATGCTATCCCCTCCTTCGTGGTAAAGGATGGGATCCTCCCAGTGGTAGGACTTGGCCTTCGCAAGGAAGGTCTCAAGCCTCTGCCTGGGCCAATCTTGTGGGACTTTCCCAGCAACGAGAAAGTTCACAATATCGGCATACCACGGGAGTGAGGCGATATCAAGGATCGCCTCATCTGGGAAGGTCTCACAAATGGGATCAATATGCTCGGACTCCTCGGGCTGCTCTAAACGGGAGAGATGATCCGCCACCACATTCTTGACTCCAGGCTTATCCTTGATCTCAATGTCGAACTCCTGGAGTAGAAGGATCCATCTAGTCAATCTGGCCTAGGCATCCTTCTTTGCCATGAGGTATCGGATGGCGGTGTGATCAGTATACAAGGTCACTCTAGATCCAATGATATAAGATCTGAACTTATCTAGGGTGAACACTACGGCTAGCATCTCCTTCTTTGTGACCGTATAATTCCGCTGGGCGGAATCCAATGTGCGGCTAGCGTAGTGGATAGCAAAGGGGACTCCATCCCTCCTTTGTCCCAGCACGGCCCCTACGGCAAAATCAAAGGCATCCGTCATGATCTCGAATGGGAGAGACCAATCCGGTGGCTGGAGGACAGGAGCCTCTATGACACACTGCTTGAGAGTCTCGAAGGACGAAAGACACTTGTCATCGACAAGGAACTCGGTGTCTTTCGTCAAGAGGTCAGTCAACGGCCGGGCAATCCTGTTGAAATCATGAATAAATCGTCGGTAGAAACCAACGTGCCCCAGGAATGACCGTAACTGCCTCAAATTGGACGGCAGTGCGAGTTTTCTAATGACATCTACCTTGGCCGGATCAACCTCCATGCCCTTGTTGGAGATGATGTGGCCAAGCACCGTCCCTTGAGTCACCTTGAAGTGACTCTTCTCCCAAGATAGCACCAAGTGTACCTCTATACATCGCTGGAGTACTCGGTCTAGGCAGTCAAGACAGGAGTCGAATCCGTCGCCGTAAACCAAGAAATCGTCCATGAAGACCTCTAAACACTCCCATACCATGTCCGAAAAGATCGACATCATGCATCTCTGAAATGTCGCAGGGGCATTGCATAGCCCAAATGGCATGCGTCGGAAGGCGTATGTGCCGAAGGGACAGGTAAAGGTGGTCTTCTCCTGATCCTCAGGAGCGATGGCCACCTGGTTGTAGCCCGAGTACCCATCCTGGAAACAGTAATGGCTCTTCCCTGCCAGTCTCTCAATGATCTGGTCAATAAAAGGCAGGGGGAAATGATCCTTCTTGGTGGCCTGGTTGAGTCTCATGTAGTCAACACAAACCCGCCAAGAAGTGGGTACTCGTGTAGCGATCTCCTCTCCCGACTCACTGATCACAGTCGTGATGCCCGTCTTCTTGGGCACCACATGCAAGGGGCTGACCCACTTGGAGTCGGAAATGGGATAAATAAAATCTGCGCTCCACCATTTTGAGATTTCCTTCATGACAACCTCTCTCAGATTGGGGTTCAGCCGCCGCTGGAACTCACGCGACGGCTTCGCCCCATCCTCGAGATAGATATGGTGGGAGCAACGTGATGGACTAATTCCAAGGAGATCTGCTATGCTCCATACGATTGCCTTGCGGTTCTTTTCAAGAACCCCCATCAAACGGGATTCTTGCTCTCCAGTCAGATCGACGGAGATGATGACTGGGTACATCTCAGGCTCTCCCGCAAGGAATCGATACTTCAGCGAAGTAGGGAGCGGCTTCAGCTCTAGACAGCTGGGTGCTGGTGGATCTGGTCTTTGAAGTGTCTCTGTGTATGCTGCCAAATCTGTATGGGAGAACTAAAACTCTCTCTCAATCTCAGGAACTGGAGAAGGCTGCTCTGACTGACTATCTCTGCTAGGCTTGGTATCTACCTCCTCCTCAGCTGTAGGCTCTGTGGAACTCAGGTCTGGCATATAATCCTCGCAATCTGCCCAATCAGACTCTGAATCCGAGGGATCTGCATCAAACAAGGTGGCATCAGCACCACCATCATCACAAAAATCCATGTCGCGGTCAAGAACCTGCTCTGATGCCACTGAAGTATCCTGAACCAGGGTTGTGCTCCCCAAGCTCTCCTCTACTATCATCTCTGCATCAGCGGTGTCTGAAAATGAGAGGATGGCCTGTGCTACTGGGTCTGCCCATACTGCCTCATCGTTTGTGATCACAAAGTCGCAGTCCTAGTGGATGTCTATCCCGACATCTGTCAGCTGCTCTGCATCTGAAGTCGTCTCTGAGCATGATCTGTCTCTGGCTCTGTAGTCCTCGACCGTCTCTATTTGTACACTTTCGCCCTCGACGCGAAAGTATACCTTCCCGCTATCATGGTCAGCCACCGCCTTGGATGTGGCCAAGAACGGACGACCGAGAATGATGGGGGTATCGGTCACTGAATCAGGGATCTCCATGTCCAACACTACGAAGTCCACGGGGACTTGCAGGCCCTGAATAGTGATGACAACGTCTCGCAACAACCCCTTCGGCCTCTTGACAGATCGATCAGCAAACTGAAGGACTGTCCTGCTCTATCTAAGAGTGCCCAACTCGAAGCGGTCGAGAAGGGTTGCCTGAAGGAGGTTGATAGACGATCCGCTATCTAATAGAGTCCGGTCGAACCTCTGCTCTCTAATATGACATCTGACATACGGGGCTCCTGAATCTGGCCTCTTGGCCGGCAGACGGTTCTGAATCGTGAAGCACGTGGCTTTCGTCAGCACATGGATCTCTGAGTGATGGTTCCTCCTCCTCCTCCTGACTGTAGTCCTGTCTCTCAACAAACGCTGAAGAAGGGGAATGTGCTGCAAAGCCTCCTGAAGAGTCAGCTGGATATGGAAACGATCAATCATGCTCTGGCTGAACTCTTCCTGCTCTCTCTTTTTTGGATCTTTTTCTTTTTTCTTCCCCTTCCACATCTGAAGGGCTCTAGGGAAGGGGATAACTGGGTCCTTCTTAGATGAAGGACTAGGAAAAGGTCTAGACGGCTCGACGGCCGGATCTGCACATACATCAAGCACCACAGTGGGACCAGAAAAAACCAAACCTTTTCCTTTATTCACAACATGGTTCTGAGGTACATCAGAATGAGGAAAAACTACAACTCTCTCAAAATGACCACCGGTGGCCTCAGTACCACTACTGGCTGGATCAGCTGGACGTCTCACGGTCTCAGCACCGCGCTCTGGCTCGGCATCTCGGGTGGCATCAGTACCACCTCCTCGAACTGGTGAAATGGCGGCCTCAGCACCGCCTGTGGAATCAGCATCCTTGGTGGCATCAGTACCACCATCATCAACATGAGCGGCCTCAGTACCGCTCTCCTGCTCCTCATCTAGCGCCCTAGGTGTGTCCTCGTGATGTCGCTCAAACGAGACGCCGCCGCCGGCTGGTGTCCTACCGCTCCTAAGTGTGACAAAATCAGCATCAAAAAGGTCTGCAGACATATCATCAAATGGATCACTAGGAGTGGCATGCTCAGTGTAAGCTACCTGCTCAGACTTCCGCTTCAGGCTGTTGGGATTCGGCTCGATCTGGGTAGGGATGACGACCTTCCCTCTCACAATGTCCCGCATCTCCTGGCGGAACTCGTCCATCTCCCGTCTGAAAGTAGCCTGCTGGTCCGTGAGGAGGCGGGCTATGTCGTCCAAGGCGAGGCTCTCGTATGGTGGACCATGGGAGCCTGACGGGTAGTCTCTCTGGTAATGAGGCTGCTGGAACTGGTGTTGCTGCTGGTGAGAGGGGTAAGTGGAAGGATGCTGCTGCTGGTGAGGCTGCTGCTCACGCCTCCAAGACTGTCCCTGCTGATAGGGAAGAGGGACGAAGGATGACTGCTGCTGCTGCTGTGAAGGGTATACTGGGGGTTGTTGCTGCGGCTGGTGATCTCTCTGCTGGCTGTACTGGCCTCCCTGACCAGATGGCTGCTACTGGGGCTGGGCACCTCCGTTCCCCCACCTGAATCCGGGATGGTCTCGTCGGATCCCAGGCTAAGGACGGTCATACCAAATCCCGTTGACATCCATCAACGGCTTTGTATCGTACTGGGGTGGTGGTAGCACTGCCAGAGGCTGATCCGGCTGGTATACCACCATCTGCAAGTCTGGAGATGGTGGTGACTGGTAGGAGGGCTGCTGCTGCTGGTACGGCTCCGCCTGTACAAGGTGAACCTGTCTAGGCTGCTGGTGTGAGCTGGAGCGCTGGAATGAGCTGTTGCTGCCACCGATATCGCCTCGCGACTGAAGACGAGGCTGTGGAGCTGTCTGTGCTTCCTGGAGACACATGAGCTGGGTCTTCATGTCGCTCAGAGTCTGTGCCATCTGCTCCATCTGAGTGATGCCCTGGCACTGCTTCTTCTCAATCAGCTCCATCCGATCCAACTTTTCGCTAATGATACCCATATCCACAGCGGATGACTCTGCCTGTGCTGCTGCTACTGCGGATGAACTGGATGGACCGGCGTCGACCCGTGCTATCCTCTGGTACTGCACGGGTCCTGGCTGCTGCTGGGGTCTGCTCTGAGTGTACAACCTGGTCTGGGACATCACCATATAGTTCTCAGCCATTCTGATGACTAGAATGATCAATCGGCCATCTCCTCGTAGATGGCCTAGACCTGGTCGTGATCCTTGGCAAAGTAAGACCCGCCACAAGAAGCGTTCACCAAGCCCTGGAGCTCTGGTGTCAGCCCGCTGAAGAATCTCTGCACAAGGTTGGGCTTCGAAATATCATGGTGCGGGCATCGATCAGTCAGCTCACGGAACCTCTCCCATACCTCATGAAATTGCTCATTGGGGAGCATGGAGAAGTTGCTGATGAGGGCTCTCGCTGCATTGGTCCGCCCGAGTGGATAGTACTTATGCAAGTACTCGGTGCGGAGCTGCTCCCAAGTGTAAACAAACTTCCCCAAATGCTTCAGCCAGGTGGCTGCTCTATCTGCCAAAAAAAAGGGGAAGGCGATCATCCGAATCGTATCCTGGTCCACCTGACGATCGTGGACAATACTGCAGATCATGAGGAACTCCTGGAGGTGGAGATGGGGCGCCTCAGTAGCGAGTCCGTGGAAGCGGGGGAGTAACTGCAAGGTGTTCGGGGAAAACTTGAAGTCCCCCACGATAGCTGGAAGTACGACCCAGTGGTGCATAAGCGTCGATCCGGGGTTGTGCAACTCCTACATCGGTCTCGGTGGCTCTCCTCCGCCTGCCGCGGCGGCTGCCGCTGCGGCGGCGGCGGCTGCGGCTGCTGCGGCGGCGGCTGCGGCTGCTGCGGCTGCATCGTCTGGGATCCTCGGCCCGTCTCTCCTGTGCTCTCGCTCTGCTCTCTCTGCTCTCATCTGCTCCATCTCTCTCCTCATATCGAGCATGAATGCTCCGTGATCCCTCAACTGCTGTTGAACGGTCTCTAGGGAGGCGATCAGGGTGGAGTTGATCGTACCCTGGTCCAGCACAAAGTGCTCAGGCTGTGGACCTCGGGAGCGATCCTCGGAACTGTCGGCCATGGCGTCTGCAAAATCAAATGAGCCAAACTCAGGTGCTGACAAATCTGTTAATCTCTCCTCTGGCTCATGTCTCTCAGAACCGAAAGAAAGGGGGTCGAGGGGGAACAGGGCGGAGTCATACTCGGGCTCGGAGAGCTGGTCTTGGCTCTCACGGGCCAACCTAGATGAATGGGTAGACGTGCCCGAAAGCGGTGCAGCCAGAGGCTGCCTAAGAGATCGTCTACCCATCATCGTGATCTGGCGAGTAAGGCGAATGGGATCTGGAGAAACTATGATCAGCAACCACACCCCCTGTTCACCAACGCAACACGAGCTGAAGACCGTAAAGGTTCGGTCGGATTATCTTGTCAAATTTTATTTTGGTGAACAAACAATCTATCAGAGCGATTACGTGACCTGCTGGGATACCCGATGCTACCCCAACCGACTGGCCCGCACGAATGAGTCGGTAATCAGTCGGGAATAGCACCGGAGGGCTCTACCCAGTGAACGGGTCACTCTCTCGCACAAGCAAACTAAGCAATGAGGGGGTTGCTCTCCCCAAGACAGATTTTTAGGTCAAGTGTCTTTTAGGGTCAATAGTTTTAGCAGTCCCAATTTTATGGTTTTTCTTTTTAATATTTTTCAATAAAAACAAAAGGCCTAACGAATTTTTCGGTTCTCCTGATTATTAAGTCAAAAACAGGGGGAGAAAACGAAAAAGCCGACGCGCGATGAAATCAATGATGCATGCAAAGATAGAAATGCGTACCTCTCTCCAGCACTCTACATGCAAGTGATCCACGCAGAAATGTAAAGACTGAAATAAACTACCTATATGATGCAACGATGAAAACCGAGTCCTAAACAAGCAGTTCTACTCACAGAACCGTCTAACTGGTCACCGATCCTTCAAGCCAAAGGTCCGATCTCGGTCTACCCCTCCTCCTCCCGACACATCGGGTTCAGGAGCAGCGCTTGGCAGGGCAGGCTACGACACGTAGGCTAAGAAGGGAGTGATTCAGTTATTTTTATTAATGAATTAGTAGTAGGTCCAATTAATCACACTATAGGAACAGGCAGATAATTAGGTGTGGGGATCCTACTAATTACGGCACAGTCAAGCAGAAAATTCTAAGTCTAAGGACTCGAGAAAAACCGCTGAAAACCGTAAAAGGCAGCAAGAAAACCAAAAACCGCGAAAAAGCCGCGAAAAACCCTAAGGGTCCCCCGAGCACACCGGTGCTCGGCGAAACAAACCCGTTAATCAAGTCAAGTCCAAAGTCTGAGTCTGTCCCTGTATTATTACAATAATCAAATGAAATGAAAATAAAAATCTAAACTAATCCTCGCCCGCTCGTCTACTCTCTCACGCTCTCCTGCGGCTCCATGCAGAAGGGAGCCGCCTCCAAGTCCCGCGGTTGCGCCGGCTTCTCGAAAGCAGCCACCTCGGTCCTCGGGCCCTCGCAAGAAAGAAACAAGTGGTCAGACCAATAAAATAATCAAATAATAACAAGAAAATAAAACAGGGTATATGTGCAAAAATGTAAAATAAAATAAACAAACACAAATCAAACAAAAACAAAAACAAAAGAAAATAAAATAAAATAAAATAAAGCAAAACGAAGAGAAAAACAAAAAGCCGCGAAAAGCCGCGGACTCAGAAAAAGCTGCGAAAAGCCGTGAAAAAGAATATGAAAATAAAAAGAAAACTACTAAGCCGTGCTCCCCGGCAACGGCGCCATTCTGATGACCAGAATGATCACTCGGGTAAAAGGTCGTCAATGGTCGTTGCGACCCAAGCAATCAGACTCGGTCAATCCAGAAAAAGAGACCACCAAATATGATAAAAATCACTCAAACATCCAATAGCGGTCTTGCTATTTTATTAACCTGGTATAGCGACCAGGGTCGAACACAAGGAGCACGTGATGGCCTTGCGGCCTACGAAGTAGTCAAAAATAAACTAAAATAAAATAAAAGGGTATTTTTGGTGGATTTTAGTCTTTTTATATTTTTTTTGGATTTTTGGTTAATTAAGGAAATAGGGAAAACAAAGAAACAAGGCAATTCAACAATTTATTTAATGCCTCAAAAATCAAGCAAAAATTCAAATAAAAATGTTTTTGTGTGTTTTATAATTTTTACTGTTTTTAGTGAATTTTTGAGATTTTTCAGATTTTTATTTAATTTTCTAAAAATCAAACAAGGTAAGAAACTGAAGGTACTGTCCAGTTAGGAGTAAAAGGCCAATTTAAAATGCAAAAGGGCCTATTTAGCTCCTGGAGGTAATTTTCTATAAACTAGAAAGTTTAAGGGAAATTTGGGCACTGGATTTATGATTTTTGGGTTTTTAAAATATTTATTAGAATTTTTATGAGCTTTTAAGTTTTTTGTAATTTTTATGAGTTTTATATATTGAAAAATGGCCAAAGTTGGCCAGAAAATCAAACACAACAAACTAAATTAGCTAAATTTTTTGTAATTTTTAGATAAGTTTTAATATTTTTTTGTGATTTTCCAAATCAAAAGTAACGAAAATGGATGGTTTTGATTTTTTAAAAATATCAAATAAAAACAAAAATGTCTCCGAAAATTCTAGAAAATTTTACATTATGGCAGGAGCCATGTGTCCAATTTTCATGGAATTTGGAGTAAGTTTGCTATTTTATTCAAAAATAAAGCCTCGGTACAGTGCATAGGGACCTGTGCGTAAATACCCAAAGTCCTGGGGGTACGGTGCAAAATTCCCAAGGAATCAAGCGCGTAGCGCGTGCCTGGGGCACTCAGGGACCTAAATGCAAAGAAATTAAGTTTCTGGGCTAAATAATAACAAGTATTAAAAGCCCTGGGAACTTAATGTAATTTACCCACTAAAATAACGCACATGTGTAAATAAACCACGCACAGGGGTATCAATGCAAATATCTAAAAAGTTTCATTCATTTCATCACAGTCCAGAACTACAGGGATAAATGTGCAAATAGCCCGAAAGACCACGTGTCGGCGCACGTGACACACCACACACAAGGGCTTATATGCAATAAGAAATAATCGCAGGGTCCAACATGCAATTTACCTAACGTAAATAAAATCCTAAAAATATTTACAGGACTTAAAGCAAACTACTAAAAAGAGAAGGGCCTAAAGGTAAATTACCCTTTATTAAGTCGACCGACGGATGGGCGCCACGTGGGTGGATCGATGGCTGGGAAGAGGATGGCGCCCAAAGCTGTTGTCCCTCGGGCGGATCGAGTGGTCCAGGCGTCGCCACGTGGAGATCGAACGGTGGAGAAGTGCGGTGGCTAAACCTTGGCCATCGGACGGTCTGGGTCAACCCTCCTGAAGATCGTGCGGTAGCTGCTACTCCTGGAATGGAAGGCTCAGATCGAAACTGGAGCTGGAGGAGATCCGACGGTGGGTGAAGGTCCTGGAAGAACTGTAGGCCAGCGAACTTCGACGGCCCAATGCGCGCGCTCCTGGCCTCCTCGTGGGGCTCTGATGATCGGAGAAGAGTCGTCGTAGGCCTCCGCGTCTAATGGTACTCTCCGATGGAGCAACAGAGCTCTAAGGAGCACGGTCAGCTCCGGCGGAGAAGCGGCTCCTGGCTCGAGTCAGAGGACCTCAGATGGCCCTCGTTGTACCTGCAAAAGGACTCCAGAAGACTCGCGGGTCGAGGGCAAAGTGCCTCGACCCCGTCAGTGGCGGTGAAGATGGACGGTGCGGTGGTGCGGGCGAACCCCGGTGAAGCGACGGTGAAGGGGTTCGAACCCCAGCTCCTGTGCGAGCTGGGTTGAACGGAGGGGCGGAGAAGATGCGCGAGGGAAGGGCGGACGTGGTGGTGGATTCCGATGATCGAACGGAAAGGGGATATGGTCGGAATCGGCGAAAATCGACGGCGGTGCGAATTGGGGCTAAATCAAAATTCGAGAAATAGGAAAGAATATACGGCTACCTGGGTGGTCGAGTCGACTGTGGGCGAGCTGGGGATGCTCTGGGTCCTTGCCTCGAGGACCGTCGTCGTCCGAGGCTCGAGCTCCTTCTCTGGGCGGAGCACGGCGGAGCAACCCCGCCGGATCAGAGGTTCAGACGTCTCCTCCTCGCTGCGACAATGCCCGGAGCGAGCTGTCACTCTCATTCGAGCACTGGAGGTCACTGGGTGGTCGGCGAATGATCCAAAGATGCGCAATAGGGTGGCGGAGCACGACCTTTATACGGTGGCAGGTCCGGGAAGATTCGAGCAGGTAGGGCAGTGTGAAGCGCGGATCCCGAAGCGGGCACCCCGGCGAGGGTGCCGGATCTGTCACGGTCAAGATGGACCCGGGGTTTAGGGGGATGGTGATCCGCAATAATCGGGAGAAATCGGGTCACCCGCCTAAAGCCCGTGAGAGGTGGTCCTAGGGGGGGGAGTTGACCGGCCGGTCAACAATCCCCCTGGATCAATGGGAGGCTGCCACCTGGAAAAGATTTAGAAATTAGATTAAAATAGCAAATGGCTTATTTAATTAAAACTCAAAACATGAAATATTTTTGTTTTAATATTTTCTATTTTTTGTGATTTTTAATTAATTTTTTAAAAATAAAATAAGGTATTTACATCATATAGCTATATATAGGTATAGGTACAATATATGGTTTTGATTTTTGATTTTTGATTTTTAATTTGTTATTTTTATACAATTTTATTCCCATTTTATATTATTTTATTTATATCATAAAATAAGGAATAAAAAGATATTTTTATTTTATTTTTATTATTTATATACATAGGTGAAATAAATAGATATGTACATATATTTACATGGTATATTTACAATGTATTTTTGGGTTTTTAATTTTGTTCTTTTTATTTTGTTTTTGTTTTAATTGTTTTTATTTTATTTATTTACACCATAAAATATAGAGTATTTACAAATTTTATGGAATTTATTTTTTATTTATTTACAAGGTGAAATAAATACAAGTGAGTGGGCTATATACATGGTGAATGTGCACAAGTGATGTTTTTATTTTCTTTTTAATTTTTCTATTTTTATCTTGATTTTATATTTATAAATATATACAAATATTTACAAGCCTATTTTATTCTATTTTTAGAGGAAAATAATTTTATTTTTATTTACATATATATTTACACACATGAGCCCCTATCTCCCTCTACTTTGGCTTTTATGCGGTCAGGCCCATGCTGAGCCCTCCCTTGGGTTAGGTTGCTCAATATTTATTCTAAATAGTTCCCTCTTTTTCTTTTTGATCTTTATTCTTTTATTTTTGCACAAAAACATGCTAATTATTACTATTTACACCATGCATGCTTTTGGTAATTATTTATATTTACAAATATATACATGCATTTGCAAAGGTTTTTGTAGCTAAAATATAAGAATAAAGAGTGATGAATGAGTATTCATCATACACTACGCAGAACGAGGTTAACAGTCAGCTGATGGATTCCATTCAAGCCATCCAACAGCAGTTGACTAACCAAGCCCTGGCCGAAACCGCCTTCCAAGATATGCTGAACGATCTAAGGAGGAGGGCCGACGCAAGAGACGGCCGACAAGAGGATGATCCGAACTATGATCCTAATTTTCATGAAGTCAGAGATGAGTTCTCAGTGGGAGGACCTGAATTCGAAGCAGTAGAAGTAGATCCACCGCAGCCAAAGCCTACACTCAAGGAAACATACAACCCAGGAGCGGGATGTATCGCTGAGTGGATTCAGGTTCCACGCATGCATGCCCACTTCGAGCTGAAGCCGTAATTTCTATCTCTACTTCCCACATTCCACGGGAACACCACTGAGGAACCGTACATTTTTCTCAAGAAGTTTGGCCGCATCTGTGCCACTGCTCACTACCCTGGAATTCCTCTGGGGGTAGTCAAGATGACCGTGTTTCCCTTCAGCCTTCAAGACAAGGCGCTCTATTGGGTTGACCATCTTGGGAAGGTCGTCACGACCTGGGAGGAGCTGAAGTCTGCTTTTCTCCATAAATTCTATCCTCTCGGGCGATTGAATCAGATGCGTGCCCGGATCTCCAGTTTCTGCCAGCAACCCCACGAGACCATCCATGAAGCGTGGGAGAGATTCAAGGATCTCCAGGAAAAGTGTCCCCACCATGACATTCCAAAGACTAGTCTCGTGCAGCACTTCTTTGGTGGGCTATCACTCGAGAGCCAAAAGCTTGTAGATACCACTTGCGGCGGTTCGCATTTCAACAAGGACGAGGATGTAGTATGGAACGTCTTCGAGGAAATGGCTGAAGGAGAAGCTGCGCAAACCTCATCCCGAGCATACATGAAGCCACCAACCGCCATCAGCAAGCTAGTGAACATGGCTTCTCACACTGAGGACAAGGATGAGAGTTCCAACCTCAGCATCATTGGGAGCCACTTGTCCAAGGTGGATATCATTGAGAAGAGGTCGCAGGACCTCGAAAAATTGGCAGTCATTGAGAAGAGGACCCAGGGTCTGGAAAAGCTCAACCAGATTTCCCAACAGCTGGAGCAACTCGTTCGTGCATTAAATGCAAACATGTGCAACGCTGTGTCTACTTCTGCCGAGCTGAATACTGAGAAGAAGGAGCCTACAATGCAGCAAAACCCTCAGCCGACTCCACCGCAGCCCCAGCCTGTCCAGCACGTGTACTACGTGCAGGTTCCGGAGCAGCCCCCATAGCACCAGACACAGATGGTTGTATACCAACCTGAGTCCCAGCCAGTCTACTCTGAGCAGTTCTCTTCACCCCTGCCACTGATTCAGGAGATCAATGGCGTATGGAACAATGAAGCGCAGCTGACCCGTCCTCAGGGACACTCTCAGGGTCAAAACATGGGCAACAGTCCCTATCATCAGTAGCCGCAGGGTGGGAGACCCTTCCAGCCCTCCTACCAATACCAGCCTCCTTCTCATGGAAACACCTGGAGGCAAAATTACCAGCATGGTCCTCAGCAGTCCGGATATTGCGGACAGGGATATCATCAGCAGCCGGCTGCTCAATACAATCAACAGAATGCATAATATTCCTTCAACCCTCCTCCTCACCAATTCTCTCAAGGTTAAAGTCGCAATCTCAGCCGCCATATCAACATTCTAGACCCCAGCAGGGGGACTCCTCTGAGATTGTGTCGGTTAATCCGGCCCTGGCCTATTTAGAACAATTAATGAAGAACATGGCTGAGATGACCCAGAAGACCGACGACCTGACGGCAGCCAAGACCGTCATACCAGCCCAGGTCGAAGCCAACCCGAACAACTTCCGACGCAAGGAGCATGTAGCCGGCAGTGTCCAACCCGAATCAGGTGAATTAAATTGTTTTTTATCTAATGTTGTTACTCTCAGGAGCGGTAGGACACTCCAGCCATCGACGACGGCGAAGGGAAAGCATCTTGCATCTGACGGGGAATCGTCAGCCCAGCCAACACCAGGGCCAAGCAGCATTTTGGGAGCAGCACCAGCATTCAAAAAATCACAAAAAAATGAAGAAAATAGCAAAACACAAAAAGATAACAGCAGCCTCGGTGGAGATCGGCCAGCATTGGAGATGCCTGCACCTGCCTTACAGCCAGTTCCTGACAGTAGGAGCACTGCACCTGCAGCGAGTCCAACGCCAGCACCAGAAGCCGAGCCTGTCATTTTTGGTCCACAAATTGTAGATGAATCTATTCCTTTTTGCCATCTACCTGTACACAACAATAGGGACACTCTTTTGAATGAAATTGATGAAGATTTTGTAAATATTCCTTTCCTGAAGCAATGAAAAAACACAAAAAAATGAAAATTTTGAAAAATGCTTTATCTGATCCTGTCATTATAGAAATCATCCAGAATTTGGTGCTGAATATGCCGTTAATGAAAGCTCTTGAGTACATGCCAGTCGTGAAGAAAGGATTAAAAGAGGCATGCACGACCAAACGCAGACCGCATCCCCACAACTCCAGAAGCAAGGGTGGCAAGTCTGAAAAGCATATCCTCACAATGGCCACCGTTAACGCCATCAGCAACCTCCCGGATAAAAAGCCAGATATGGGAGCACCTCTTGTACGTTGTCAGATGTTCAATCAGGAGTTCGAACGAACACTTCTCGACAGCGGGTCTTCTGTCAACTTGATGCCAGCTTCGCTACTCACGGAGTTCAGACTAGGACCGCTCAAGCCTACAAAGATGATTCTGCAGTTCGTAGACAAATCAGTCAAGCGGCCTAGAGGCCTGTTGGAGGACGTGATCGTCACGGTTCAGGGAAAGTCATTCCCGGCTGATTTTGTGGTCTTAGATATGGACGTCCCCTCTCCATTGCTCCTTACCCCAATCATACTTGGAAGACCATTTCTGCGGACATCAAACACAGTAGTGAATTATGGGACGGGAGAAATCACTTTTGGCGCTGGCAATGAAATAATCAGAGTAGAGACCATGTCTGAGGGAACACCAGCCGAACAGACATCTACATCATGTGCAAGGGTGATTGAGTATGCTGACGACTGCGATTTTCTAGCAGAAATTGAAGACACCAACTTATTTTTGGATGACAATGAAATCCGTGAACTCCTCTGTCCCGAGGAGGAAGTGGAGACCGCAGTCGAATTTCCCCTTATCAATCAGGATGAGGAACTTGCTGATGTGCTGCAAGAGACCGCCGTGGGGGTGATGTGCCTTCAAAACCAAGAGCTGATGTCTGAAAAATCTTTTGATGAGGAGAAAATTATCGAGGCATTTTGTCAAGATCTGAGAGAAGAAGTAGAACAGATTATGCTGGACACCGAACAGTTGAAAGAATCACCACCTACACTAATAGCTGAGGTCACCTCTAAAGCAGCTCAGACCCTGCCAGAGCTAAAACCCTTGCCCTCCAACATGAAGTATGCCTTCCTTGCGGGAGAACCAAACATGTACCCGGTCATCATCAATGCACATCTGACTGGAGACCAAGAATCTCGTCTGATGGAGGTTCTTGAACGCAACCGCAAGGCGATAGGCTGGCGAACATCCGATCTCCATGGGATCAATCCGTCATTATGCTCGCACCGCATCTTTCTGGAAGAAGATTGCAGGCCCTCTCGAGAACTTCAGAGAAGATTAAATCCTAATCTGCGGGAGGTCGTTATGAAAGAGATCCAGAAGTGGTGTGATGCGGGATTTATCTATCCCATCTCCGACAGCAAATGGGTGAGCCCTCTGCATGTGGTGCCCAAGAAAACAGGGATCACCATTGTGAAGAATGAAAAAGGAGAAGAGATCGCAACCAGAGTACCCACTTCTTGGTGAGTATGTGTGGACTACAAAAGACTTAATCTCGCTACCAAGAAGGATCACTTTCCTCTACCCTTCATCGACTAGATCTTGGAGAGATTGGCCGCGAAGGAATATTTCTGCTTTTTGGATGGCTACTCTGGGTATAATTGATGAATCTCCATTTCATCACCTTTATTCTATCATTTTGGCCTTAAAAACCCCAAATGCAGGTAAATAGCATCAATTTGTATATAATAGCATTCATTGTTTCATGTATTTATTGTACATTAAATAAGGTTTTTAATGCCAAAATTATAGAATAAAGAGAAGAAAAGAAAAAGGAATAAAATATTGAAGATATTTTATGACCCTAACCCCGAGACCAAGGCTAGCATGGAATTGGTCGACAAGGAATAAAGTAGGGGGAGATAAGGGCCATTATACAATAAATACCTCATTTATTTATTTATTTATGCATTTTTGACACCTATTTTGTACATAATTATTTATCCATCAAATAAAGGAACTTTGTTTATAAAAGTTGTAGATAATAATGTGAATAAAATTACAAAATTGAGTTTGTGTAAAAATAATATACATTGTACATTTTATACACAAAATAAAAAGCAAAAATCTCAACTTCACAGACCCATATCTTGCAAATAAAAACTCCAAATCACCCAAACTCACCTTTAATTGTATATAGCATTTCAAGAATTATTTTATAAAATTGGTTTCATAATTTTTGGAGTCCATCTGTGGAAGTCAGGTTTTTGGCCCTTCTTGTACATAATACATGATTAAAATATTCATTTTATTCAATATTTATTATTTCTATAAATTTGTATTTTTAGAATTTTGTAAATAATGTATAGAATACATGTACATATTAAAATTAAAAGAAAACCAAAAATATTTTGTAAAATAAAATAAGTCTATATAATATATATATAAGCAAAATACATATGAGAAGGTTGTACATAAATAAAAGGGGGAAAACATTCTTTAATTATTTCATTCTTTTATATTTTTATAATAATGTATATATTATATATAAATTATTAAAAATATAAATCCAAAATAAAAACAAATAAAATTCATTAAATAAATAAAATGTATATAATATATAGGTAAAATACCTAGAAGTATACCTACATATACACAAACACATTTATTTAAAAATATAAATAAACTCATAAAAATCAAATAAAAATATATTTATACTCATAAAAATAAGTTATAAATTTATAAAATAAGCCAATAAAATAATAAAAGAAAATAAACAAATTAAAAATAAAATACATAAAAATACATGTAAATACATACATATACACATTATTCAAATAAAACTATAATAAAACACCTCGAAAAATTCAATAAAAATCATAAATAAATACTACATGAAATAATACACATTTTTTATTTTATAAGAAAAAATTAATAAAATCATTTACTCAGCTAAATAAATCAATTTATGATAAGGTTCCTTGTTTTGGCGTTTAGCGGCTGAGGTGGACCAATCAGGTCCCTCCGCGAGTTGACCCCGGTCAACTTGACCTCCAGCCATCAGACTTGACGTGAACCATCTTTGCCCCCAATTTCTTCCCTTTTTTCCGCTCAATCTATCGCTCCATCAACAACAATCACTTCACGAGATTTGCTCTCCCTTCATCCATGATCCCCGCCGATCATTTAGATCCATTGTACATAGCCACGATTC
Organism: Ottelia alismoides; assembly: GCA_037367405.1. Taxonomy (NCBI): domain Eukaryota; kingdom Viridiplantae; phylum Streptophyta; class Magnoliopsida; order Alismatales; family Hydrocharitaceae; genus Ottelia; species Ottelia alismoides. Next base: position 1,165,091 of record JAZKJV010009683.1, on the reverse strand, counting down.
TTTAATAATCGTCGGTTACTGGGGGTCCCTTGGAATGTATATAAATAACTCATCCCTCCTCCTTGGCCGAATTCGGCCAATTTCACCCCCTTCTTTGAGCTTGAATCAGCTCCTGGTGGAGCCCTCGTGACAGGAGGCGCTTCCCAGCACCTCGATTCAGCCATGGCGGAGGGCAATTTTGTCGCGGTGGCGCTCCGGCGGCCACCCTGCTCCCTGGCGGCCCCCAGGTATAAGAGCTGCGCTTTTTATATTTCTAGGTAGATTTCGATTCTAGTATTTCATTCCTGCAATTAGTTTTAGGTTTTGTCTATTAGTTTAGCGTAGTTTAATGGTTTCGTAGTTCGTCGGAGCTCTGCTCCGGCGAGCTTTTCATCGTGTTCCCGACTGTGCCCCGACACCATCTCGCCCTCATTTCGTTCCTCTTCACCTTCTCCACCTTCCAGCCACTTTGCCCAACCGGATTCGCATCTGGATCCACGAATCGATGCTCACCTCCTCCGCATCGCCGGAGCATCGCCGCCCTCACCCATTTCCTATGCTAACAGCTTCAGTTTTGGGCCGAGGAGCACCGCCTCGAGACGAGCTTCGTTCCTGTACAGGTTAGGTGTGCAATAGAGCACCAGGAGTCGAGTTTCAAGCGGGCGGAGGTGCCTGGAGCTGCCATTCTTCTTCGAGCTCTTGGCGCCGTTCCAGGGCACCTCCGGCCGATCTAAGACCTCCAACAAGACGAAGACCCTGCCAGGAAGCTTTTTGGACCTTCAGGAGTGGCGAAGACCGGCGGAGGCGCGAGATCTGGTCGGAAGAAGCTCTCCCCGGCGAGTCTTCTTCCCTGTTCTTCCACGTGTGCTCTCTGCCGTTGGATGAAGACGAAGGTCCCAGTTCTGACATCAGATGTCCGATGGAGCGAGGCCACGACCGTCGGATCTCCCACGAGATCTAATCTCCAGCGCCCATCGTCGAAGCAGTATCGGCCGTTGGATTGGTGACGCGTGTCAAGTGAAGTAATCCGAGCTGTTCGCCAGCGCGCCTATTAGGAGTAATTTGCACATCTAACCCCTGTCATTTTTGTATTTAATTTTTAATCCTGTAAAATATATAGCACGTTGAAAATAATTATAAATTTTGCAGAAAGGACCCTGAGTTTCTTATAATTGCGTTTAGGTCCTTCCGCGCCTCACGTGCAGTCCCACGTGAGGCGCGTGAAAATTGCATGTAACCCCTGGTGGTTTTTGAATATTGTAAAATAGTTCTAAAAGTTTAGATAAATGTTTATTTCTATTGGAATTTTTGCACTGCTGCCCCTGTCATTTATTTTAATTGCAAAAATGCCCCTGTCAGGCCGTTTTATTTTTGTGCCTTTATGTATTTATTAAAAATACCTAGGTGGCTTCTAAAAATTCACAAAAATTAGGTTAAATGCTTTATAACTTGTATTTTCACGCCCATATTTTACTTCGCATTTTTTGCATTTTTCCTAATTATTAAAAATGAAAAGAAGCCCATTTTTGTACTGTCTAATTTATAAAATACAAAAAAATTAGAAAATGTTTTTTGAAAATTTCCAAAAAAATTATATATGGTATAATTATGTATATATTGAATCCAGAAATTGAAAAACCCTAAAAATATGAAAAAGAAAATTAAAAAAATCAGAAAGCTCCAAAATCCAACAAAAAATAGAAAAATCCTTAAAAAGCCCAAAAATACATTTTTTTCTTTTTATAATTATTTATGTATTATTATTAATGTATTAAAATTAATTTGGGAATTTTTGAAGTTTATTTTATATTTTTAAAACCCAAATTATATTCGGCCAATTATTTAGTCCTATATTGTGGACATTTTTGAAATTAAAAATGCATAAAAATTAGAAATATTTCAGAAAAAAATAAAAAAATTAGAAAATTATTAAAAAGCTAAAAAAATTTACATCTATGTATATATTCAGTATTTATGTCTCTCTCTCTCTCTCTATATATATATATATATATGGACTATATTAGTCTTCTTTCTCTCTCTTCTTATATATATATATATATCTCTTTATATATATACATATAAAAATATACATATCTATATTCTATAATTAAAAATAAAGAAAAAATATATATAAAATATAAAAACAATATAAAAATTATAAAAAAAATATAAAAAAAATTACAAAACCCAAAACCCACTAAAACAATAAAAGGACATGAACAAATGAATTGAATAATTACACACTACATACAACCATTCGCCTCCCAGTGTTCGACCTCTACCTGTTCTTACGCCTATACACATTTGCATGTAGAGTTATAATAAATTTTAACTCCACATTTTTTTGAATATTTATTGCATACATTGATTGTGGGTTAATTGTTGATTGATTTGGGGATCTTTAAGTGGTCGACTCAGCGACTGGATCTCTCGCCTTGTGAGATATCTAGACCCTTGATCTTCCCCTTTCATCAAATGGCGTCGTTGCCGAGGAGGCAACGGATTTTGTATGATTTTGTAAGCGTATTTGTCTATTTATTCAATTGTTTGCTCAAGTCCTTCATTTATTTATTTGTGTGATTTTTATTTTTATTTAACACTATTTGATTGATTGTTCTGACCATCTCCTTTCTTTGTCTGTGATGCGAGGGACCGCCGAGCGAAGGAGGACCTCCTAGGAGGACCTAAGCACCCAAGCCAGACGGAGTTGGCTCTTCTACACCAGCCAACCGGAGAGAGCATCGAAGGCAGACAAAGGAGAATTTTTGAAGAACAATCTACATTTCTATGCATTTTATTTTATGTATATTTATGTGAGAGAGTGACAATTGACATGTAATAATTCAGGACTCTCAGACACTCCGACTCCCGAGGTCCAGTGCCCGAGGGATTGTTCCTTTGGGGGCCTCGATGACTTTTGACGCTTTATTTTATTTTTATTATTTTGTGTGTGAATGAGCCTTAGCATTAGGAGTTGCTTGCTCTTAGAGTTAGGTCCAAACACCCTAATATTTGCATGTACCTATAGTTCGCTTTGGACCTAGATCAAACTCTAAACAGCCGCTCATTTATCTCTTAGCCTTTGTGCCACAGCGAGCCCCGCAAAGCGCTTTCTCCTAAGCTCAAGTGTGTTGAGCACAGAGGAGGGGTGAGCCAAGACCGGACTTTTTGAGGCTAAAGGTGAATGAGAGACTTGTGGTGCTTCATGATAATAGCAATTTCTGAACCTAGGGCGATTTCTTCAGTTTGCATCTGCATATAGCATAGGTTTCAAATTCTGTTATGCATCCCGCATGGAGAGAGCTGGGAGGCACTGTAAGTCTTCTTACTTAGCATGCATCATCGTTTGCCGACTTGCATGGCTTTTCCGATCTTCTCCCTCTGATTTTGCCAACCTAGGATGCTTAACGGAAATTGGAACCGCGATAGGCACGTGCATTGAAAATACCCAAAAAAGTGATAACTTAAATAAAATCGGGACTGCTAACTCTATTGGACTTAAAAATAAAACGTAATGGATTCCTTGTCTTGGGGAGAGCAACCCCCTCATTCGATGCATTTTAAAGTGCTCACGTACACACTAAGGAGTAGAGCCCAAATCCTATCAAGCCTCCAGTGATTGTACAATTTTTGTGATTCTCACCTAACTCTAAAAATGAAAAGATAAATGACCGTCACCTGATGGTCTTCACTGTGTTGAGTAGGTAAATTGGGGGTTTGCCTTGTGTTTTGATTGTGACTTGGAGTTCATTGTGTTTTTCTTTCATCCCTAGAGTAGTCGGTCCCACTGTGTGAGTCATGCATTTTTTATCATTGATTCTCTCTATCTCTCTTATACATATATCTCTTCATTTTTGCATCGAGTCATGATATTGGCGCTTGAGCTCAATCATTCTTCGCCAAATCCTTCGTTTCCCCTCTTCTCGCCCACCCTCCTCGTACCCTCTATATCACTCTTCTACCACCCACGATATTGGCACGCACGCTCAATCAGCTTCTCCACCCCATTATGTACCCTTGTTATCCATCTTCCTCGTGTACCCCGTATCACCTCTCCCTTTACCCAGGAATGCTGTGCATAATGATGAGGCCCGCATAGAGGATTATTTATACAAATTATTTGTAAGTCGGGCCCATGATGTTGAGGATGCTGAGATTGATATGATGGATTTGTCTTTGATACAGGCATACGAGCTGATAGAGGATTTTTGCTGATACATAGAGCAGAGGTGTGATGCATTATTGAGGAATTCTAGTTCTCGCACACCGGATTGAGGATGTGGTATGATACGATGATTTGGTGAAGATTTCATGAGTATTGATTGATCTATCTGTCTTGGGGATCCACCCATATTGATTTTGAGGATTGATTGATTATTCTAAATTGGACTTCCTAATGAGGTGTGCGGAACCGACATGATCTCTCATCTTCCGGATTGACCCATCCTTGATCTCCTAACTCTCTGATCCACCCTGGCACTTAGAGGATTCCTGACTATTTTTCATGCCATCTCAGCTGACTGGATTGACCCAAGGGATGTTTGGTGAATGACATGATTATTTGCTCCCTTGCATGATCTTATGCCCACCAAATGATTGAATGATTTATTGCTTTTGAGGACCTGAGATGACTTGCCAGCATTCCCATGGCCCACATTGATCTAGCTCACATTACTCCCCGAGGATTGTCTGCGGGAGAATGCGATAATTTCTAGGACTGCGGTTTCATTCACTACTTTGGTCGCCATTGTGATGGGACCTGAAACCGAGTCAGATAATATGTTTGATTGGCCTACCCCTGTGATTATGTACCTGACCTGTCAGTACACGAGGCCAATGTATTAGACTCATCTGAGTCTGCTCTCCTTGATGGTCCTCGCAAGGCAGAGCTCCACTTTTCTGATTATTCCATGCCTAGTTCATAGCTCCCCGAGGGTTATCTGCGGGAGACTATGACATATTTCAGATCTGATTGGTCTCTTCTGTTGGTAGCCGCCTTGTCGACTACTGAGACCACTATGTGGATCCTTCTGATGGATCCGGCTCCTTTGAGCCCGCTCTCCTTGACGACCCTCGCAAGGTAGAGACACATTCTGACTATTCTTTGTCTAGATCGCAGTACTCTCCGAGGACTATCTGCGGGAGACTGCGGCACTCTCTTTACGCTCGGTTCCCACTTCTGACTGTGTCTCCTTTCTGTTGGAGCACGGAATCGAGTCGTCTGATATACATGATTTTTGGTCCCATCTCGAGTTGTGTATCCGATCTGCGGATCGTGGGACCTATCTGATTAGACTCCTTTGAGTCTGCTCGCCTTGATGGTCCTCGCAAGGTGGAGCTTCTGGTATCTGTTATTCCCATGATTAGTTGGCAGCCCGCTCCCCGAGGGTTATTTGCGGGACGCTGGCACACTTTCTCGATTTTACGGTTTCTTCTGCTGGTAGCCGATCTGTCGCCTACCGAGACCGTTTCTATGATCCGTCTGATGGATCAGGCTCCTTTGAGCCCGCTCTCCTTGACGACTCTCGGAAGGGTGAGCTTCTGTTCTGATTATTCATTGACTAGCATGTACTACTCCCCGAGGGTTATCTGCGGGAGAGTACATCACCTTGTAGGTACTCGGTCTCACTTCTGGTGTCTCCTATCTGAGGGAGCACGAAGCCGAGTCTTCTGAGCTTTTTACCCGGTTTCCTCCCTGGTTGTGTCTCCTGTCTGTTGGAGCATGGAGCCGAGTACTCTGATTATTCTATGATTCCGCTCACCTTGAGGACCCTCGCAGGAGTGAGCCATGTATTGTGTTGTTCGGTGTATTCTGTGACTTTCAGATTATATCACCACCGTGCATCACACAGTCTCATACGCTTTATTTCATATCTATCTGAGACTCTGATTGATCGGAGGAGTTTGTACTGCTCTTTCTTCCTCCCGGTCTTATGGTATCGGCTATATTCCCTCATGTTGACCATATGAGCCGATTGACTGCTTCACGCTACCGGTCCCTACTTTACTTTCTGATCTGTGTGTCCTCAGTAGCCGACACCCACCTGACTGCATATCAGGGTGTCTTTTTCACCTTATGGTTGCGTCATCGTTCTCACAAGGAGACGGTGACGATAGTACGGTTGTTGCTTACCAGACACCGTCCTGTACTTCACTTGTTTTTCGCCAGTGTATATATGTGTTTTGTCTACTCCTTCTTTCTCCCGTATGTTTTAGTGTGCCCCAAATCTATCGCCACATCATTGTGTCTACACTCAGGACGTACCTTGTCCTAAGTATAGGGGGGCACACACCGAGTTGTTCTTTCCTTGCACTTTTTCGTCACTTCTGTTCTTGCCTATACTTAGGGCTATCTCACCCTAAGTCTAGGGGGAGTGATGCGTATATTCTCCACGATCTTTCCATCTATATGTATATATCTCTTCTTTTCTTCTTTTCTTCTTTTCATTTTCTATCTTCTGAATCTAAATAAAAGGTGTCGCCCCTTTGTGTCAGTTTTCTGTACTTAGGACATACTTTGTCCTAAGTATAGGGGGCGCACCCTTGATTTGTTAATTCTTTGATCTGTTTATTCCCACCCTTGACCCTCCCTGCTTTGTGTACAGTCTGCTATACTTAGGATTACTTGATCCTAAGTATAGGGGGAGCGGTCAACTTCTATTTCCTTCATCTCTTTTTCGTATATTCTCTAGACTTGTCTATACTCAGTACGAGTTATGTCTTCTCTTTTCTTTTCGATCTATGAGGACATAGCTCAAGCTAAGTATAGGGGGGTCGTATATACTCTGTATATACTTTAGCCATAACTCGTACTTTCATAAAAATATGGCTAATAATTCTTTAAAATTCATTAAAAACCCTTAATAAAAAAATGTGTGGTTCTTCCTCAAATTCTTTTGTATATACTGATTAATAAATCAGGTGAAAATGTTTTTTGCAAAATGTTTGAAAAAATAGTGTGAAAATCATTGTGAACACTTATTGAAAACTATTTTGAAAACATTTTGTTACATGTTTTCAACCTGTGTAAAAATGTGTGGTTTGTAAAATTTATTTTCTTTGTGTGAAATAAATGTTTGAAAAATAATTTGCAAATGGTTTGAAAAATGGTTGCAAAAATATCTTGAAAATTCTATATATACTGTTTTGAAAAACGTTTGCAAAATGATTTTTCAAATGTGTGTACATGTTTGTAAAAATGATTGTAAAAATTATTTTGGACTATAGTTTTCAAAAATTATTTGAAAAATTTGTGTCAAATAAGTTTGAGGAATAGTCACATATAATAAATAACTAAAATAATATGTTATTATTATAAATAAAAATAAAAAATAAGCACAATTCTTTAATAAGTGTACATATATACCTATAAATAAAAACTATATTGTAAATTCTTAATTCATGTAAAATAAAGCGGCACGCCCGTGTAAATAGTTGTATATATTGAGTGCCAACATTAAATTATTTGCAAAAATTCTTTGTGTAAAAATTTATCTCTTTGATTTCAAAATTCTTTGAAAATTTGCATTATTCTTTGCATATTTGTAAATAGCATTTGCATAGCATTCATATTCTTTGATTGAGCTTGATGTTTGAACTAGTCCAATAAAGTCGAAGATTGGAGCTTGGTTAGACCTTACCGCACCTAACTGCACTGGAACCTTATGGGAAATAGGTTTAAGGTACTTCAGGTCTATGCAGACTTAATTCTTTGAGAAATCAGGGCTAGGTTCAAGTCACCTCAGTGGACTAACTAGAACTTTTTGAGACACACGTATGACTCTTGCCGACCGTGACCTAACTTGGACACTTGCACCTTTCACTTGGCTCAACTCAGTTGGAGTGGTGAGGGGGTTGGATTTTCCAGTCTGAGACGCACACGGGTGGAAACATTCATCCTTGTCTAGGGAGGGAAGTGCACCCCAACCTGGTCCAATAGCCATGAGGTCTAAAGACAGGAGACTGTGGGTTGCGATAAAGCTTCAAAAGAGGGATAGTCTTCTGGCTCAAGAGGAAAAACTCCCTATGTAAATGCTGCTGTAAATAGTATGTTTCAAAAAAAATGTTCAGGCCTGTACAAAAAAATAAAATTGCCTGCAAAGTATGTACAAAGTAAATAAGCAAGCTTGAGCATCAAAGTTATACCATGTGAGCCTGCAGCTGGATGACTTGACTACACTGGTCTTGCATCCCAGGATAGGTAGCTACACTGGCTACTGTCCATTCTTTTCTCTACCTCCTCCACTTGAGTCGGATGCCACTTGAACTTAGAAGGGAATACCCTGCTCCTCGAGGAAAGAGCTGTTGGATTAGGGAATCATTGGGTTGTCATTCTGGAGAAGCTAGTCTCTTTGTCATTTCAGTTGGGAAGAGCCACTATCACTTACACTGTACAAGTCAGCTTCATAGTTATAAGGGTTTACGTATGATGTAGGCTAATTCTGACATGGCTATTGAGGTGGGTTGAACCGAGTTCTGTGACTATCGAAGGCTGTTGTGTTTTAGAGCTAGTTCCCTACCAGGTTCCACACACATTCTCACACCAAGGTCTAATCTGAGCTCCAAACTTTGATTTTGTACAGATGAGTTTAATAATCATGATCGATTCAATTTATTCTTTGAATTCTTTATTTTTACTTTTTCTTTTCTTCTTATTCTTTGTCTTTTTGTACTTATTGCATAAGTGTTTGCTAGGGATTAGCAAAGGCAAGTATAGGGGGGTGATGAATCTCCATTTCATCACCTTTATTCTATCATTTTGGCCTTAAAAACCCCAGCAAATGCAAGTAAATAGCATCAATTTGTATATAATAGCATTCATTGTTTCCTGTATTTATTGTACATTAAATAAGGTTTTTAATGCCAAAATTATAGAATAAAGAGAAGAAAAGAAAAAGGAATAAAATATTGAAGTATTTTATGACCCTAACTTCGAGACCAAGGCTAGCATGGAATTGGTCGACAAGGAATAAAGTAGGGGGAGATAAGGGCCATTATACAATAAATACCTCATTTATTTATTTATTTATGCATTTTTGACACCTATTTTGTACATAATTATTTATCCATCAAATAAAGAAACTTTGTTCATAAAAGTTGTAGATAATAATGTGAGTAAAATTACAAAATTGAGTTTGTGTAAAAATAATATACAGTGTACATTTTATACACAAAATAAAAAGCAAAAATCTCAACTTCACAGACCCATATCTTGCAAATAAAAACTCCAAATCACCCAAACTCGCCTTTAATTGTATATAGCATTTCAAGAACTATTTTATAAAATTGGTTTCATAATTTTTGGAGTCCATCTGTGGAAGTTAGGTTTTTGGCCCTTCTTGTACATAATACATGATTAAAATATTCATTTTATTCAATATTTATTATTTCTATAAATTTGTATTTTTAGAATTTTGTAAATAATGTATAGAATACATGTACATATTAAAATTAAAAGAAAACCAAAAATATTTTGTAAAATAAAATAAGTCTATATAATATATATAGGTAAAATACCTATGAGAAGGTTGTACATAAATAAAAGGGGAAAAACATTCTTTAATTATTTCATTCTTTTATATTTTTATAATAATGTATATATTATATATAAATTATTAAAAATATAAATCCAAAATAAAAACAAATAAAATTCATTAAATAAATAAAATGTATATAATATATAGGTAAAATACCTATAAGTATACCTACATATACACAAACACATTTATTTAAAAATATAAATAAACTCATAAAAATCAAATAAAAATGTATTTATACTCATAAAAATAAGTTATAAATTTATAAAATAAGCCAATAAAATAATAAAAGAAAATAAACAAATTAAAAATAAAATACATAAAAATACATGTAAATACATACATATACACATTATTCAAATAAAACTATAATAAAACACCTCGAAAAATTCAATAAAATCATAAATAAATACTACATGAAATAATACACATTTTTTATTTTATAAGCAAAAATTAATAAAATCATTTACTCAGCTAAATAAATCAATTTATAATAAGGTTCCTTGTTTTGGCGTTTAGCGGCTGAGGTGGACCAATCAGGTCCCTCCGCGAGTTGACCCCGGTCAACTTGACCTCCAGCCGCCTGACTTGACGTGAACCATCTTTTCCCCTGATTTCTTCCCTTTTTTCCGCTCGATCTATCGCTCCATCAACAACAATCACTTCACGAGATTTGCTCTCCCTTCATCCATGATCCCCGCCAATCATTTAGATCCATTGTACATTGCCCCGATTCTTTAATAATCGCCGGTTACTGGGGGTCCCTTGGAATGTATATAAATAACTCATCCCTCCTCCTTGGCCGAATTTGGCCAATTTCACCCCCTTCTTTGAGCTTGAATCAGCTCCTGGTGGAGCCCTCGTGACAGGAGGCGCTTCCCAGCACCTCGATTCAGCCATGGCGGAGGGCAATTTTGTCGCGGTGGCGCTCCGGCGGCCACCCTGCTCCCTGGCGGCCCCCAGGTATAAGAGCTGCGCTTTTTAAATTTCTAGGTAGATTTCGATTCTAGCATTTCATTCCTGCAATTAGTTTTAGGTTTTGTCTATTAGTTTAGCGTAGTTTAATGGTTTCGTAGTTCGTCGGAGCTCTGCTCCGGCGAGCTTTTCACTGTGTTCCCGACTGTGCCTCGACACCATCTCGCCCTCATTTCGTTCCTCTTCGCCTTCTCCACCTTCCAGCCACCTTGCCCAACCGGATTCGCATCTGGATCCGCGAATCGATGCTCACCTCCTCCGCATCGCCGGAGCATCGCCGCCCTCACCATTTCCTATTCTAACAGCTTCAGTTTTGGGCCGAGGAGCACCGCCTTGAGCCGAGCTTCGTTCCTGTGCAGGTTAGGTGCGCAATAGAGCACCAGGAGTCGAGTTTCAAGCGGGCGGAGGTACCTGGAGCTTCCATTCTTCTTCGAGCTCTTGACGTCGTTCCAGGGCACCTCCGGCCGATCTAAGACCTCCATCAAGACGAAGACCCTGCAAGGAAGCTTTTTGGACCTTCAGGAGCGGCGAAAACTGGGGAGGCACGAGATCTGGTCGGAAGAAGCTCGCCCCGGCGAGTCTTCTTCCCTGTTCTTCCACGTGTGCTCTCTGCCGTTGGATGAAGACAAAGGTCCCAGTTCTGACATCAGCCATCCGATGGAGCGAGGCCACGACCGTCGGATCTCCCACGAGATCTAATCTCCAGCGCCCATCGTCGAAGCGGTATCGGCCGTTGGATTGGTGACGCGTGTCAAGTGAAGTAATCCGAGCCGTTCGCCAGCGCGCCTATTAGGGGTAATTTGCACATCTAACCCCTGACATTTTTGTATTTAATTTTTAATCTTGTAAAATATATAGCACGTTGTAAATAATTGTAAATTTTGCAGAAAGGACCCTGAGTTTCTTATAATTGCGTTTAGGTCCTTCCGCGCCTCACGTGCAGTCCCACGTGAGGCGTGTGAAAATTGCATGTAACCCCTGGCGGTTTTTGAATATTGTAAAATAGTTCTAAAAGTTTAAATAAATGTTTATTTCTATTGGAATTTTTGCACTGTTGCCCCTGTCATTTATTTTAATTGCAAAAATGCCCCTGCCGGGCCGTTTTATTTTTGTGCCTTTATGTATTTATTAAAAATACCTAGGTGGCTTCTAAAAATTCACAAAAATTAGGTTAAATGCTTTATGCCTTGTATTTTCACTCCCATATTTTACTTCGCATTTTTTGCATTTTTCCTAATTATTAAAAATGAAAAGAAGCCCATTTTTGTACTGTCTAATTTATAAAATACAAAAAAATTAGAAAATGTTTTTTTGAAAATTTCCAAAAAAATTATATATGGTATAATTATATATATTGAATCCAGAAATTGAAAAACCCTAAAAATATGAAAAAGAAAATTAAAAAAATCAGAAAGCTCCAAAATCCAACAAAAAATAGAAAAATCCTTAAAAAGCCCAAAAATACATTTTTTCTCTTTTATAATTATCTATATATTATTATTAATGTATTAAAATTAATTTGGAAATTTTTGGAGTTTATTTTATATTTTTAAAACCCAAATTATATTCGGCCAATTATTTAGTCCTATATTGTGGACATTTTTGAAATTAAAAATACATAAAAATTAGAAATATTTCAGAAAAAAATAAAAAAAATTAGAAAATTATTAAAAAGCTAAAAAAAATTTACATCTATGTATATATTCAGTATTTATGTCTATATATATATATATGGACTATATTAGTCTTCTTTCTCTCTCTTCTTATATATATATATATATCTTTATATATATATACATATAAAAATATACATATCTATATTCTATAATTAAAAATAAAGAAAAAAATATATATATAATATTAAAACAAAATAAAAATTATAAAAAAAATATAAGAAAAAATTACAAAACCCAAAACCCACTAAAACAATAAAAGGACATGAACAAATGAATTGAATAATTACACACTACATACAACCATTCGCCTCCCAGTGTTCGACCTCTACCTGTGCTTACGCCTATATACATTTGCATGTAAAGTTATAATAAATTTTAATTCCACATTTTTGAATATTTATTGCATACATTGATTGTGGGTTAATTGTTGATTGATTTGGGGATCTTTAAGTGGTCGACTCAGCGACTGGATCTCTCGCCTTGTGAGATATCTAGACCCTTGATCTTCCCCTTTCATCAATAATCAAGTTGCTATTGCTCCTGAAGATCAAGAGAAGGCCATGTTCACCTATCCTTTTGGCACATATGCCTTAAGACGGATGCCGTTCGGGCTGTGCAACGCTCCAGACACATTTCAGAGGTGTATGCTTGCAGTTTTTGCCGATATGGTGGGCAACTTTCTCGAGGTCTTTATGGACGATTTCTCGGTCTACGGGGATTCATTTGACCAATGCTTGGATTATTTAGACCGAGTCTTACAGAGGTGTTGCGAAGTCAATCTTGTGCTCTCGTGGGAGAAGAGCAACTTCATGGTGACCGGAGGAATTGTGCTGGGCCACGTGGTTTCTAAACGTGGTATGGAGGTTGACCCAGCCAAGGTGGACGTGATTTCCAAACTTGATCCACCTACAAACATCAAGCAAGTCCGGTCATTCTTGGGCCATGTCGGTTTTTACCGACGATTCATCAAAGATTTCAGTAAACTGGCCAGACCGTTGACTGAGTTGCTTGGCAAGGACAATGAATTCATTGTAGATAATCGTGTGCTCCTTGCCTTTAATCAGTTGAAAGAACTCATCACGCAGGCCCCTGTCTTACAGCCACCGATTTGGACTCAACCTTTAGAGATCATGACCGATGCGTCAGATTATGCCATCGGAGCTATACTGGGACAGAGGAAAGATAATGTACCATTTGCGATTCACTACGCTAGTCAAACGCTCGATGAAGCCCAGAGAAACTACACTGTCACTGAAAAGGAGCTGCTAGCGGTAGTCTTTGCCTTGGAAAAGTTCAGATCATACCTCCTTGGGTCTAAAGTAATCATTTACACTGATCATTCGGCCATTCGGTATTTACAACAGAAGAAGGACGCCAAACCACGTCTCATTCGGTGGATCCTTCTCCTCCAGGAATTTGACTTGGAAATCAAAGATAAACCTGGGTTAAAGAATGCAGTGGTAGATCATCTGTCAAGGCTTCCTGAGCCGGAATCTCCTTAGCTGAACCTGCAGCCGATCATGGAGACCTTTCCAGACAAGGAAATTCTGTCTGTCACCTCACTTCCTTGGTATGCAGACATTGTAAACTATCTGGTGACCAAGAAAATCCCACAGGACTGGCCTAAGTTGAAAATAGTCTACCAGTGGGAAGATCCGTATTTGTTTCGTGAGGGAGCAGATTGTATCTGGAGAAGGTGCATTCCTCAGGAGGAAGTTCCAAGTGTCCTCGCTTTATGTCATGACCAAGATTCTGGAGGACATCATTCAGGAAAACGCACGGCAGCAAAAGTTCTGCAAAGTGGCATCTAGTAGCCTTCATTATTCAAGGATGCAGATGATTATGTCAAAGGCTGCACTGATTTCCAGAAGATGGGCGGAACCATAGGAATGAGAGACACGATACATCTAAAATACATTCAGATCTCAGACGTCTTCGACGCATGGGGCATCGACTTTATGGGCATGTTTCCCAACAGTCAGGGCTATGAATATATTCTGCTCGCTGTCGATTATGTAAGTCGATGGGTGGAGGCTATTCCCGCCCGAACCGCCGACAGTAGGACTGTCTGTCAATTCTTGAGAGATCACATCATAGCACGGTTCGGGATTCCCAAGATTCTTATATCTGACGGGGGCAGTCATTTCATAAACAGAGAGGTGAAGAAGCTGACCCAAGAATTCTGCATTGAACATCATGTTGCTTCACCCTACCATCCACAGTCCAATGGCTTAGCTGAATGTTCAAATAGGGAGATCAAGACAATTTTACAGAAGCTTGTGCGTCCGGATCGCAAGAACTGGTCTCAGCTGCTTGATTCCGTTCTTTGGGCTTATAGAATAGCGTACAAGTCACCCGTGGGAATGTCTTCCTACCGCCTTGTGTATGGCAAGCCATGTCATTTGCCCGTCGAACTAATTCACAAATCCTTATGGGCCATTAACATCTGTAATTTGGACTCCAAGAAAGCAGGAAAGAACAGAAAACTGGATCTGAACAGATTACTGGAATTCAGAGACTATGCATATGACAACAGACTAATGTACAAGGAGAAGGTCAAAACATGGCATGACAAGCATATCCGCCGCAAGTCCTTCGATCCAGGTCAGAAGGTGTGGTTGTTTGATGCGAGATTGAAGATCTTTCCAGGCAAATTGAAGAGTAAATGGACTGGGCCGTTCATGGTTAGGCAGGTGCGTGACAACAGAAGTGTATTGATATCCAATCTGTCAGCTGACGCACAGCCATTTGTGGTCAATGGACAGCTTCTGAAGCCATACCTTGAATATGATACATTCATGGCTGTCGTTGACTCGATTCAAGTAATCTATGAGGATGAGCTGAATATCTCCGAAGAAGCAGAGGAAGGCCAAGCACAGCAAAACATTTTTGAATGAGTTTTCTCCTTTTCTTCTTTTCTTCTTTTCTTCTTTTCAATTCCTTTTATCCTCTTCTACCGAATTAATGCCATCCCTTTCATCAATTGCTACACTTAGGATGTACCCTATCCTAAGTATAGGGGGGATGCGCATCCCGAGTTGTTCATACCCAATTTCATCTCTTTTCTTCTTTTCTTCTTTTCCTTTCCTATCTTCTGTATCTATCCAAAAAGTGTCGCCCCTTGTAGACAGTCTTCTATACTTAGGAAGTACTTTGTCCTAAGTATAGGGGGGTGTACACCCTGAGTTTCTTCTATTCTTTTCGATCCCCTCCATTGTCTCCTCTTCTTATCTATACTTAGGGATATCTTACCCTAAGTATAGGGGGGAGACAATCTGAGTACGATCTGTTCATTCCCACCCTTGACCCTCCCTGCTTTGTGTACAGTCTGCTATACTTAGGATTATTTGATACTAAGTATAGGGGGGACGGTCAACTTCTTATTGGTTCATTCATTAGTTATTTATTCTTTAGACTTGCCTATACTTAGTATGAGTTATGTCTTCTCTTTTCTCTCCGATCTATGAGGACATAGCTCAAGCTAAGTATAGGGGGGTCGTATATACTATGTATATACTTTAGCCAAAACTCGTACTTTCGTATCTTCCTAATAAGATAGATACTCATTCATTAAAATTCATTAAAAATCTTTAATAAAAAGGTGTTCTGTTCCTCAAATTCTTTTGTGTATTTACTGATTAATAAATTAGGTGAAAATGTTTTTTGCAAAATGTTTGAAAAATAGTTTGAATCCTTGTGAACATTTATTGAAAACTATTTTGAAAATATTTTGTTACATGTTTTCAACCTTTGTAAAAATGTGTGGTTTGTAAAATTTCTTTTCTTTGTGTGAAAGAAAATGTTTGAAAAATGATTTGCAAATGGTTTGAAAAATGGTTGCAAAAATATTTGAAAAATCTATATATACTGTTTGGAAAACCTTTGCAAAATGATTTTCAAATGTGTGTACATGTTTGCAAAAATGTTTGTAAAAATTATTTTGGACTATAGTTCTCAAAAATTGTGTGAAAAGCTTGTGTCAAATAAGTTTGAGGAATATATACATCATACCAAAAATCCACTATATACTTATAAAAGTGATCACTTACCCTGTAAATTCTTAAAATCCACTTCTTGTAGATATAAGAAGCACTCCTGTGTACATAGTTTTCACCTAACTTTTAGCCAAAAACTTTTTGTTTTCAAAAATCCCAAAAACATTTGCAAAATTAAAATTCAAAAACATCTGAAAAATCTTTTTGAAAAATATAAAAATGCATATGCATCATCATCATCTTTTCAAAAATCCATAAAAAGTTCAAAATCCTTGAAAATTGCATCACAAAAATATTTTCTGCATAGCATTGCATAGCATGAGCATTTTTCGGATTGAGTTTGATAGTTGAACAAGTCGAAGTAAAATCCGGAGATTGGAGCTTGATTGGACCTTAAAATCTACCTAATAACAGGAACTTTATAGGAACTGGGTTTGAGGTACTTCAGGTCTAGTTGACTTAATTCTTTGAGGATCACGGGACTTAGTTAAATGGATTCTTGACTGCCTAAGTAGAGTATTTCGGAGCACACGCACGACTCTTGTTGATAATGACCTAACTTTGACACATGCACCTTTCACATGGCTCAACTCAGTTGGAGTGGTGAGGAGATTGGATTTGCCGGTATGAGACGCACACAAGTCGAAACATTTATCCTCCTCTAGGGAGGGAAGTGCACCCCAACCCGTCCAGTGATAAGGAAGTCTAAAGACAGGAGGTTGTGGGTTGCGATAAAGCTTCAAAAGAGGGATAGTCTACTGGCTCCAGAGGAAAAACTCCTTATGTAAATGCTGCTGTGAATAGTATCCAAAAAAATGTTCAGGCATGTTCAAAAATAAAAAGCCTGCAAAGTATGTACAAATGTGTTAAGTCAATAAGCGAGCTTGAGTTCCGAAGTCAAATATGCGAGTCTGCAGCTGGATGACTTGACTACACTGGTCTTGCATCCCAGGATAGGTAGCTATACTGGCTACAGTCCATTCTTCTCTTCACCCCCTCCTCTTGAGCTGGTTGCCACTTGAACTTAGAAGGGAATACCCTGCTCCTCGAGGATGGAGTTATTGGATTGGGGAATCATTGGGTTGTCGTACTGGAGAAGTCAGTTTTCTTGCCATTTCAGTTGGGGAGAGCCACCATCACTTACACTGTACGAGTCAGACTCATAGTCGTAAGGGTTTGCGTATGAATTGAGATATTTCTGACTTGGCTATTGAGGAGACTTGAGCAGAGTTTTGGGATGCTCAGGGACTGTTGGATTTCAAATTCAGTTCTCATTAAGGTTTCGCCCGTACTAAAATTCCAAAGGTCCGACTTAAGCTCCAAACTTTGATTTTGTGAAGACAAGTTTGATAATTAAACTAAATCCAAGTTCTTCTTTTTCTTTTCTTTCTTTTCCTTCTTGCACTTATTGCATAAGAGTTAACTAGGGACTAACAAAGGTAAAGTATAGGGGGATGATGAATCCACATTTCATCATCTTTATTCTATCATTTTGGCCTCAAAAACCCTAGCAAATGCCTGAAAATAGCATTAAATAGAGCAATTTAGCATTCATGCATATGTATGTAAAAAGTGTATAAAATACTGTTTTTAATACCAAAATTATAGAATAAAGAAAAGAAAAGAAAAAGAATAGAATATTGTAAATATTTTATGACCCAAAATCCCGAGACCTAGGCATCTTGATGAATAGGTCGACAAGGAATAAAGTAGGGGGAGATAAGGGCCAAAATACAGCAAAAATACCCTTGTATTTCATTCATTATTTATTCATTTTGGGACCTATTTTTGGTTCCATTTTTTATACATCAAATAAAGAAACTTTGTACATGAAAGTTGTAGATAATTTAATAAAGCAAAATACTTAATTGATTTCACTCAAAAATAATGTACAGATAAAAAGTTATGGTCTGAATAAAAATCTAGAATCTCAACTACCCAGACCCGTATCTCACAGATGAAAACTCCAAATGCAGTAAACTCGCCTTTAATTGTATATAGAATAAAATAAGCTATTTAATGGCGGTGGTTTCGCAGTTGGCGGAGCTACGATTTGAAAGTTGAGTTTTGGACCCTCATTGTACAACGATACTGATTAAAATATTCAATTTATTCTTTATTCATTATTTTTGTATTTTTATTTTTATAATTTTGAAAATATTATTTATAATAATTATGTACATTAAAATAGGAATAAAGACCCAAATAAAACTCAAAATAAATAAATATATATATATAATATACAGGTATTATACCTATATACATACCTATACAATACCTACTGAGATTTTATTTAATATACAAAACATATCAATAAAATAAAATAAAAATATATTTATGTGTGTAAAAGTATTTTATAATTATATAAAATAAGAAAGAAAAATACTGAAATTAAACACACAAAACAAAAATAAAAGAATAAAATATATAGGTAATATACCTATATATGGTGTAAAAAGCAACTTGTAAAAATATATCTCATAAAAATAAATAAAAATCACCATAAAATACTTCATAAAATTACAAATACTTTTTATTTAATAATTAAAATTTAATTATTTCATTAGCTATTTTAAATTGATTTTATAAGGTTTTTTGCCAAGGAATTGTCTGGTTGGTCCACGTGGACCAACCAGAGAGCTCCATTGGTTGACCTCGGTCAACTCTCTGACCGAGGTCTGAACGTTGTCAGAAGTTGGTTTTGACCCCGGTTTCATTCATTTTTCGAGGACGCCTCGATCACCCTTTGGTGATGGCATCTTCATGTCATCTCTTCCTCGAACGATGGTGAATCACGCCCAAGTGATTCCTTGGGTTGTGGAGCACCGCATCGAGCTGACACCCTACTTGAACTTCACGCCCCGACCACAGTTCAAAACAGAACCCGTCGGACCCCTATGACCTTTGATCCTTCTTCCGCCAAAATCACCCGAAAACCCCTAGCCCATCGCGTTCCTGGTGACAGCAGGAGGCGAATCGAGCCTGGGTTCGAGTCATCTGGTGTCGAATCGAAGCAGATCCAGCCCTCGCCGGAGCTCCTCCGCGACCTCATCCCGTCGTCTCTGGTGAGCCTCACCCCCTTCTCTTTTCCTTTTCTTGTAGCCCTAGCTTAGCATAGATTAGCATAGTAGCAGTTTAGATTTTCCTCGCGTAAATCATCGTGAATCCCCGATCAAAGACCACGGCGGAGTTTAGCTCCGCCTCCACTTTCCGACCACTTCCATCCTCGATAGCCGCCAAGATCACCTCCATCCTCTTTCTAGCCGCTCCGTCATCACGCACCACCCTTCAATCCACCTCGATCTCGCCCAAATCGAGCGATCGAGCTCCCCTCTCCGCCGCTCGTCGGAGCTCCTCGTCCAAGCCACCTTTTGCCTCCATCGAACCATCAGAACGCACCCGTAGCTTCGCCTGGATTTTGCGCGATTAACTCTGCAGGTCAGAGCCAAGGAGAAGGCTCCATCGACCCTCGAAGGCCCCAGGAGCAGCTGCCCAGGCCACCTCCGCCGTCTGACCGCTTCAAGTCGTCTCAGGCTCGTCGGATACCACCTTCAGACGCGGAGAGGCCCCAGGATCGTTTTGCCCTTGATCCTAGGGCCGGAGAGGCCGTGTGTCGGTCGTATTCGCCCGCCAAAGCTCGCTGGGGGGAGTGTTCTTCGTGAACCTCTTCCCACTGTTGGATCAGGAGCACCCCTCCAGGCGTATAGGAGCCGTCAGATCTTCAAGCGCCTTCCACCGTCGGATCTCGCCACGGGATCTGATCTGGGACGTCCGTGCGAAGCGCCATCAGTCCACCAGCTCACGCCACGTGTCAAGTGAAGCTCCCTTGGCTGCACGATCAGCATCTTGGGTATTTTGCACTTTAAACCCAAGGATTTTTGTATTTACGCTTTAGCCCTAAAACTTTAGTTCCCAGTTAAAAAGTTTTGTAATATTTGCACGTAGGCCCGGTAAGTTTCTATATTTGCACTTCAGCACTCGGCCACGTCACCTCACGTGACTGGGGCACGTGCCTTTTGGGTATTTTGCATTTTCGAACCTAAACTTTCATGTATTTGCAGTTATACCCCTACGCGTAGTGAATTAACTATATTTTGGATTAATTGCACTTTTACCCTGTCGGTTTTTAGCATTTGTGAATATGCCCCTGTGAACGATAGATCACGTGCTTCACGCGTGTACTTTGGTGATATTTGCACTTAGCCCCTGGATGTTTCTAGAATTGCATTTATAACCCTGCCACGCTTAGGATTTTTGTATGCTTGATCTATTAATTTCATGCATCATTTAAATACCAAAAATTCCATAAAAATTAACTTAAGCTCCTGTTAACCTGCACTTGCACGCTATATTTTTAGTTTTTATTTTTGCTACATTTTTATGTTTATTAAAAATCAAAAACATGCCATTTCAGCACTGTCTAGCTTAGAAAATACCAAAAAATATTAAAATACCTTAAAAAATTCCAAAAAAATTGCCTACTATTTATTTTATCATATTTTAGTGTCAATCCAAAAATCATTAAAAATCTCAAAAGAAAAACCTTAAAAATTCAAAAATACCTAAAAACTTATAAAAAAATCTAAAAAATTAGAGAAAACTCTAAAAAATGCAAACTAAGTTCCTGTAGAACAAGGTTCTACATTTTATTATCTTTATTTTAAAATTAGTTTAGAAAATTTTAGTGGCTATTTGATATTTTTAATTCCCATTTTACCCCCAGCTAGTAGCTAATTCCCTATTTTTCTTTATTTTGCTATTTAAAAATACCAAAAACATTCTGAAAAATACCCAAAAATCATAAAAACAGTAAAAAAATAAAAAAGACTAAAAAGATTTTATTTCTGAATTTTGGACTATTTTTGTATATTTTTATAAATATTTTATCACCTCTTTTATTATATAGCTTCTATATTCCAATATTAAAAAAATAGAAAAATATAAAATATAAAATATAAAAATCAAAAAACTAAAAATCAAAATACAAAATTAAAAAAAATAAATATAAAAAAAAATATTTTAAAACCCACAAAAAATTAGATTGGCTAAGTAGTCTATTAGACCTAGGTTTTGACTTTTGTCTATACGCAGCACCTTTGTTTCTTGTGTTCGACCCCTACTTGCTTGCCATTGTACATTTTTAGTAGGGAATAATAAATTTTAATCCTTGCTCTTTATTGATTGATTGATTGTATGGGTTAATTGTTGACGAACGGGAAGGCTTGATTAGTCGCATCAGCGACAGTGAGTCTGATTTGTCAGACCACTATTTAGCGGCTCTCGCATTCTCGTTTTTCACGTATATACTGCGTATATACTTTAGCCATAACTCGTACTTTCGTATTTTCTTACTATTAAAGTTCATTAAAAACCTTAATAAAAAGATGTTATTATTCCTCAAATTCTTTTTGTATATACTGATTAATAAATCAGGTGAAAATATTTTTTGCAAAATGTTTGAAAAATAGTTTGAAAATCATTGTAAAAATCTTTTGAAAACTATTTGGAAAACGTTTTGTTACATGTTTTCAACCTTTGTAAAAACATTTTTGGTTTGTAAAATTTATTTTCTTTGTGTGAAATAAAATTGTTTGAAAAAATGATTTGCAAATGGTTTGAAAAATGGTTGTAAAAATATTTTGAAAAATCTATCTATACTGTTTGAAAACCTTTGCAAAATGATTTTCAAATGTGTGTACATGTTTGCAAAATGTTTGTAAGAATTATTTTGGACTATAGTTTTTCAAATTATTTGTAAAAAGATTTTCAAATAAGTTTGAGGAATGCATATATCACACCTAAAATTCACTATATATACCTATAAAATTGATCACTTACCCTTGTAAATTCTTAAAATCCACTTCTTATAAATATGAGCTGCATCTCGGTGTAAATATTTTAACCTAGTTTTTACCCAAAATCTTTTTGTTTTCAAAAATCCCAAAACATTTGCAAAATTAAAATACCAAAAACATTTGAAAAAACTTTTTGAAAAATACAAAAATATGCATATGCATCATCTTTTCAAAAATCCATAAAAAGTTCAAAACCTTTGAAAATGGCATCACAAAAATATTTTCTGCATCGCATTTGCATAGCATTCGCATTTTTCAGATTGAGTTTGATAGTTTAACAAGTTTAAATAAAATCCGGAGATTGGAGCTTGATTGGACCTTAAAATCTCCCTAATAACAGGAACCTTATGGGAACTGGAATTGAGGTACTTCAGGTCTAGTTGACTTAATTCTTTGAGGATCACGGGACTTAGTTCAATGGATTATTGACTGCCTAAGTAGAGTATTTCGGAGCACACGCACGACTCTTGTTGATAATAACCTAACTTGGACACCTGCACCTTTCACATGGCTCAACTCATTTGGAGTGGTGAGGGGATTGGATTTGCCGGTATGAGACGTACACAAGTGGAAACACTTGTTCTCCTCTAGGGAGAGAAGTGCACCCCAACCCGTCCAGTGATGAAGAATTCTAAAGACAGGAGAGTGTGGGTTGCAATAAAGCTTCAAAAAAGGGACAGTCTACTGGCTCAAGAGGAAAAACTCCCTATGTAAATGCTGCTGTGAATAGTATTTCAAAAAAAAGGGACATGCATGTACAAAAATAAAATGCCTGCAAAGTATGTGAATTGATGAATCTGTGATTCATCACTCTAAAAGTTAAAAATAGAGCCTTGTTCCCGAGTAAATAGAGGCATATTTCCCTTTATAATGCATAAATAGCATTCATGCATGCATACATAATACATGCATTTTAGCATTCCATTTGCATTTAAATAAGAAGCCAAAATCCATTGTAAAATATCCACTTATCAAAATAACCTCTTCCTTATAATATGTACTCCTTAGTTAATAATATAGGGAAGAAAGCCAGAAATCCCCCTTGTAAAATAGCCAATAAAGCCCTAGAACCCCTGGATCAGAAAGTGCCCATAGATCCTTCATACCAACTCCAAAATAGGTCTACTCACTTTCAGATTAATACACATTAAAAGACCCTTAAAATGAGACTAATTTCATCCAATTTGGAGCTCGTATGAAAAAGTTGGGTTTTTGGGCCTCTTTGTATACTACATGTATATATATTTGTATCTTTGTATTTTTTGTATCATATTTGACCACATCTCCATCTTTGGTCAACATGAAACTTGTAGATCTCATCGAGATCTACAACTTTCATATTTTGAGTTTTTCCAAATTCGGCCCCCTCTTCTCTCTGTCCTCATTTCTTTGTCCAGTCAATCACAGCAGGCCACGTGGCGCCATCTGGTCGCGCCACGCGGCCTGCTCCCCGTGCCCAAGCCGCCTCTGCTCTCAGCCGTTGGATGGTCTTCTAGATCCAAGGGCCACACCACCTCCACGTACGCCTTTCATCTCAACCGCCAGATCAAGTCCCTCGCAGCATCTCAACCGCCCGTTTGCGCCTCTTCATCAGCGCGCCACGTGGCACGTGTTGCGCCCTTGGATGACGCACTCCATCCTTCCATCTCAACCGCTCAGCCCGTCGTGCATCGCAGCCCTTCAATCTTCCTCAGATATGATCTCCGCCGCTCGTCAGCGCCCTCTCCTCCGCACGACACCTGGCGCCATCACGTCCTATGGATTAAGCCACTCCTGATGCAATCCACACCGCTCGCGCGTACTTCGCCCCCATCACGCCACGTGGAGGGCTCCTGACGCTCAGATCACCGCGCCCAGATCTCCATCCTACCGCTCCATCCCGCCTCGATCACCACCATTGGATCACAAGATCCAACGGTGGAGACTTCGTCTTCCACCTCCAGTGCCCCTCTCTCCCACGTTCTCCGCCTTGCGGGAGGGGCAGCCCCTTCCTATTCTCAGTCGCGCTCCCTCCACCGTCGACGACCACCATCACCTCCACGTCCTTCCCCACTCGTCCCTTATCCTCGCCAGCTACTCCATTACCCACGTCGACCTCCAGCGACGTCGTCCCACGAACCCCTTAAACCTCGCTCCATCACCAGCTCGATCGAGACCTCCCACCTATTAATACTTGCCCTCCGACCGATTTCAGACCCATCCGCCACCCCTGAGAGATACCCCGAGCTCGGAGCGTTCAATTCGTGACAGTAATTGCACGATTCCTTGAGCGAAGATGGTCGTCTTCTCCAGCGAGATCCTCGGCCACCGCCGTGTCGCAGCCCTCCTCCGTCGAGCCGCTGCTTGAGCTCAGGGACTTACCGCCCCTTCGAGCGA
This sequence comes from Ottelia alismoides, assembly GCA_037367405.1. Lineage (NCBI taxonomy): Eukaryota > Viridiplantae > Streptophyta > Magnoliopsida > Alismatales > Hydrocharitaceae > Ottelia > Ottelia alismoides. The sequence goes on along the minus strand of JAZKJV010009683.1, from coordinate 1,140,699 downwards.
CGATCTGGACCTCCACCTCGAGCTCCAAACCCCAGGTAATTGCCTCCACCTTCATTTAATCTTAGTTTTATTTTTTGCTTCGATTTCTCCCTTTTTATTCTCCGTCCACAACCATCTTCTCGCATCGCTTTCACTCCGCCGAGCTCCGCGACGGAGCTCACATTCTCGTGGTGACATTCACGCCCTCCTACGACGTACTTCGCTCTCCACCATCTCCAGCTCCGCCACTTGGCCGAAGCACCATCACCAGATCATCTTCGATCCTCCTTAGGCGTCGCCGACCATCCCCACGTCTCCACAAGTGCACCCAGTGCTTCGGCTACTCTTCTAACGCCTGTAGGTACCACTTTCGTGCATTGGCCGGAACATCACTGGAGGGCCTTTTGAGCTTCGTCTCCACGGAGCTCCGACGGCCCGCTACAGCTCCCGAGACCACCAGACACCTCGCCGCATCACCGCGCTTCTTCTGGGATAGATCCGGACCATCGGAGAGCATCATCGACACGAGGAGGGACAGGTGGAGCTAAGGCCTCGTCGCCGGAGGCCCGCCATCTCCTCCGCAGGAGGCGAAGGCCCGTTGAAGAAGACGCCTCAGTGGTCGTTCGATCATCTCGATCGAACGGTTCCTAGTCAGCCACGTTGCCAATCCACCGGAGCTGAAGCCAGCCGTAGGATCATCTGCGATCCCACGGATCTTAGCGCACCATGTGTCCAACACCTGCAGCAGCTGAGAGCCGTAGGATCTATCTGAGATCCAGCGGTCTGTCTTCAGCTACGTCGCCCCCTCCATCGCGATCCAATGCCCATTGGATCAACTTAGATCTGACGGCCTTAGATCTCGCTACGCGTCTTCACCGACATCCGTTGGATCGATCTTGATCCAAGGGTCCGCAGCACGCCACGCATCCCTGGTCCAAGCCTCTTCCCCGAACCTAGGCTCGGACCACCCGAGGCTAGCCGAACCTCCAGGAGCATCCGAGCCAAGCCCCGAGCCTTGTACGCCGCCCGAGCCTAGGCCGACCACGTGAGGAGCACGTGCAGCCTGGGTATTTTGCATAGAGGCCCTCGGGATTTTTTGAAATTACAAAAAAGGTCCCTGTGAAGCAGACCTCTCGTGAGGAGCACGTGCCAGTGGAGAAATTGCATATCAGTCCCCTGCATTATAGGTAATTGCATTTAAGTCCCTGTCTGCATATTTCTTTTATGTAATTTTATTTTCTTGTATTGCAAATACACCCCTGTCTTTACACGCATCCCTAGGTCTCATTTTACATCATTTTTGAATTCCAAAAGTTGCATTTTGTTGAGTAACTTGTCCTTTATCTATTGTGCCACTTGTCATATTTTTGTAATTACAGTAGATTTTTAAATGAATTAATTAGTTGATTTGTGTGATATTTTGCCCAGTAAGACCTTTTAATTTATAATTAATTTTTTGTAGCTCCAAAAATTCTCAAAAGTTCGCAGTAGCTCTAGGATAGTTATATCAACCTTGCATAAAAATTTCATGTCATTTGCACGCATAGCGAGGCTTGAATAAATTCGTTAGTGATTTTCTTATTTTAATTTTAATAAATTCATTTCACATTGAAATTAAGGTTTGTCAATTTTCCTAGATTCCTTATAATTAGAACTATCTAGGATAATTTTTGTTCTTGAAAAAGATGTGATTTGTTATTTATTAAAAATAAATTAGTGAAAATCACCCTGCCTGCATCTTTAATTTATTGTAAATTCATTTAGTGTCTAAAAATTCCAAAAAAATTAGGGCAGCTTAGTTTCATCATAATCCATCATCCGGCCAATTTTCATAATTTTTGGACTTCATTTGATATATTAAATTGATTTAACTTTAAATCAGTCGGATATTGCATGTGTCTGCATAGAAAATAAAAAAGAACAAAAAAATACTCATCGAAAATCTAACACTTGGATATTTGCTCATAATTCACCTAAGGAGACAGATGCCTCCCTGAGTTCGACCTTGGACACTACCAAGTAAAAAATTGCCGCTTGAAATTGACTCAAATCTAATTTAAGTGGTTTTTGATTAGCCCTCTCGTATCCGACTGCGACGAACGACATCTAATTAATTGGGACATTAATCTGACCGAATTAACATAGGGTGCGGGGCAGTTATCAAAATGGCGTCGTTGCCGGGGAGGCACGGCTTAGGTTAATTTTTATTGAAATTCTGATTGTTTGATTTTCTCTCCCCGGGTAGTCTGACCCCCGGTTTTCTTGTAATTATTTTCTCTCGTTTATTTATGTGCATTTTTTTCTTTGTCACTCTCTGACCTCAATTTGTTTTTGTGCAAGGAACGCGAGGAGTCGACGACGCTTCGAGGATCTAGCATTTTAATTTTATTGAGTGAACAGAGAGGCTTTGTAATTTTATTTCATTTTATTTCTTTTTCGCATTATTTCCAGCGGTTCCCGTTTGGGTTCTCGCGCGTGTAACTATAGTGAAACTGTGCCCCAGTGTGCTGTGTGGGTGAATGTAATTTAGCTTGCACTAGCGGCTCCCCGAGCCAATCTAGTAATTGCTTGTGCTCGTAATTATTAGGACCACACAAATCACTTAAAAGACGCACTTAGACCGCAGAACTTAGCCAAATAACATGTTCTTCACGCTAATAGTACTGCTTGTCTTAGAGCAGCTTTCATCGCCTGCATTTGCATTTAGATATAGTTTTCAATTCTGTTTTGCATCCTGCATAAAAAAAGCGAAGGGATCACTGTAAGTCTCCTGAACTCAGCATCGCATCATTGTTTTATCTTGCATCGGCTTTTTCTCGATTTCCCCCTCGGATTTTCACATTTAATTAAATGGAAATTGGGATTGTCCGATAGGCGTGCTGTATGGTTGGACTTAATCAGTGAGAACTTATTCTAAAATCGGGACTGCTAAACATTATTGACCAAAAAAAGGAATAAAATTTGAAAATTGTTTGCGGGAGATTAATCCCCAACCTTGTTTTCAAGCTGAGTGAGGGTACTTGAGTGTGTGAACACCTTAAGACAGAGCCCAAATACCCGCCTTCCATATCACGTTCTGACTGATCCTAGCAAATATCACGAATCGAATAATTTCATATTCATTGACTAGTACGAAGCAGCCTCCGCATGTCTCAGGTAGATAGGGGCGAAATTGCGGTACTTTGCGACAAGTTGCCAGTAACCCCCCGGGGTGAAGTTCCGGCCTTGTCAGCCTCCACCTGCTTGCAGGTAGATAGGGGTGTGGTCATTGAATCCATTGACTTGGGATAGGAGCGAAGAAAGGAAGGACCGGCGGTATCTTAGGCGACAGGTTAAACAGGGAAGACGCATCCGGCTCTGAGCCGACTTCCCTTTAGGACGCGTAATCCTTGCTATTTTTGCTTGAAAATCACACTTAAAAACTACAAGATTAACTGGACTCAATTTCGAGTCCTTCAATGTGTTGAGTGTAAACACAGGGTCTTGGATTGATTTGCTTGCTTCAGGTAGGAGTAAAATCCTATCTTCTTCTCGCCATACAAAGATGAGCGACTGGGGAGATCTCGACTCTCTATTCACCGATCTCTCTATGAGTCCCCCACGTAACTCATCTTCATTGGCCCAAGCGCACCTTGGACCACCCAGGACTCATGACCCTCTTGAGTCTTGGTTCCCTCATACTCAAGGTGGTTACTCTCAAACCAACCCTTTCATCTCCTCTGAGCATACCAAGGAAGACCATCGCCTCGGTAAGAACCCCTTCCTTGATTTGTCCTCTGACACCGATCTTAATTCATACCCAGGACTAGAGGACAAGATGCCGCCAAAACAGCCACCACCGGATGAGGACCAACTACGTCAAATTCTCAATCGCCTTGCTGAAGCCGAACAAAGAAATGCAGATCTCACAGCTCGGATGGGACAGATAATAGTCGCAGGAGGAATTGACCGACCAATGGTCGATGCCTACAACCCGACGGAAAACGAGATTCAGAATTGGTTAGCACCAGCGGTTCCCGCCGAGGCATTTGAGCTGAAGCCCCACTTCCTCAGTCTGCTTCCGAAGTTCAATGGAAACACAAATGAAGAACCATACACTTTCCTCCGTGACTTCGAGCTGGTTTGCAACAATCTTAGCCATCCCAATATTGGCCAAGATTACATTCGACTGAAGGCCACCCCTTTTGCCTTAGGTGATAAGGCAGCGCATTGGCTGAAGAACCTAGGGGTGATATGTACTACCTGGATGTAGTTTAAGGACTTATTCCTGAAAAAGTTCTACCCTCTCAGTAGAACTAACCAAATGAGAACGAAGATCGCCAGCTTCTCCCAAGTACCAAGTGAACCTTTCCATGATGCCTGGGATAGGTTCAATGACTTAGTGCAGAAATGCCCCTGCCACGGCATTTCGAAAGAGATCTTAGTCCAGACCTTGTTCTGTGGTCTAACTCCGAAGACGTAGGGATTAGTCAGTGCCGCCTGTGGAGGAAGCTATCTGAACAAAAACGAGCATGTCGTATGGAAGATCTTGGAGCAGATGGCGGAAACCAGTAGGTCACAGGCCACCAGGGCCTATACGTTATCTCCCTCAATCCTATCCAACGAGACAACCCGAAGGACTGTAGCGAATCTGACCGAGGACCTCATCCCCAGCATGGGGATGATTGCCGACAAGCTTACCATGGTCGAGCAGATCCACAAGAGGGTCACTGACCTTGAGTCTCTCTCGCGTCTACCGAAGCAAGTGGAGGAACTCACTGAGAAGGTAGCCAAGATGAAGCTACCTGCCCTTCTGCACCACCTGCACCTGTGCATCGAGTCCATCTCGTGCAGGAACAGGCAACGGGGCCTCACAGTGGCTGGGTGGAGGATCAGACTTACACCCAGCAGGACCAGCATGCACCCCCACAAGCAGAGACCGGATACGAGGAGCCTCAGCAGATGTTCGAGATCAATGGGTTGTGGTTAGCCGTGACTCCCGTCAGTAGACAGTCGGGGATGGGGAATGGTCAGCCTCACCGACCTTCCCCAGCTTACCAAGCAACCAGCTCCGTCCCCGCACTGCGCTTTCAGTCCAGGCCAGAACAAGTGTACCAGCCTCAGCAGCACCAGCAGCAGCAGCGCACATATCAGCAGGCCCAGCACCGTCCCACCAGCAGCAGCAGTATCGGCATGGCCAGCTGGGCCAATACAGAACCTCGTCCACACATCAGCCAGCCCAGCCCACCGAATTGGAGTCTCTCACCTTGGCGATCCAGACCCTGTCTGATAGGGTCCAACAAATGCAGAATGACTACCTGGACATGAGAACCGATATCAATCGGGTTTCTCGTACCCAGGACCAACAGATGGCGCCAAAGACCCCAATTCCCGCACAGGTTCAGGCCAACCCGAACAGCTTACACCATGGCCAGAAACGACCTCGAGATCAGGTATATTATTCAGATAATTATTTATCTGAACATGAGATCCTTTCGTACGATAATGTAAATCATATGTCCCTCAGGAGCAGAAGGACTGTGACCATACCTGATCGGGCACGGGCACAGAAGGAAGGAGCCTCCGAGTCTCTACCTGAGGAGAACTTGGAGGAAGAGGAGGAGCATCACCACCACCATCGCCGGCAGAAGAAGAGGACATCTGAGTCCTCGAAGCAGCAGCAGTTCCGCATCCGCATGGAGTCCGACGAAACTGATGAAGAGCCCGCACTTCCATCTGAGGAGGATCGTCCAGCAGTCGCGGAAGAAGCATCACCGGTTTTGCCTTAGCATTTTCATTTCAGTAAGAGTAAGAGTCCTAGTTTGTTTCAGAGTCAGAGTCATGTAAAGAACTCAGTTCCCGAAGTTAATGAAAATCTTTCAGTTTCCGAACATGAGTTGGAGTCAATAATCCCTTTCCCCCGAGCTCTCAAGGGTGGAAAGAAGAAAACCAAAAAAATCCAAAAAGATGACCCTGAGATGGCAGAGTTCTGCAATAAATACATCAAGGTCACAATCCCCTTTGACAAGTACGTGGAAATGACCCCTGCATTCCAAAAATACCTTAAGGTGAGATGCACACCTACTAGGGTTAGCAGGAAGACCAAAAGCCGTGTTGAGAAACACATTTTATCAGTAGCCACGACTTGTGCAATAAAGAACTCGTTTCCAAGGAAACAAAGAGACATGGGTGCACATTATGTAGTGAGTCATGTTGATGACATCACATTTGCACGCACTCTCCTGGACAATGGTTCCTCCATCAATCTGATGCATCTCTATGAGCGGCTTAATCTCGGACCTCTTAGGAAATCTAGAGCCCTTCTATAGTTTGCTGATAAATCAACTAAGAGGTCCCAAGGAGAATTGAGGAACATTGTGATCAAAGTCGAGGGGCAAGAATACATGGTGGACTTCACTGTCCTGGATATGGAAACCCCTCGTAATTGGAGAGACTCCCATATCATTCTAGGTAGGCCCTTCCTTAGAACAGCAGGGGCCTTATTTGATTATAAGATCGGGAAGATTCAGTTCCAAACTCCAGGCGGAGATGAGGAACTCGAAATGAAGCAGACAAGATGGCAGAGACCGGATTCAGAATCCAACACCGAGTACTCTTCTACCGGAATAGACTGCGATCATGTAGACACAGTTGGGCCATGGAGACAGAACCCAGCCAGCACCGATGCGTCCCTCCCCTCCGGAGATGATCCAGTGCATGAATCAGTTTGCGAGGTCCTCAGAGACGAGTACAGCTCAGAACCTGCATCGCCCTACATCTTCGATGACGTAGAGGCCCAGTTGGGCCTGTCTGTCCTCCCCTCTTGAGGACAATCGGAAGATGAGGATGACGAGTCGAGCGTGGCTTTTGCCGATTGCATGGAGACTTTTGACGATCCGACTCCTGAGCCGAACAACTTGGTGGCAGCTATCACAGAGAAAGATCCAGCCACTTCCAACACCGAGCCAGATCAGATTGAGCCAGACTTCTTAGACGATCACATTATTCCTGAGCTCAAACCCTTACCCACAACCTTAAAATATGCCTTCCTTGCGGGTCAGGACAAGAAATTTCCGGTCATCATCAGTCCGCGATTGACCGAGGAGCAGGAATCTCGCTTGCTAGAGATCCTAGAGAAAAACCGCAATGTGATAGGCTGGAGCATTTTCGATCTCCACGGGATAAATCCCGCTCTGTGTTCGCACCATATTTACTTGGAGAATGAAGCCAAACCCTCTTGTGAATTCCAACGCCGGTTGAATCCAAATTTACGAGAGGTCGTGAAGAAGGAGATAGATAAATGGTGCGACGCGGGTTTCATTTACCCAATCTCCGACTCTAAGTGGGTGGCCCCAATCCATGTTGTCCCGAAAAAGTCGGGAATTCAGACGACCACCAACGAGGACGGAGAGGAGATCGTGGCGCGAGTACCCACGTCGTGGCGCGTCTGTGTGGATTACAGACGCCTGAATGCCGCGATGAAGAAGGATCACTTTCCCCTGCCATTCATTGATCAGATCTTGGAGATACTAGCGGGGAAAGAATTCTTCTGCTTCCTAGACGGGTTCTCGGGCTACAATCAAGTAGCCATAGCTCCAGAGGACCAGGAAAAGACCACATTCACATGCCCCTTTGGTACCTATGCTTTCAGGCGCATGCCTTTTGGGTTATGCAATGCTCCGAGTACTTTCCAAAGGTGCATGATTGCTGTATTCGCCGAAATGGTCGGTGAATTCCTGGAAGTCTTCATGGATGACTTCTCGGTCCATAGCGATTCCTTCAATTCCTGTCTTAGGAATCTGGACCGAGTCCTAAAAAGATGTTGTGAGGTCAATCTGGTGCTATCCTGAGAGAAAAGTCACTTCATGGTGACGGAGGGCATAGTGTTGGGGCACGTCATCTTCAAGAGAGGAATGGAGGTCGACCCTGCCAAGGTGGATGTGATCAGACGACTCCAGCCACCAACCAACGTTAAGCAGTTGCGGTCATTCCTCGGGCATGTTGGATTTTATCGAAGATTCATTAAGGATTTTTCTAAGATTGCTCGACCGCTAACTGAGCTTTTAGGCAAAGACATGGAGTTTATTGTTGATCACAAATGTCTTGAGGCCTTTAAGCTTTTGCAAGGAATGATTATGGATGCACCCATCCTACAAGCCCCAGATTGGTCTCTACCTTTTGAGATCATGACGGATGCTTCAGACTATGCTATTGGGGCTGTGTTAGGACAAAGAAGAGATGGTGTCCCGTTCGCAATTCACTACGCCAGCAAAGTGCTCGACACCACTCAGCGTAACTATACAGTTACGGAAAAGGAAATGCTTGCAGTAGTGTTTGCCTTGGACAAATTCAGATCTCACCTAAGTGGATTCAAGGTAACTGTGTTCACTGACCATACGGCACTACAATACTTGATGGAGAAGAAATACGCGAAGGCGCGTCTTCTTCAATGGATTTTACTTATCCAGGAGTTTGACTTGGACATCCGTGATAAACCTGGAAAGAAGAACGTAGGGCCGATCATCTTTCTCGTCTCGAAGATCTTAATACTTCCAAGGATTCACCAATTCGAGACTCCTTCCTTGACGAGTCGATTTTTGTTATCGACTCAGTCCCATGGTACGCCAATATCATGAATTATCTTGTCTCCACGAAAGTTCCCGAAGATTGGCCTAAGAGCCAAATCGAGCGACTGAAGTCGGACGCTAGACACTACCATTGGGAGGATCCGATCCTTTTCTTTGAAGGACCGGATTGTATCTGGAGACGATGTATTCCTCAGGAGGAATACCAGAGTGTCCTTTCTTTATGCCACAGCTTAGAGGCAGGAGGACACCACTCCAGGAAGAGGACCGCATAGAAGGTACTTCAGTGTGGCTTCTACTGGCCGACTCTGTTTCGCGATGCCACCGCCTTCGCGAAGTCATGCCCAGTATGCCAGAGAATGGGAGGAACCGTCGGTTCCAAGGATGAGATGCCAATGCAGCCGGTCATCATTTGTGATGTCTTTGACGCCTGGGGCATCGATTTCATGGGCCCATTTCCTATTAGCCACGGGTTCGAATATATCCTTCTTGCGGTCGATTATCTATCCAGATGGGTGGAGGTTATCCCAACCCGAGCCGCAGACAGCAGGACTGTCTGTAAATTCATCAGAGAGCACATCATCTCTAGGTTCGGGATCCCCAAAATGATGATATCAGACGGGGGTAGCCACTTCGTGAATCAGGAGGTGAAGAAACTCCTGAAGGACTACGGCATCGAACACCGTGTCGCTAGCCCTTACCACCCACAGACCAATGGTATGGCTGAGGTGTCGAATCGGGAGGTGAAAACCATATTGCAAAAGCTTGTTCGCCCGGACAGGAAGGACTGGTCTCAGATCTTGGATCAAGTCCTCTGGGCGTATAGGACGGCTTACAAGACACCGTTAGGCACCTCCCCATTCCGAATGGTATTCGGAAAGCCGTGCCATTTGCCGCAGAGTTAGTGCACAAATCAGAATGGGCAATTAAGAAGGTCAACTGGAACACGCACCTTGGGCAGAAGTAGAGAGACATGGATCTGAATGAGCTTGTGGAAGTCAGAAACCGTGCATATGACAACAGTTTGGTGTACAAGGATAAGGTGAAGCGTTGGCATGATAGATATATCAGACGAAAGACCTTTGTTCCTGGACAGAAGGTATGGTTGTTCAATGCTAGGCTGAAGATTTTCCAAGGCAAGTTGAAGTCTAAGTGGACGGGCCCATTCGTTGTCCGTACGGTGCATGATAGTGGATGTGTCGAGATCTCAGATCTCGCAGATGACGCACAGACATTCCTAGTGAATGGACAACTGTTGAAGCACTTCGTCGAATCCAATGAGCAGTTAGTCCATGTTGAGGAGATTGTATTCATGCGCGAGACAGATATAGCAGATACACCTCGAGCCGTGTATGAGACCTTGCAGCAGTGAGCCCTAGCCATCCGCAGCATCTTGAAAGATTCAGACCGACTCATCTGTATATATCATCATTCTTGTACATCCTATCCTTTCTCCCGCGACTCTAGTAACCCATCCCCGCCTCACTAGATCACTATCTTGGACTATACTTAGGATAACCAGACCCTAAGTATAGGGGGAGGGGGTCACCTGAGTCAGTTCACTGTACATTCTCCAGATCACGTTGGTCCTCATACTCACTTCTGTCCTATACTTAGACTGACCTGAGCCTAAGTATAGGGGGACCGATGCCCGCATTGTATATTCATCCACCTCTCTTCGTGACCTCGTCCGCCCCACTTGTTGACTTTCTTCTACACTTAGGCTGCCAGAGCCTAAGTTTAGGGGGGACGGTCGATTTCTATACATTTTCATTTCTCTTTATCTCTCTTACGCTTAGCACGAGCTATGTCATTTTCCTCGCTCTTCGTGCTCTGAGGACATAGCACACACTAAGTATAGGGGGCGTGTATATATTACATATATACTTTACCCATAGCTCGTACTTTCGCGTACTTTTGTATATATTTTACGTTAATTACGGGTGGGTAAAAATTGAAAAAAATTGTGTATATACTTGTATAAATTGTGTAAAATAGGAGGTATACCAATAAAATAAAAAAAATTGAAAAAAATAAAAAATGGGAATTCTCCTCTAGGGAGAGAAGTGCACCCCAACCCGTCCAGTGATGAGGAATTCTAAAGACAGGAGAGTGTGGGTTGCAATAAAGCTTCAAAAAAGGGACAGTCTACTGGCTCAAGAGGAAAAACTCCCTATGTAAATGCTGTTGTGAATAGTATTTCAAAAAAAAAGGGACATGCATGTACAAAAATAAAATGCCTGCAAAGTATGTGAATTGATGAATCTGTGATTCATCACTCTAAAAGTTAAAAATAGAGCCTTGTTCCCGAGTAAATAGAGGCATATTTCCCTTTATATTGCATAAATAGCATTCATGCATGCATACATAATACATGCATTTTAGCATTCCATTTGCATTTAAATAAGAAGCCAAAATCCATTGTAAAATATCCACTTATCAAAATAACCCTCTTCCTTATAATATGTACTCCTTAGTTAATAATATAGGGAAGAAAGCCAGAAATCCCCCTTGTAAAATAGCCAATAAAGCCCTAGAACCCCTGGATCAGAAAGTGCCCATAGATCCTTCATACCAACTCAAAAATAGGTCTACTCACTTTCAGATTAATACACATTAAAAGACCTTTAAAATGAGACTAATTTCATCCAATTTGGAGCTCGTATGAAAAAGTTGGGTTTTTGGGCCTCGTTGTATACTACATGTATGTATATTTGTATCTTTGTATTTTTTGTATTATATTTGACCTCATCTCCATCTTGGTCATAATGAAACTTGTAGATCTCGTCGAGATCTACAACTTTCATGTTTTGAGTTTTTCCGAATTCGGCCCCCTCTTCTCTCTACCCTTATTTCTTTGTCCAGCCAATCACAGCAGGCCACGTGGCGCCATCTGGTCGCGCCACGTGGCCCGCTCCCCTTGCCCAAGCCGCCTCTGCTCTCAGCCGTTGGATGGTCTTCCAGATCCAAGGGCCACACCGCCTCCACGTACGCCTTTCATCTCAACCGCCAGATCAAGTCCCTCGCCTCATCTCAACCACCTGTTTGCGCCTCTTCATCAGCGTGCCACGTGGCGCGTGTTGTGCCCTTGGATGACGCACTCCATCCTTCCATCTCAACCGCTCAGCCCGCCATGCATCGCAGCCCTTCAATCTTCCTCGGATCTGATCTCCACCGCTCGTCAGCGCCCTCTCCTCCGCACGACACCTGGCGCCATCACGTCCTTTGGATTAAGCCACTCCTGATGCAATCCACACCGCTCGCGCGTACTTCGCCCCCATCGCGCCACGTGGAGGGCTCCTGATGCTCAGATCACCGCGCCCAGATCTCCATCCTACCGCTCCATCCCGCCTCGATCACCACCGTTGGATCACAAGATCCAATGGTGGAGACTTCGTCTTCCACCTCCAGCACCCCTCTCTCCCACGTTCTCCGCCTTGCGGGAGGGGCAGCCCCTTCCTATTCTCAGCCGCGCTCCCTCCACCGTCGACGACCACCATCACCTCCACATCCTTCCCCACTCGTCCCTTATCCTCGCCGGCTACTCCATTACCCGCGTCGACCTCCAGCGACGTCCCACGAACCCCTTAAACCTCGCTCCATCACCAGCCCGACCGAGACCTCCCACTTATTAATACTTGCCCTCCGGCCGATTTCAGACCCATCCGCCACCCCTGAGAGATACCCCGAGCTCGGAGCGTTCGATTCGTGACAGTAATTGCGCGATTCCTTGAGCGAAGACGGTCGTCTTCTCCGGCGAGATCCTCGGCCACCGCCGTGTCGCAGCCCTCCTCCGCCGAGCCGCTGCTTGAGCTCAGGGACTTACCGCCCCTTCGAGCGACGATCTGGACCTCAACCTCGAGCTCCAAACCCCAGGTAATTGCCTCCACCTTCGTTTAATCTTAGTTTTATTTTTTGCTTCGATTTCTCCCTTTTTATTCTCCGTCCACGACCATCTTTTCGCATCGCTTTCCCTCCGCCGAGCTCCGCGACGGAGCTCTCATTCTCGCGGTGCCATTCACGCCCTCCTACGACGTACTTCGCTCTCTATCATCTCCAGCTCCGCCACTTGGCCGGAGCACCATCACCAGATCATCTCCGATCCGCCTTAGGCCTCGCCGACCATCCCCACGTCTCCACAAGTGCACCCAGTGCTTCGGCTACTATTCTAACGCCTGCAGGTACCACTTTCGTGCATTGGTCGGAACATCACCGGAGGGCCTTTTGAGCTTCGTCGCCACGGAGCTCCGACGGCCCGCTACAGCTCCCGAGACCACCAGACACCTTGTCGCCTCACCGCGCTTCTTCTGGGATAGCTCCGGACCGCCGGAGAGCATCATCAACACGAGGAGGGACAGGCGGAGCTAAGGCCTCGTCGCCGGAGGCCCGCCATCTCCTCCGCAGGCGGCGGAGGCCCGTTGAAGAAGACGCCTCAGTGACCGTTCGATCATCTCGATCGGACCGTTCCTAGTCAGCCACGTCGCCAATCCACCGGAGCTGCAGCCAGTCGTAGGATCATCTGCGATCCCACGGATCTTAGCGCGCTACGTGTCCAACACCTGCAGCAGCCGAGAGCCGTAGGATCTATCTGAGATCTAGCGGTCTGTCTTCAGCTGCGTCGCCCCCTCCATCACGATCCAATGCCCGTTGGATCAACTTAGATCTGACGGCCTTAGATCTCGCCACGCGTCTTCACCGACATCCGTTGGATCGATCTTGATCCAAGGGTCCGCAGCACGCCACGCATCCCTGGTCCGAGCCTCTTCCCCGAACCTAGGCTCGGACCACCCGAGGCTAGCCGAGCCTCCATCCGAGCCAAGCCCCGAGCCTCGTACGCCGCCCGAGCCTAGGCCGACCACGTGAGGAGCACGTGCGGCCTGGGTATTTTGCACAGAGGCCCTCATGACTTTTTGAAATTACAAAAAGGTCCCTGTGAAGCAGACCAGGAGCACGTGTAGTGGAGAAATTGCATATCAGTCCCATGCATTATAGGTAATTGCATTTAAGTCCCTGTCTGCATGTTTCTTTTATGTAATTTTATTTTCTTGTATTGCAAATACACCCCTGTCTTTACACGCATCCCTAGGTCTCATTTTACATCATTTTTGAATTCCAAAAGCTGCGTTTTGTTGAGTAACTTGTCCTTTATCTATTGTGCCACTTGTCATATTTTTGTAATTACAATAGATTTTTAAATGAATTAATTGGTTGATTTGTGTGATATTTTTCCCAGTGAGACCTTTTAATTTATAATTAATTTTCTATAGCTCTAAAAATTCTCAAAAATTCACAGTATCTCTAGGATAGTTATATCAACCTTGCATAAAAATTTCATGTCATTTGCACGCATATCGAGGCCTGAACAAATTCCTTAGTGGTTTTTTTATTTTAATTTTAATAAATTCATTTCACATTGAAATTAAGGTTTGTCAATTTTCCTAGATTCCTTATCATTAGAACTATCTAGGATAATTTTTGTTCCTGAAAAAGATATGATGGTTATTTATTAAAAATAAATTAGTGAAAATCACCCTGCATGCATCTTTAATTCGCTGTAAATTCATTTAGTGTCTAAAAAATCCAAAAAAATTGGGGTAGCTTAGTTTCATCATAATCCATCATCCGGCCAATTTTCATAATTTTTGGACTTCATATGATATCTTAAATTGATTTAACTTTAAATCGGCCGGATATTGCATGTGTCTGCATAGAAAATAAAAAAGAACAAAAAAAATACTCCTCGAAAATCTAACACTTGGATATTTGCTCATAATTCACCTAAGGAGACAGATGCCTCCCTGAGTTCGACCTTGGACACTACCAAGTAAAAAAATTGCCGCTTGAAATTGACTCAAATCTAATTTAAGTGGTTTTTGATTAGCCCTCTCGTATCCGACTGCAACGAACGACATCTAATTAATTTGGACATTAATCTGACCGAATTAACATAGGGTGCGGGGTGGTTATCATGAATATGTTGTATAGCCAATAAGCAAGCTTGAGTTCCAAAGTCATATCATGTGAGCCTGCAGTTGGATGACTTGACTACACTGGTCTTGCATCATAGGATAGGTAGCTACACAGGTCACCGTCCATTCTTCCCTTCACCCCCTCCTCTTGAGCTGGTCGCCACTAGAACTTAGAAGGGAATACCCCGCTCCTCGAGGAAGGAGTTATTGGATTGGGGAATCATTGGGTTGTCGTACTGGAGAAGTCAGTCTCTTTTTCATTCTAGTTGGGGAGAGCCATAATCACTTACACTGTATGAGTCAGATTCATAGTCATAAGGGTTTGCGTATGAGTTGAGATATTTCTGACCTGGCTATTAAGGAGACTTGGACAGAGTTTTGGGATTCTCGGAGGCTGTTGGATTTCAAATCTGGTTCTCATTAAGGTTCCGCCCGCACTAAAAATCCAAAGGTCCGACTTAAGCTCCAAACTTTGATTTTGTGAAGACAAGTTTGATAATTAAACTAAATCCACTTTCTTCTTTTTCTTTTCATTGTTTTCTTTTCTGCACTTATTGCATAAGTGTTTGCTAGGGACTAGCAAAGGCAAAGTATAGGGGGATTATGAATCCACATTTCATCATCTTTATTCTATCATTTTGGCCTCAAAAACCCTGGCAAATGCATGTAAATGCCCTTAATTCATACATTTTAGCATCCATGCATGTGTATATAAATAATGTATAAAATATATTTTTTAAAGCCAAAATTATAGAATAAAGAAAAGAAAAGAAAAAGAATAAAATATTGTAAATATTTTATGACCCGAAACCCCGAGACCTAGGCATCTCGATGAATAGGTCGATAAGGAATAGAGTAGGGGGAGATACGGGCCACAAAACCAATAGAAATCCCTTTTATTCAATTCATTCTTTATTCATTTTGGGACCTATTTTTGGTTCTACTTTTTATACCTCAAATAAAGAAACTTTATACAAGAAAGTTGTAGTTAATTAAAAAAGAAAAATAAAAAAATTATTTCACTCAAAAATAATATACAGATAAAAAGTTATGATCTTAATAAGAATCCAGAATCCCAACTTCCCAGACTTGTATCTCTCAAATAAAAACTTGAAATCTAGCAAATCACCTTTAATTGTATATAATTTTTAATAAGCCATTTAATGGCGGTGGTTTTGCATTTGGCGGAGCTATGGTTTGAAAGTTGAGTTTTGGACCCCTATTGTATACTTGTACAGATTAAAATATTCATTTTATTCTTTATTCATTATCTTTACAATTTTATATTTTTATAATTTTGTAAATATTATTTATAATAAATATGTATATTAAAATCAGAATAAAAACTTAAAGAAAACTCAAAAATAAAATACATGTATATATGATACATAGGTATAATACCTATACATATACCTATAGAATTACTATTTATATTTTATTAAGTGTACAAAACACTTCAGAAAAATAAAATAAAAATATATTAAGTGTATAAAAATAGTTTATAAATTTATAAAATAATAAACAAAAATAATAAAATTAATTATATAAAAATAAAAATAAAATATTAAAATACATAGATATATATACCTATATAGGCCTAAAAAGGTAACTTGTATTTTTATACCTCATAAAAAATTAAAAATCATATTAAAATACCTTAGAAAATAACAAATATTTTTTATTTTATAACTTAAAAATAATAAATTCATTTACTAATTTTAATTGATTTTTCTAATCATTTTTCAGGTATTTTTTCTGGTTGGTCCGCGTGGACCAACCAGGTAACAGTCCACGTTGACCGGCAGGTCAACTGGTTATCCTCCCCCATGTGACTTTGTCAGAGCTGCGTTTGACCCCCTTCTTTGCGATTTTTTCGAGGACAAAACTTGGATTATTTCGCGCAAGTTCCTTCTTGACTTTTCTTCCTTGAACAATGAGGAATCACGCCTAGATGATTCCTTCGGCTTCAAATCTCTGATCCACCCTCAGTGCCTCATTCTTCCTCGTCCACTCGTCAACCATACAAATACACATCTTCCTCCCCTTTTGAATTTTGAACCCCTCTTGCAAAGGCTCAGCTCCCCCTTTCGTGCCCAATCAATCGAGGAAGGTGACAGCTTCCTTCGCCGAGCATCAGGCTGGTTGAGCGAGCCCCGAGGCGGCTCCAATCACCTCCGGCGAAGCCCTTTGCCGTTGAGGTCCAACCTCTGGTTCCGACCATCGAGGTAGCTATCTTCTTCCCCTTATATCTTTCGCATTTTTTTCACAGTAGCTTTAGGATCATCTCCTCCTGATTACCTTTTCGTTTCGCCCATCAAATCGTCCTCACGAGCACCTCACCAGAGTGCACCTCCAGCCGAGTACCCTTGCGCCGCTCCACGCTTCCATTCCGCCTCTGCGGAGTCTAGGCATTTTTCCCTGGACCCTCTCACTCTCTTCTGCAGGTACCTGGAACTTAATGGGAGCATGGGGCTTATTTTGTGTTCTCGTCGGAGTTCCTGGAGCTCACCAGCTCTGCCACCCCCGAGTGAGAACCTCAGCGACAGCTGAGGTGTTTGGAGCTCCCAGCAGCAAGAGGAGAACCGCAGGAATGTACACCGGCCATTTTGGAGCTTGAAGGAGCGCCAGAGGCCGAGAACGAGCTCGGGGAAAGACGCCTTGCCAGAGTTTCTTCCCAGTTCTTCCACCTCAGCCCTCAGTCGTTCGATCTGGTCGGTTCTTCCCGCGCTACAGCTAGCGTTGGATCTCGCCCGCCATCAGTCGTCGATCATCTCCAACAGATCTAATCGCCGCCGTCCGAGCGAAACGTCATCGCGCGATCTGGACCCGCCACGTGCCTAAGTGAACCCATCAACACCATCCGATCACGCACGAGGATTTTAGGCGTGGGTATTTTGCACTTCAACCCTTGCCATTTTGTTTATTTAATTATCAGTATTTAAACTTTCATCTGTAGCGTAAAAAGTTTGTAATATTTGTATTTAGACCCTGCACTTTCTTTATTTGCATTCAGGTCCAATCCATGTCACCTCACGTGACCTGTGCACGTGGGGTGGTGGGTATTTTGTAGAAGACCCCTCGAGGTTTTTGTTATTTCATTTATGTCCAGAACTTTTTAATTAAGTGTAATATTTTTGGAGAAATTGCAAGTACGCCCCTCAATTTTTGATAATTACACATATGTCCTTCCTAGGTGCGTGTCAGGCACGTACAGGGGTTGGGATTTTTGCAGGCGTGCCCCTGTGGGTTTGTGTATTTGCATTTGATCCTAGAAATTGATTTATTAGTTAAAAATGTTGTGGAAAATTGTACTTTGGCCCCTGAACTTCTGGATATTTGCATTTATACCCCTACTAGCAGTGTATTTTCTCTTTGTTGTTTCTATTTATTTCATGCATCTATAAATTTCTAAAAATCACCAAAAAATCAAGTTAAGCTCTGGTTTACTTGCTCTTCCACGCCATATTTTTGTTTAGCATTTTTATTGCATTTTCATTTTTATCAAAATTCAAAAATAAGCATTTTTGCTATTGTTTGCATTAGAAAATACCAAAAATAGTAAAACCCTTTTAAAAATTCCAAAAAAAAATATTTTTGGCATATTTTAGTATCTTTTAACTTATATCCAAAAATCACTAAAAAACAAAAGTAAAACCTCTAAAAATTAGAAAACTCTTAAAATCTTCAAAAAAATCTAAAAAATCCTACAAAAATCCTTAAAATCTAATTTTTGTCTCTGAATTTTCTTTGTTTTATTATCTGTGTTATAAATTGATTTGAGGAATTTTGGAACCTGTTGATATTTTTCGTCCTCAATTTAGTTTGAGCATTTTATTTTATCTACTGTTTTAAGTATTTTTGACTTCAAAAATACCAAAAAAAAGTAGGAAAATCTATAAAAATCACAAAAACATCATAAAAATATAAAAAAGCCAAAAATATCTTATTTCCTGATTTTTGAGTATTTTTACTTATTTTATTAAATCCTTATTCCTCTTCTTTCTTAATTTGTATATATATTCTATTTAAAGAAAATATATAAAATATATAAAATATAAAAGAAAATACAAAATCAGAAATTAAAAATCAAAATATAAAACCAATAATTTAAAAAAATAATTAAAACCCACAAAAAATAGCGTAAATAGGTATTTGATCACATTCACATTTTTGATCATTTTGCCTCGATCTATCTTGCTTGCTCCCTGAGTTCGATACTCTACACATACTTGCTCCTATACACACTTTTTGTAGAGTTATAATAAATTTTAACTCCACATATTGCTTCTCATTTCTTGATTGTTGTTGTGGGTTAATTGCTGATTGATTGAGGTTTCGTGAGCGGTCGCTCAGCGACACTGTGGTCCCGCCTTGTGTGGACTACTTTAGACCCTCGCAAAACCTCGATTATCAGAGACCTCTAGTGCTCTTGAAGAAGCCATAAGGGGAGCCATTAACTAGCATAGAGAAGGAATCAGTCCCAATGTAGTTCCAGATCCAAGAGCACTAAGTTGGCCCAAATCCCATAGTAGTAAGGCGATCAAGCAGAAAGCGGTGATTGACAGTGTCAAATGCCTTGGTTAAGTCTTCCTTGAGGCATGCTCTCAGAGGTCCATTTTTCCTTTCAAAACCAAGAGCTAATTCTTGAGCAAGCTTCACGTTGTCACCAATACGTCTCCCCTTGATGAAGGCCATTTGGTTGAGGGAGATCAAATGAGGGAGAACAACAGTGAGCCTTGCAGATAATAGTTTGGCAAAGATCTTGTAAATAACATTGCAGCAAGAAGTAGGTCTGAAGTCCGAAATCCCAGCCGGAGAAGGAACCTTAGGAACTAGCGTAATGAAAGTGTGATTAACTTGTCAAAACATAGACCTGTAAGAGTGGAGTGAAAATCTGAAATTCACCCTCCTAATTTAACCAAATTAACTATTAAAATAAATGTGTTCATTGTAGTCAGGCAAATTGGATTTATTAAAAACCACTTTAATAAATATATCAATTGATAATAAGCGGCAAAATTTATTTTACTTGTGCGAGCCTAAGGTCGAACTCAGGGAGGTAGCTTTTTCCTTAGTTTAGTTTTCAGTCGATCTAGATGCTAGGTTCTCAAAGAGGAATATTTTTGTATTTTTGAATGCAGGTGATAAAGGCAAATACAAATTCGAGCTAGTTCGAGGGTTAAAATGTAAATTTCAATCAAATCACTTCCAAAAATCCTCAACTTAGCCAGAAGATGAATAATGATGAAATTAAGCTAATGCAATTTTTTTGGAATTTTCTGACTCTATGTGAAGTAACTATGAATTAAATATGAATACAGGGTGATTTACGCAAAATTAATTTTAGTAAATTCTAGACATCAATATTTTTCAGAAATCAATTTATCTTAGATAGGTCTATGTGAGAAATATCCAGAATAAATTTTAATTCCTAAAAATATTAAGTGAGGAATGAAATAAAAACTAATTACATAAATCACCAATTAATTTATTAAGACCTCGTTATGCGTGCAAAGCTAATGATTTTTCAGTACAAAGTAAAATTACTCTATTCTATCTACTATGAATTTTTCGAATTTTTTGGAGCAATAATTAATTTAATATCATTTTCAGAACATATAGTGGGTAAAATATGTAATATTTCATCGAATGCATTATACTAAATAAACCAATGTCACAAAAATATAACAATTCTTCACAAAAATAGAGCAGATATTATTCTACAATGAGCAATTTTTAAAATGAAGAAACAATGACAAATAATGTTCAAATTAAATGACAAAGACAAGGGTCTAAACGTAATATAGAAATAAAATTGATAAAAATAAAGATGTCGACGGGACTATAGTGCAATTACCTAGACTTCAGGGGCTGATTGTGCAATTGTTCCAGGTGGGAGCAAGTGGAGAACGTGTTGTCTGAAATGTGGGGGCCTTTAGCGTTATTTCACAGAACTCCAAGGGCTCGGGTGCAATTTGCCCGACTGGGCAAGTGCAATGCACATGCTTCCTGGCTGGAGAAATTCTGAGGACTTAAGGGATTGACTTGTAATCTTCCCAAAAGGATGTCTGCCCCTCATGTAATGAGGATCAGGATCTTTCTTTTTAATGGATGCGGTGACTTGTGGTGCATGGTAGCGATATCAGCCGCGGGCTGGAGGCGTGGCTGGAAGGTGGTCAGGAGGGCGGTCGTGCGCGTGGAGGAGGGACGCGAGCGACGTCCCCGACGACACATTCCTGGAGCCGGTTGAGTGTGGTCAGAGGTGAAGGGTGGCGTGCGGGCAGGCGCGGCTTAGGCACGCAGGAGGAGGCAGCGGGACTTTGGCTGGTCGGGGCTGCTGTAGTTGAACCGGTGAGGATGACACTCGACCGCAGGCGACACATGCCTGAGATCAAAGCAACTTGGCTGTGAGCAGAGATGCGGAGGTCAGCTGACACACGGCCTCGTTGAAGGTGTGAATCGAAGGTGGAGGAGACGATGTGCTCAAGCAGCTGCTCAATGTCTTGATGAGGCAATGAATGTTGGTGTTTACGAATAGAAGAGCAGCTGGTGTGGGCGAGGCTCGATGAAGAAGCGGGCTCGCCTGCGGGGGTCGACGGTGCAGCAGAATTTCGGCTGACGGAGCTGCTGGAGTATGAAGTGTGTCGATGTCGTAGAGCTTTGCTTGGAGGTCGATCTTCAGTGAACGGAGTCGGCTGCAGCTGGAGCGGCACGGCTATAGCATCTTGTTCCCGTGGTGACGAGCGGTGTTGGAGATGAAGCACGACAGAGGGTGAAGTCGAGGTGGAATATGATGATGGAAATGGGTGGAGAGATGAATTGCGAAGGGGACAGGGCACGAATGATGATCAGAGGAGAAGGTAGGTGTGATTGGGAAACATAGGAAGATATGCAGAATAGAGGAATCCTAAAAGGAAGAAGAAAATTTACCTGCGGAGCGAGTCAATTTGCCTATGGTTGGAGGTTCGTCCTTCGGTCTTTCCTCAACAGTGCGGCGGAGCTAGAGCTAGCAGTGGCATTAAGCGGCTGCGGTAGGAGTTGAAATACTCCTGGATCTCGCCTGAGATGATGCCAGCCTTCGCTCAACTATAACTCAACCTCTTTGTCACTTTGGTCGATTTAGGAGCTCGGGGCCTTTTCTCCTTGATTGGCGGATAACAGAAGAATGGAGGAGTAGTGGTCCTTTTAAAGACCAGTGAGGATGAGGCTGGGAGATGGGGATGGAGCACATCGTGGGGTGATCACGAAGAATAGAAGAGAGAGAAATGTGAGGGAGAGAAGAATGGTCGCAGGGGAAGAACGGGAGAGAGAGAGGAACAGGATGGCAGTTGCAGAATGACCGACGAGAGATGCACGCGAGAGGTGGCATGGGAGGAGATGGGTGCGGCCGACAGTTGGCAGCCACACGCGCTGCGTGAGGAGGTCGAGTCACGCAGGGGGGAGAATGGGTCGTAGGAGCAAAGCGGGGAAGGAAGGGGGAGGCGCCACGTGGCACGCCCGAGAGCGGCCACGTGGCGACTTATTTTTAATAATAAAAAAGATAACAATAATTTAATTAATTAATTAAATTAAAATCATCAAAATAAAATAGGTAAAAATAATAAAAATAGGTGACATGTGGCAGCTTTGAAGCTGCCACGTGTCGCTTCAAGGAAAAACTCAATTTAAATTGAAAGAAAAATCAAAAAGAAATAACAGGAGAGGTCAAATCAAAAATAGTCAATACGAAAGTTACTCGTCTCGATGAGATCTACAACTTTTGTATGGACCAAAAATCAAAGGAAGTCATCTGTACAAAAAGCTTTTGGGATGGTATCTTATAGGTATAAAATACCACATTTTTATATTTTACATTTTTTGTCATTTTTAAATAAGATAAAAATCAAAATAAAATTAGAAAAAAATATAAAAGAGATAGTTACAACTTAATCTATTTTTTGGATTTTTAATAATAATGAAAATAAAAGGATAAAAATGGAGGGTAATATCGTTAATATGTACAATATACAATAGGGGCCCAAAACCCAAGTTTCACACACAAACGCTGATTTTTACGAAATTAGTCTTGTTTTGAAGGTATTTGAATGCATATTACTTTAAAAGTAGGTAGACCTAAATCGGATACCATACAAGAGAGATATGCACTTTTTATGATTCTTGATCTCAAACTTGGATTTGGGTTTTATTGGATAATTTTACAAGATAGTATTTTTATATTTTTCCTTTATTAGTGTTAGTAATATATACACTATATATTTGATTTTATTGGATTTGGAGTAAGAATAAAATGGTATAAAAAGGTTAATTTGGCTAATATTCATGTGAATATTTACAAGTGAATTTGGCTCCTTATTTAATGCAAATATGAATGCTAAAATGCAGATATTATTTACACATACATGAATGCTCATTATGCAATATAAGTGATGAAATGCAGCTAATTAATCGGGAACAAAGCTATATTTTCAACTTTTAGAGTGATGAATCACAGATTCATCATGGAGGAAGCACATGGCTGAGAGTACTTCCCCTTTCACAAGGGACCAATGGCGTTTAAAAAATCACGCATTGAAGCCATCAGGACCAGGGGACTTACTTGAATTGATAGAGAAGAGAGCACGACGCATCTCTTCCTCATTTAAAGGTTTTTCAAGCCACATTTTAGCTTCCGTGGATAATATCCTCTTCGGGGCGGGGGCTAGGTGCGAACCATCCAAGAAAGCCAGTGTTGAGCGAAGGGATTCGAAATAGGAAGCAGTATGCGTAGACATTTTCAATTGTTCATCGACTAAAAACCCCTCTCCGTCAATTATACATGGGATTTTGTTCCTTGCCTCCCTAATTTTAGTGAAGATATGGAAGAACTTGGTGGAGCGATCACCCAGTTTCAGCCAGTACACGGCTTCGTTGCATCCAAGCGGACTCTTGATCAGCCTCCAGCCCTACCAAGTGGGCTTTCAAGACAAGTTCGAGCTGAGCGAGGATCAGGTCCACAGGGAATTCCCCAAGATCCTTAGTGACATTGGCCAAGGCCACCACCACACAGTTGATATCATCATCATGCCTAGCATGGGTAGCAGCCCATGCCTTAAGGGTCCTCTTAACCGCACAAAGTATCTTTGCCTGGATATAGAGTGGGTTTCCCCTAACAGGGGTAGCCCAAGCAGCATCTACCAAGGAGGCATAGTCATCTCTACGCAACCAGAAGTCCAAGAACCTGAAAGGCCTTCTTTGGTTTACTTTGCCAACCAAGTCCATAGAGAGAAGAAGTTGATCACTAGAAGCCAATGGGGAGTATATCACTTTGGAGCAGGGGAAGAGATCAATCCATGCGGTATTGCAAAGGGCTCTATCAAGCTTGGCAGTTATTCTCCTAGGACCAATGGAGGAGTTGTCCAAGAGAAAGAGTTTCCCCAGGATTCAAGATCAATGAGATAACCATTATCGATTAAAATATTGAAATCCAAAATTGAAGTAGCACCAGGGGCCCCTCCTCCTACTTTCTCGGCAGCAAATCTGACTACATTAAAGTCCCCAAGAGAAGCCGAGGGCGCGAAATCCTGGGGCGTAGTTGTAGAAGGTCGGCCCAGAGAGCCCTTTTCTCCTATGGGAAGTTGGATCCGTATATGATGGAGAGGCATATCTGAAGCCCCCCACGATTACTTCAGTAGAGGGTTATGGCATGTGGAGTGATTTGTATGGGATCACAGTTCCAATTTTCATCCTTCCAGAGGAACCAGACTCTCCCGAGGGGAGTATTGTTATGTATGGAGCACCAACCGAATGGAAGAGCTGCCACGAAGGTAGACACCCTATCCGGCTTAATTTTCATCTCCACAAGGCCCACAAGTTCATAGCTACTTTTTCCCAAATCATGAACGAACTTCATCTTTGATGGCTTGTTGATCCCCCTAACGTTGCAGGCCGCAATTGACATTAAGATAAGGAGGAGATGGCTAAGCTGCCCGAGCCATTTCGCTTGTGAGAAGCAGTTGTCGCTTTCTTCTTCTTTCCATGCAACACATGAGTCCATCCAGGGTTGTCGACAGTCAAGTGAGAAGGGGGCCCATATGGATGGCTATAGAGACTGCAGGATCCGAGGTTTGAGGTGCTAGATCGGTAGGGGGTGTGTCAGATGACGGGTCCCCCCTACCGGAGGAGGGAACGAAGTCCGACGACGGGCCGGAAGAAGATGGGTTGTTTAGGTCAATCTTATGCATAGAGCAACCATTCCGAGGATTATCAATGTTGTCGTAGAGAGCAGCTCAAGATCCCAATGGGAAGGCATTATAAGGGCAGACGATAGGCTTCTTAACCCCCTTAGCCGATTGTTGGGGTTCCAGCACCAAGGCATGGGCACTTGGTTGATAGTCACCTTCTATAAATGAGGAGATATCACCAATTTGAGAAGAGGATCCCGATTGCGGCAGACCCGCAAAGAACATAGCGGCTAGAGATGTGGAGGCTTCCGGTTGTGTCAGACCCTCAGAGAGTAGGGAGGCTTGATGATCCAGGTCCAAAGCGAGAGGCGCATGAGGAGGGGCGACCAATGGCCCCAATTGAGTAACCTCAATGCCCTGAGAAGGAGACTGTAACTCCACCGGTTGCGTAGGAGAGGGGTTTTTGTCGGCAAAGAGCCCCGTAACATCAAGAGCATGGCAACCAGCCTTCCGAACAAGAACAGGAGCATTCAATGGGGAATTGGAGGAGGGGCAGGACTCCAGGTTGTGGCCAAATGTAGCACATAGAGAGCAGCACTTTGGCCTCCATTCAAGCTCCACACGAATCATGGATCTATGCCCTGAACGGAGAACTAGAGAGACACACGTGATCGTGTCCTTAATGGCACTGATGGACACACAACAACGAACATAATCATGATGGCACCCAGTTGCAGTGGCTGATACCATAAAAAGGGGTATGCCAAGCACACTAGCAAGCTTGTTGAGGACAATGTCCGAGCAGTGCTCGGGGCTCAAGCCATAGAATCTGACCCATAATGGGATCTCCGAGGGTAGGCATTTTTCCAGGAACATGCCTGCCTCCCATAGGCGGAGGAAAATGAGACGCCTTTGAAATAGCCAGGGTCCAGATGAGAGTATCCTCTCACATTCGGCGGCCGAGGAAAGCTTGATATAGTAGAAACCTTTCTCACGAGGGCACAACTTGTAGGGGCCAATCGACCTCCAGACTTTTTCAACAAACAAAGAAAGATGTTTACTAAAGGGTTTCTTACCCAACACATAGAAGATGAGAGTATTTTCCCAACACCTGCCGAGGGTTGAAATGTCTTCCTGAGAGAGAAGAGCAACCTCTTGGTCATCCATAAGCACAGGTGGCACGTACGCCATTCGGAGTTGGGGCAACGCCGTCTGTTGCTTGTAGACTTCATGCCAGGAGCACCGCGGGGCGGCTGGAGCGGTAGGAGTCCTGACGGGGGCAAGAAAGGAGGCTAGAAAGTAGGTAGCGACAGGACCTGGAATGCCAGGAGCAGAAGGAACAGGGGTGGCTACAACAGAAAGAGAAGGAGCGGCTGCAGCGGATAGAACTATAGCGGAAAGAACTGGAGTGGCTGCAGCGGAAGGAGCAGCTGGAGCGCCTGAAGCAGACGGGGCGGCAGGCAGAGGAGAAACCCTACTAGAGGCGGCCAGGGCGAGGTGGGGGTCAGAAAGCCATGGGAAAGGGCTTGAAACAGAGGAGGGAAGGGGGAGGTTGTGTGAGTATCTTTGGAATGGAAGACCCCGTATGCGGCGGAGGGGGCGCAAAAGCCGAAAGAGACCAAGAGAGCAGGCGGAGGGGGCAACGCCGACGGAAGGGGAGGGGGAGAGAGGGAGGCAGGAGTAGGTGAGAGGTAGGGTTAGGGATTTTGGGAGGGGCGGCGGGGTCGAGCATTTTTGGAGGAGTACATTCTCTATCTTCTGCATCGGTGCGATATGACGGTGGTGCTTTGTTCTCCTCCAACATATTCTACTTCTCACGGTAAGTGGCTCTTCCATTTGTTTAATAGCAAATGTATCAAATAATCTTAATATGGCATTACTAATTACGTAGAATAAATTATACATATCTAGACATGACAGAAGAATCGATTATCGTAATTCACATTCTTCGCCATGATCAGAATAAATGCTTCGTTAATCTTAGATTTTTTATCACCTATCACCAACAACTCCAAAGGTGCGCGTGCAGAATAATGTTATGTGCTACATGTTTTTTTCTTCTTAAGGTCAAGCGAAGCTTAAGAAACCTTTAATGATAGAAAAATATACTTAAGATTCCATTATATTTAACCAAAAATCATGGATCCATGCCCATTGAAATTTTTTATATATAGTGAAAAGTTCTTGGTATAAAGGTAGAAAAATTAATAGGGATTATGAATGTGCTATAAAATTCGAAATAATAACTGGTAATTTTCTCCTTAAATGTGAGGTATTAGCTAAGTCTAAGTAATTTCCCTCAAAATCCAACTATCCTGTTATATGCATTTAGAGTGTTGGAACTCTTGAATTTTTGTTGAAGTATAGAAGATATGGCAAGCGGTACAATGAATGTTCATTGTCTATATTTAAGTGTAGAAGATATGGAAAGTAATACAACGAATGTTGAATTATTGTTATGTGAGGTCAAATTTATTATAATGGTTTCCTAAGTAAACGAAAATCTACATTTCTCTTTATATTTAAATGGGATGTGTGTTCTTAAAATATTCATAAGAGTACAAACATGCAAATGACCCACCAATTTGAGGCTTCTTCTCTATTCGAAGAAATAATTAAAAAAACACGAAAATTCGAAGTTTTTCTTAAATTAATCACATAGTAATATAAATACTTCAATTACTCCTTAGCTATAGTTATCAATTGCATATTTGTACTTAATATTCACGTCACTGGTAGCAAAACTGTGAGTTTGTTTGCGTTGAAAATTTGCTGATGTAATTATGTTTCTAGTTAAATTCTATAATCATAAAACATACACAATCAATTTATAAAAAAAAACTCAAATATTAAGATTAAACATAGATGTTTTTCTACAAGTTGTGTGTATCATTGTATATTGAAAATTATTAATATAAAATGTTAATAAGCATGCTCAAGATTTTGATTTATTTAAACATACATTTTTCTGGAATTTCTTGAAATCAAGATGTGCTCCACATGATTCCGATATTAGAAGAGGTAAATTTATTGTGGTAATAATTTTATTATTTTCCACGTCCAACCCGTGCAACGCATGGTGTGTGTAGGGATGAGAAAGGACTGGGCTTGGGTTGGGCCCTACAAGGCTTAGGCCTAGGCCCATTTATATTTCTTGGCTTTGGGTCGGGCCTAGGCCCACTAAATTTTTTTGGAGGCCCACGCCCAAGCCTAGCCCAATTACTATGGGTCGAGCTTGGGACAGGTCGGCCCATGAAATGCCCAAAAATCAATTGGGCTTGGACCGACCCAAAACTTATGGGTCCAGGCTTGTGGGCCCATATATTTGTGTAATCTCCATTCCTACACACACCCTCACTTGGTTATTTTGATTGTAATCTTCGTTATGAAGTATTTATTAGTTCTTTATATCTTTCTTATTTGATTATCCTAGTGTTTTGCATGGATTTGGTCATATATATGATTCTACGATGTCTAATGGAAAGAATTTCATAGAGATATCATAGAAACACGTTCAAATAATAAAGTAGAACCAACCAACCAGGCATGCAGCGATAGTAAAAAATTTTGAAAAATGTACCTCAAGTTGATTAATTTGTCGTCAACTCCATCATTAAATCTAGATGAATATATCAAAGTGAGAGATCAAAGTCTAGATACATATGTCAGATCTAACCTCTGCAATGAAGAAAGAATTCTCCAATCAATATGTGCATTACAGAGATGGACTAATGTGGATACGATCAGACGAATGACCTCTTAAAAAAAAGATACCTTGAGAATTAAACCTCTTGATCTTCCTGCTCCTTACCGCCATGTACCTACAAGGCTAATGCTTACAAATACATATCAACATTAAAAAAAGATGCAAATTATCATTCGAAAATGCAAACAAATGATTGAGCTATATCAAGCAAGAAAAGAAAGCATGCCACAACCACAACCCACAGAACCACAACAAGCAAGCTTAATAATCCCCTTGCATAGTACGTCGTTTATAAAACCTTAAGATAGAAAACTACAAAATAACTCATTGTTCATAAAAACTTCAAGAAAGAACAAAAAAGATGTTTCAAAAAAATCGTTTGGAATACGAAGTGAGATTTCCACTCAGTAATTGCACATGTAAAAGTATTTTAATATTGGTTAGAAAATAAATAGTGATACTATTGAAACTTGTAAGAATTTATTAACATCAAACTAAATGGATTTTACCTCGCATGACCAAACTTGCTTATCAAATATGATGTTAAACTAGTTGGAAGATTCACTATATTTTGGATCTAAAAGAAAGATAAATGTTTAATAGATATGGTATAATGGTAATGGAGAATATTGATCGAATGTTAAGTAGATACTACCCAAACGCATTCTCTTCTAGCTCCTCCTTGTCATCTCCTTCTTCAAAATCTGAATTCTTTGGCTCATCCTCACGGATCAATTCTCCTGTGTAAATCAATGCCTCCACCATTTTCGGATTAAGACTACCACGATATGTATCAAGAACTCTACCGCCCATGTTGAAAGAACTCTCAGAAGCTACAACATATACAGGAAATGCCAAAATATCACGAGCCATAGCAGATAAGATGTGATACTTGCTCATGTTCATTCCCACCACCTCAAGATATCAAAGTTGTCCCCCCACTCATTGTATGTGGAATGATTGTCTAAATAAATTTCAACCTCTGATTTTCCTGTATCACAAGAACCACTCACTTTTTATGTTTGAAGAACTTGTCTAGCATGACCCTGCTTCTCATTGTCGGGCACAATGCATCTTCTTAAATAGATTTTGGAGTGGATGTTTCATTCGAAAGACTTGACATGTACTTAGCAGAGTAATCATCAAAAATATGACAGAAAGTTTGACTGGCACGTTCAACATATTGTAAGGCTTCATCCTCGGGATAAAAGTTCTGAATAAGAAAATCTTATGAGGTCGAACTTCAACCACAGATCCAAAATAGTTGCCAATGCTAGAGGCAAAACAAGTTCTCTCTCCCTCCTATATTTATCAAACTTTGCATACATCTTTGAAGCCATATTTTTGATAGCTAAATCATCATGATTCAAGATAGTTTGAAGATTCTTTTAAATCTCAAAATTCAAATCAAAGAAGAAATTCGCAATAGAATATTTCTGTCCAGAGAATACCTTGGTGGCAACATAAAAGTTCTCTAAGATACCACTGACCATCTCGGCTTTTTTCCAATCACTCGTAGAAGGTATGTCTGATAAATGCAAATCACACCCCAAGCGATTAAAACCCTTTTGATATTTGATAGCAGACTCAAGCATTAAAAAGTTAGAGTTCCTCCGTTCTTGTTTGGAAATGTCTTTAAAATCCTGAAATCTTCTAGTTGAATACTTTACATATTTAACAAGATGACCGATTTTTGTGATTATTTCTTTGATTTCAGAAAGTTCATCTTGAACTACAAGATTCAAGATGTGTGCCCAACACTGTACTTGGAAAAAACGTCCACCCAAGAGTAGTGTTTCCTTCAGAGATAACTGATCAACCAAATTCCATACAACAACATCAGTAGTTGATGCATTGTCAACTGCAATGGTACAAAATTTTGGCATATTCCAATCTCTCAGGCGATTCACAATCATATCCACAATATTCTACCCTGTATGGCGTGTGTAAATGACATAAAAGCACAGAATATTCATTTGTAGCTTCCACTTTTTATCAACAGAAAGTGGAGTAATAGCCACGTAACCTAAGTTTTGAATTTATGTCCACATGTCGGTTGTGATGGAAATTCTTCCAACCGATTTTAATATCATCTTCAATTTCAATTCACTTTCATATAATTTTATGCAATCTCTTTGAAGAACAAATCTTGATATAAACTTCTACTCGGGTTGAATATTAGTTATAAAAGTTTGAAACTTTGGGTTATCAATAACCGCAAAGGACAATTCACTAGATATAATCCACCTCGTGAAATCATCCCTACTTCTATCTCGTTCAAACTTCCATGCAGAGATGGTGGCGCTTCCTTGATCAGAATTGACAAATTTCAAAAGAGCATTAACTTCAATTATTTTTTAATATGGAGAAACAAGGTTCAAATGATGATAAATGTGACTTGTCACATATTTTCTTCTGCAAGATAATTGTGCCTAACAATAATTACACTTGCACATCTCTCGTCCATTTACCATCCTAATTTTTGTGTCATGCTTCCAAACCGATGATTTTAACTATCTTCCACGTTTCTTTACAGTTACACCCTCATTAAGTTCCGAAGGTTCCTTCGATCGTGCCATTGGAGGATTCTCTTCCATTTGGGTACTTGTGTGTGTGGGTCTTGCATCTCTAGATCGGTATCCGACATCTAAAGTTAAATACCATGTTAGATTCAAATCTTCAACTTGATTTCTAATATCATTTTTCACAATTGTCATCTGATGAATCTTTATTTCATCACCTTTATTCTATCAGTTTGGCCTTAAAAATCCTAGTAAATGCATGAAGTACATATAATTTAGGCAATTTAGCATTCATGCATTGTTATGTAAATATTGTATAA
Organism: Ottelia alismoides; assembly: GCA_037367405.1. Taxonomy (NCBI): domain Eukaryota; kingdom Viridiplantae; phylum Streptophyta; class Magnoliopsida; order Alismatales; family Hydrocharitaceae; genus Ottelia; species Ottelia alismoides. The sequence goes on along the minus strand of JAZKJV010009683.1, from coordinate 1,109,479 downwards.
AATACTATTTTTAATACCAAAATTATGGAATAAATAAAATAAAAGAAAAGGAATAAGATATCAAATATATTTTATGATCCTAAACCTTGAGACCTAGGCATCTCGATGACTAGGTCGACAAGGAATAAAGTAGGGGGAGATAAGGGCCAATGATATAATAAAAAACTATTTTATTTATTCATTCTTTATTTCTTTTGGGATCTATTTTATTTTCCACTTTTTATACTTCAAATAAAGAAACTTTGTACATATAATTTTAGATAATAAACCATAAAAAATACAAAAGTGATTTCGTACAAAAATAATATGTTGTGTAAATGTTATAGTCTGAATAAATTTCCAAAATCACAACTTCTGAGACCCATATCTCTCAAATAAAATCTCAAAATATAACAAAATCACATTTAATTGTATATATCTTTTAATAAGCTATTAGTGAAGGTGGTTTTCAGATTTTTTGGAGTTAAGGTGTGAAAGTTAGGTTTTGGTCCCCTATTGTATAGTTTACTCGATTAAAATAATTATTTTATTTATTATTTATTATTTTATAATTTTATATTTTTTTATAATTTTTCAAATATTATTTATAATATATTTACATATTAAAACTAAAATAAAACCATAAAGAAAATACTAAAATAAAATATGTATACAAAATACATAGGTAAAATACATATACTTATACCTATATATTTAATATACCTATTTATTTAATTGAGGATGGGGAGCTTGCACCAAGGTGCATGTAACTTTACATGCACCGACGCTTATATCTTCCATATTTTTTTAATTTTTTGAAAAATACCACCATGTATATTCATCCATATATCCCTCCAATATGTCATTCGAATTTCGTCAGAAACAGAGACTCATGTGATCTCCATCCATAACAGGTAATTTTAACGGTCTTAGAATTGTTGTAATTGACCTGTTCTAGATGGAGGTCATATGAGTCTGTTTTTGACGAAATTCGAATGACATATTGGAGGGATATATGGATGAATATACATTGTGGTATTTTTCAAAAAAGTAAAAAAATGTGGAAGATATAAGCGTCGGTGCATGTAAAGTTACATGCACCTTGGTGCAAGATCCCCATCCTCTATTTAATTATATATATTATATTATAAAATTATATTAAAAATTTATTTAAGTATATGAAAATAAGTTATAATTTTATAAAATAATAAACTAAATTAATAAAATTAAAAATGCAAAATAAAAATAAAATACACAAAAACATAGATAAATAAACCTATAATTAAGCCCTAAAAGCTCATTTGAAATAATAACCTCTAAAAAATAAATAAAAACATAATAAAATACTTTATAATAAACATTTTTTATTTTATAACTTAAATTTAATAAAATAAGTTGTTAATTATTTTCGAATTATCTTTTAATTTTTTTGGGTTTGTTGTTTTTTGTTGATGTGGACCAATTAGGAGAGAGGGCGGGTTGACCTAGGTTAAATCAACAGTCTCCCCTTGGTTCTTGTGCCACTAGCATTTCTCCTCGATTTCTCCTTTTTGTCCCACTCGAAGCTTTCATTTTTTGGGTGAGATTCCTTTGAGCGATCCGTGCCTCGTTACATGTTGTTTCACGCAAATTCGCTCATTCATGTTGAAACGCATCGGTGTGAGTAACCCATCGAGTCAAAAACCCTAGCCTATAAAGCATTGCCTCCGACAACCTTACCCTCTAGATTTTTTTCCGCCTTCATAACCAAATCCTAAGCTTTGAGCGACGTTCCTGGTGACAGCAGGAGTGCACTCAGCATTTATGTGGTGTGTTTGGGAGGTGTCGAATCGAGCAGGTCCAGCTCCTCCGTCGTCTCCGCCTAGAGCTTCGTTTCAGGAGAGCCCCGGTGAGATTCCATGCCTTTTCCTTTATCTTTTCAATTCCTTGGATTAGAGTAGAGTAGTTAGACATTCTATTTCCTCTAATTCCATCCATTTAGAGGTAAAATTCAAATCCGTCGTCCATCAGAGCGTTGGCTCCGCCTCCTATTTCCGACCATTCCGCTCTACCTCTGCTTCGCTCAATGCCTTTCCCATCTTCCCCTTCATCTGCTGATTTCTCCAGGCACCCACACTCATCTAGATGTCGTACAGATCCATAGTGTTGGACATGGGAGCCCACGGCGAGCCATTATGCAATAATTATTATTGCAACTACCATTCCCTGATCTGAAATGAAGAATAAATAATTTGCATAATAGGACCCTTAGTACAATTAGGGTTATGTACCATGGCCATCTTAATGATCATACAACTATTAATTCAATTATTGAATCATAGAGGCTGGTGCTTTGATGAATATCTAAAGAGTTAGATTGAGGACTCATCAAGCACCATCAAAGATTATTAAGAGAGGATCTCCAGCCTGAGAAGGAGATGACAATCCTTTCTCTAAAGGTTGATATCTGACCGACCTCTTGATGCAGGTCCTCTGCATAGGAATAGAGATTCGGAGGTGTCGGATTAGTTATGTCAAAGAGTTGACTTATCAAGATCAAGATAAACAAAGTCCTATGATGTATGCTGTCAAGATATAGGCACACATCCTCTGGCCGGAGACAAATGTGTTACTATATGTCTGAGTATGTACATTTGGCAGACCAATAGGTTGATGACCTAACCAAGATCTATACACTGGCGTGCTGGTGTGCATGCAAGGGCATATGAGTAATGCAATCTCTCAAAGGGATCATACAGGTTCATTACTGAACCGGAAGATATGAGCTCACTCATGAGATATTGGAAAGATCTAATTCCATGCATGGTCGTCTCGTTTTGGAAGCTTGACTGAAAATGTAGGTTTGATTTATGATTTTGGAAAGTATATGATCAACACCTGGGTATGATATATGCTTTTGGAAAGTATATGATCGATACCAACTCCCAATAGTCGAATGAGAAACTTAATGATAAAATCGTGAGGTAGACAGTGTAAAATTGATCTTATGCTTCGGGTTTATTCTGGGTCTTCCAGTATGTAGGATGTACAGGTATTAGTACCTAAGGGTGATGTGATCATAAACGATTGTATAATCATGACGCTTCCATTCCTAGGGAGTGATGAAACAGGTCTGGATTCTAGTGACTCCTCTCACTAGAGAAGTAATCGGATCTTGGTCCAAATGTTGGACATTAATATGATTGTGATTCAGATGCAATGAGAAGATTAGATTTGCGATCTTGATTTAATCAAGCATCTATGGAAGGTCTGCAAAATCTGGATTTGAGATGTGATCTCAATATTTAAGTCATTATATGTGGAACAATACAATCTCAATGTCCTCTCTAAGTATCTGCAGAGAAAGCACATTATCCTCGAAAGAGTTCATGGATAATTTCATTATTAATATACGTAACTGAGAATTGAGAAAATGGATAATTAAATGTCATTTATTTGTCATGAATAACATGAATTTGATCCATATTATAAGGAATGTTATCTTAGATAATTAAATGTGATTTAATTATCAAAGATCTGAATATTGTGAATGTGATTCATATTATTTGGGCATATGAGAATAGAGATCCAAGATGATTAAATGTGATTTAATTATCATGGATATGTATAATATGGATAACATTATCCATATTAATCATATATATTATAAATGTGATTTATGATATATAAGAGAGAGCTATTTGTAATTTACATTTGTTAATTAAATGTTGATGTGAATTGGATTCGCATGAGATAATAAATTGAAAATGTAATTTACATTTTATTTTGGGTTGTGAATGTGATTCACAAATTTCCAATGGCATGATTGCAATGTTCATAAAATAAATTGGATTTCTTTTTGTGAAATAAATTTGCAATAAAAAGTTGTTGCAAAATATTGGAGATACATATGAGATATGGATTATCATGAAATTGGAAGGAGCCACTTTACATCCACCCTCTCCTTATGGAATGAGTGTCCGTCCCCCTTGTTCTTATGGAAGGAGGCTTGCCTCCTTCCTATTTCTCTAATGAAGTTTGATTTAATATAAATCAAATTGTATTCAATATATATTTGTTTTATTTAAATTAATTATTGTTGTGTTTTTTACAACAAAATCTTGACCATTAAAAGAAACACACATCAATGTGAACCATTGGATTTGTATTGCCCATGGATTGAGATCCATGAATCCCAAAATATTATAAATAGAAGAGCATCCTTGATCTTCATGAAGATGATGAACATAAGGCTCTCTCCCTCTCTCTTTCTCTACACGTCATCTCTCTCTCTCTCTCATTGTGACCTTCCACCATGGAAGCCCTAGAGAGAGTCTCCATCGCCGCCGCGCCGTTATGCTTCCTTATTATCTTCTCGTGGATCTATGTCTCCTTCGGTGTGCCTCGCTCATGAAGAAGATGTCGTATCTCATGTGACGAGATCAGGAGATTCATCGCTTAGAACATCAACATGGATTGCGAGGAGCAAGCGTTTCATTAACGCGCTCGCAAGCGTCTCCTCCGTCTGATCGGACTTGAGACAGGAGGTCTCTTCATTTAGAGATTTGATCGCAACCACGCTTCAAGAGTTAATCCTAATACCAATTTTTGATTTAAATGAAATGATCCGAAAGTGTTCTTGGATCATGTGTTTCATCGCATGAAAAATTTTAAATTCTGCTACTTCAAGCAACTAGTGCAACTAGTCGCTCCTGATCGCATACGATGCGATCATCATGCTTGCTTGATGCACTTAAGGATCTCACCATATCCTTCAAATGATATCATAGCCTTAGGTTGGAGGTTTCGGATACAATCCATAAACCTAGGATGACTTGGGCTCATTAGGATTTGCAAAAATTTTATCGCATTTGCCATGCAGCCCTGTTTAGTGAATATTTTCGGCCCTGTTTAAATTTTTTAAACACAAAATTAGCACTTTATTTTGTTCCCCATTAAATAAGAAAACCGTGGGATTTGAGTTTGCATGATTTGGAATCTGATTGCTCAAGTTATGATCGTTTTAGTAAACATGTATCCATTATTTCAGGATTTGTGAATCTTAACGTTATTAAGGAGTTAATTACTATTTTGAAACGTCTATAAATATGTGCAAATCACTTGATTTATGTTGTAAATCAAATTAGCAAACTTTGAAAACTTATTTTGCATGATTTGGATTTAAATTGATTGTGATATGCTAATTTTAGTAAGTGAGAGTCAATGTTGAAAATTACTTTCCTAATCAATAACCTTGTGATTGTCATTTAATCAATTAGTGAAATTAAATGGTTTAATTTCCTGGAATAATTTTTTATAAATATTTGTGAAATATTTGATAATGATTATTTCCTTAAATGGCATTGCCTTAACCAATAATAATATGATCTAGATCACAATTGGTTACTCAATCTACTTTCCAACAAACAAAGTTGCTTGAATAGGATTGGGAATCTGTTTAGCGAATTTCCTGACAATCAAAATATTTTTTGATTATTACTATATGGTATAACTTCGGTTGAAAAAATCAATTATCATCACAAGTACATAATGATCAATTTGGCATTATCCTAACCCGAGATGGATATGGTGTCTAGTCGGGGAGTGTTTGGGTAGCAGGTTGTACCGTGTGTGGTTTGTCCCACTCCCGTCGGTACTGACCACGACAGTGGCTATGGAAGGAATAATGCTGGAGAGATCATGATGTATTTTCTAATTATTAAAATTTGAAATAATACGTGTTTGAGATAATATTGTAATTCAAGTAACAATAAAGAATGTTTGTTGGATTCTAATTGGATTGTTAATTTAATATGATTAGATTAATTGTAATCCAATTAAAATTAAAATATTCTATTATGAATAGAGTTATGATTCCCTTCGAAGAAGTAATCGTAATGAATATGATTCATAATGATTAATTAGAATTTGACCATGATATGGGGGATCATATAAGTGACATCTATAGTCTCCCGTCAAGGCGAAGGGTTTCGTCGCCATAGATTGTATGTAGGAGACACATGTTCGAAGTGACAACTCCTATATACAAGCGCATCTAGATCGGGCTCTTTGCCTCTCAAAAGAGTAAGGATGTATGCCTAGTGATCCCAATATTGGATCCTCATATTATTGGGGCAATGATGGATTGCGCATAGCTAGTACTAATCCCGTTGACGGTTGGTTCAATTAATGATGGGTCAACATCACCTTAGGGGCGGTGGGCCCGGGTGTTAAAGACCGAATTGGTAATGCAAGTTGGACTTGCAAGACGGAATGTGTTCTCGCTTCTTTTTATCTAAGTTACAGTTTCTCATATTATTGGGATGTGACACAGATAAGAAAGGAGATCCCAGATCTTGCTTGAGATATAATGGTAAGTATATCTCTTATATTGAAAGTGATTAAGGGAATGGACTTTCAATGTTAGCAAGGTAAGATAACTTTGATATAAAATTCCTAAATCAAAGTAAAAATATATATTTATATTTATTGATGCAAATTTCTTATTTCATATAATCCTTCATTAAACCCACTCAATACTATACTCAATAATAACCAGTAAAATATCATGGATTGGATCCAGATATTGTACTTGCAGTTGGGCACATAATGTATATGGTTGCAATGTGCAAGTTTCCTCATAATAATGAGGAATGACAATTAAATAGACAATAGGTCTACAACCCTAGGGTTTGTATGTCTCTATAGTCTTGATCTCTCATTGAATGTACTTTGAAAGTGTCATGTCGATGGTGATCGTAATTATCAAATAATCCTTATAAAAACTAAGAAAATATTTTATCATACATATGTGCTCTCAACATTTAATCATGATTGACATAGTTCGTTGCATTATGCAGAATGGTGGCTCGATAAGAGATGATGTACTCAAAATGTTTGTATGCCTACCCGAACCTAAGTCTTTAAAAGTTAAGGTGTATGTAGATATGATGAGTGTCATCATTCCACTCTCTATACTCAAGTCATTCATGAAGCTTTATAATATTCACATTATATGAATTAAATGAAGCATGTATAAATGTTGGAATACTCTTATATTAGAATCTTTTGAATTCAACATAAGAGATCCTTTGTCTTAAGCAATGGTTGTTTATAGATAAAGGGAGCACAGTGGAAGCATGGACCGGACCCAAGTTAGAAAAGTTGACTATACTTTTGTAACTTCCGTATAACATCCAAAAAGTTGGATGAATGCCAATACTACAATAAGCCGATGTTATGATAGCATGACTGTCTAGTCTATCTAGGATCCTTAGAGAAGGACTCGGATAGTGCATCGGAATAATCTACATATACATATAATCATTAAAATTGACTTTCTTATTTGGTAAGATCAAAGTCTAATAATTGTATCTCATTCTTCTAATAATACTTGCAATTGGTTGCATATGTATTAGAAGACTATAAAATTTCATCTCATGGTTTAGTAGTTGTCCACATGGATATTGATGCAATTGTTGCAACAATCTCTATTGGATTGGTGGACTTCATATTTTCAGTGGGAGAGTCCTTAGTCTTAGAGAATGTCTCTACGTCCTAGATATTAGAATACACTCATAGTTTATTTCTAAATGTTAGAAATCAACATGAATTCTGGAATAGAGCTGTCATAATTAGTTATGATAGATATATTTCAGATAGTATTCTAACATCTAGTGAACTCTACTAAATTAGAAAATTAATGAGTGGTTCATTAACATTTCTAATACTGAAATTAAACCTTAAAAGATCAATAGGAGGATGAAGAACATTTGACAATGATCTGGAATCAAGCCTTGGATATTTGTCTATTGATGAGATCAATGGACTAGTAAGAGATGAAGCTTTAGAATGTCTAAAATTTCAAATCTTACATACTTATGAATATTGTATTCAAAGTAGAAAATGTCCAAAGCACCCTTCTTTGAGAATGGTGTAAGAAGTCAAGGTGTTCAAGATCGCATACATATTGATGTATGTGGATCATCTGTATCATAATAAACATTGATGATATGTGATATCATTTGATGATTATTTATGATATGAGATTTCTTTCCTTCACCTTAGAAAGCTTTGAAATGTTCAAATATTTCACAATTTTGGTTTTGAACCAAATTTTGAAGGAAGATGAAAATGAATTTGATTTAATCTAAGTAGCTTGTACCTATTAGATGAATTCATGGAATACCTTTTAGAGAAAGGGATATCATTCCCATCTCAATCCTCCTAATACACCTCAACTCAATAGAGTTGTAGGGAGATACAATTGGATCATATGTGACATGATTTGATCAATGATAAATCTTAGCATAACTACCTCTTAGTTTCTGAGGTATATATGTAGTAGAGACTACAATATATATCTTTAATAAGGTTTCATGCAAGTAAGCTGGAATCTAGCACCAGAGAGTGCTACTTCATTAGGATTATAAAGGATGGTATTGAATACCTACTTTATGACCTTGAGACTCTTAAAAGATTTCCTCTCTAAGGTTATAATTCTTAAAGGTTGAGACTCTTGAGAATCAAGATAAAAATGAAGTCAAGGAACTCATTGAATCTTGAGAAGATTATGAGGCTCCTGAAATCAGATACTGAAAGATAATTAAAGATGAAACACTAATACCTCTTCAAATGAGTTTGAGGATGGATTCCACGGGTCAGTTAAGTTGACGATGATCTTACTTCATGCGATGAAGCTTCTGAAGATCATGATATGGAAAGATGGATGTTAGCAATAAAAGTCTAAAGTAGACTTCATATTTGTAAATGGACCCTTAAGGATCCACCTATATGGGTAAGACTTGTTAATGTGTAGATGGATCTTCAAGAACAAGAGGGAAACTGATGAGAAGGTAAAGACCTTCAAAGCATGGTCCGTATCCTCAAGATACACACAAAAAGAAGACATCGCTTGAGATGAGACTTGCTTTCTAGTGACCATGCTTAAACCCATCAGAATATTGCTAACTATAGCTACACAACTTGACTTTGACATCTTCAAGATGGAAGTCGATATTGCATTCCTCTATGAATACTTCTCCGAAGTTATTCCATAAAGTAGCCCCAGGGCTTCATATTGAGGAAAGCAAGGTGTGCAAGCTGAAGAACTCCATCTATGGACTCAAATAAGCTTCTTGTAGTTGGAACATAAGATTTGATGAAATTATAAATGTTATGATTTCAGATAGAATCTTGATGAACCGTGTGAAGCTTAGTGGGAGTGTCATTATGTTCATCATGCTAAATGTACATGATATCCTAATCATTTAGAATGGCATAAGGATAATAATAAGTGTTTTATTGACTGGCTATTCCATATCTTGAGATATGATCTCATGGATACCTATTGGATCTTAGTTCTGAAAGTGTTCAGAAGAAAAGAGAAGAGGGTATTGGGACTGCTACATTAAGTGGTACACCATGGATATATTCTATTTTAGAAAATCCAAGTAAGACTTCCTTCCTTAAGATATGGTATTAACCTGTCTAAAGGGATAGCACCTCAAAGAGTTGAGGAAGTGATTGCAAAAACTGCTTACCCTTGTGCATCGGTTATGAAAAGCTAGGTGTATGTTGAATGTGTAGAAAAGCCAGATGTCTACCATGCAGTGGGAGTGGTAAACGGTTACTAATCCTACTATGGAGATAAAACACTTGATTGCAGTAATAACAACATCTTCAAAGATGGCAAGACTTAGAGATAGTGATCTCAAGGTCTTACCTTCGAGGAATTAAGACTTTATAAATGGTTACTAAATGGTCTTAACTGCAGATACCTTAGGAGATAGAGATCTCCGGGAATAAGGGTAATAAGGATAATTGAAATTGCATACTGGTTATAATAATAATTATTGATTTGTAGTGCCAAGGACACTATAACTAACAATATTGAGTGTATGTTGCATAAGATGCAACATTCGCATTGAATGCGAGAACTGTTACTAGTAGATATGCAAGTGCCGTAAAAGAACTTGGCATAATCTCTTGGGAACAGAGTGACTGATCAACTTACCTAGCTATTTTTCTAAATAGCCTATGATTGTCTCATGAGTGTGGGTTTAAATGATTAGCCCATTAATGGCTCTTTGGGCTAGTGGGAGATTGTTGGACATGTGAGCCCACGACGAGCCATTATGCAATAATTGTTATTGCAAATATCATTCCCTGATCTAAAATGAAGATTAAATAATTTGCATAATAGGTCCCTTAGTACAATTAGGGTTATGTACCATGACCATCTTAATGATCATACAGCTGTTGATTCAATTATTGAATCATAAAGGCTGGTGCTTGGATGAATATCTAAAGAGTTAGATTGAGGACTCATCAAGCACCATCAAATGATTATTAAGAGAGGATCTCCAGCCTAAGAAGGAGATGGCAATCCTTTCTCTAAAGGCTGATATCTGACCAACCTCTTGATGCAGGTCCTCTGCTTAAGAATGGAGATTCGAAGGTGCCGGATTAGTTAGGGCAAAGAGTTGACTTAACAAGATCGAGATAACCAAAGTCCTATGATGTATGATGTCACAATATAGGCATACATCCTCTGACCGGAGACAAATGTGTTACTATATGTCTGAGTATGTACATTTGGCATGCTAATAGGTTGATGACCTAACCAAGGTCTATACACCGACGTGCTGGTGTGCATACAAGGGCATATGAGTAATACGCTCTCTCAAAGGGATCATACAGGTTCATTACTTAACCGGAAGATATGAGCTCACTCATGAGATATTGGAAAGATCAAATTCCGTGCATGGTTGTCTCGCTTTGGAATTTTATTGAATTTGTAGATTGATATATGCTTTTGGAAAGTATATGATCAACACCTGGGTATGATATATGCTTTTGGAAAGAATATGATCGATACCAACTCCCAATAGTCAAATGAGAAACTTAATGACAAAATCGTGAAGTAGACAGTGTCAAATTAATCTTATACTTCGGGTTTATTCTGGGTCTTCCAGTATGAAGGATGTACATGTATTAGGAATACCTAAGGGTGATGTGATCATAAATGATTGTATAACCATGATGCTTCCATTCCTAGGGAGTGATGAAATGGGTCTGGATTTTAGCGTCTCGTCTCAGTAGAGAAGTAATCTGATCTTGGTCCAAATGCTGGACATCGATCTGATTGTGATTCAGATGCAATGAGAAGATTAGATTTGAGGTCTTGATTTAATCATGCATCTATAGGAGGTCCGCAAGAACTATATTTGAGATGTGATCTCAATATCCAAGTCACTATATGTGGAACAATACAATCGCCATGTCCTTATCTCCAAGTATCCGCGGAGAAAGCGCATTATCCTTGAAAGAGTTCATGGATAATTTCATTGTTGATATACATATCCAAGCATTGAGAAAAAAGGATAATTAAATGTGATTTATTTATCATGAATAATATGAATTTAATTCATATTATAAGGAGAGTTATCTTAGATAATTAAATGTGATTTAATTATCAAAGATGTGAATAATTTTTATGTGATTCATATTATTTGGGCACATGAGGATAGAGATCCAAGATGATTAAATGTGATTTAATTATCATAGATATGAATAATGTGGATAGTGCTATCCATATTTATCATATAAATTATAAATATGTAAGAGAGAGCTATTTGTAATTTACATTTATTAATTGAAAATTGATGTGAATTGGATTCGTATTGGACAATAAATTGAAAATGTATTTACATTTTATTTTGGGTTGTGAATGTTGATAACTCTCCCGCTACCCTTGTTAATTCAGGCAAATTAATGTCCAAATTATTTCTGATGTTCGTTGCAGTCGGATAACAAGAGGGAATCAAAAACCACTTTTAATTTAATCAAGTTAATTTCGAGTGGCAATTTTTTTTACTTGGTGAAGTCCAAGGTCGAACTCAAGGAGGCATCTGTCTCCTTAGGTGAATTTTCAAAAAGTTCCAGTGTCCGATTTTTAAGGAATAATTTTTTTGATCTTTTTCTATTTTCTATGCAAGACACATGCAAAAATCAAGCCAATTTAGAACTTAAATCAGTTAAGTATTCAAATGAAGTCCAAAAATAATGAAAATTGGCCAGATGATGAAATATAATGAAAATAGACTACCCTAATTTTTTTGGAATTTTCTGACACTAAATGAATTTACTGTGAATTAAAAATGAATGCAGGGGGTTGTGACTAATTTAATTTTAATAAATATCAAATCATAGTATTTTGGGGAATAAAAATTATCCTAGATAGATTTAAAGATGAGGAGTCCAGGAAAATTATCAGACCTTAATTTTAATGTGAAATGAACTTATTAAAAATAAACTAAAGAAATCACCAATTAATTTATTTAGGCCTCGAAATGCGTGAAATTGAGATGAAATTTTTATGCAAGGTGTATCTAACTATCCTAGAGCGAATGTGATTTTTTAGGAATTTTTGGAGTTACAGAGAATTTACTATTAATTAAAAGGTAACATTGGGCAAAATATCACAGAAATGGACCAATTAATTAATTAAAAATTCCACTGATATCACAAAATTATGCCAAATGTCACATAAGATAAAGGACAAGTTACACTACAACATGCAATTTTTGGAATTTAAAAATGATGAAATATGGACACATAAATATGCGTACAAAGACAAAGGAATAAATGCAATACAGGAAATAAAATTTGCTTGAAATAAAATATGATGACAGGGACCTTTGTGCAATTACCTAGAATGTAGGGGGTAGAATGCAAATTCTCCACTGATGCACGTGCTTCTCACGTGAAGGCGCTTCACAGGGACTAAAATGCAATTTCTGAAACTTTCAAGGGTCTCCGTGCAATTTGCCCAGGCCGCATGTGCTCCTCACGTGGGGTACCATAGGCTCGGATGACTTCGGTGGCTCGGGACGAGGCTCGGGTGCCCTGGAGGTTCGGCTGGAGGCTCGGAGAAGCTTCGGGTGGTCCGAGCCTAGAGGTCGGGGAAGAGGCTCGGACCAGGCGACATGGCGCGATCAAGATCGTCGGATCAAGAATGATCCAACGGTTGCTGGATGCTGGGGCATGGAGAATCAGTGATCGTTGGATCTGGATGGATTCAACGGTGCCTGGAGGTCGATGAAGAGGGCGACATGGCTGGCTTCGGACCGTAGGATCACTGATCGATCTAACGGTGATGGAACGCTCCTGCAGATGTCGACGTGGCTTGCTAAGCACCGCTGGATCTAGATGGATCCAACGGCTCTGTGCTGCTTCGACGCTTGGCGACGTGGTTGGCTTCTAACTGTTCGATCCAGATGATCGAACGGTGGCTGAACTTCGTCTTCTCCAACGGCCCTCCGCCACCTACGGAGGAGTAGGCGGGGCTCCAGCGAAGCGGGGCCTTCTCCGCCTTGGTCTCTAGGCGTCGATGAAGGTCGATGGCGGCTGTGACGTAGCTGGGTAGATGCGGGGCGAGGTGGCGAAGCGTCTGATGGTCCCAGGAGTGAAGGAGGTGCGCCGAAGCTCGATGGTGATGAAGCTCGAAGTGAGCTTCGGTGAAGTTCCGGCTAATCCAATGGATATCACCTGCAGGGGTTAGAGGATAGCCGAAGCACGTGGGTGTGTTCGTGGAAGTGTGAGGGGTGAGGCCTAGTCGGAGTGAGGGGTGTCCGGCGATGGTGCTCCGCCGAGGTGGCGGAGCTGGAGTCGATGAAAGTCGAGATGCGGTGTTTGAGGGAACAGAAGGGTGCGCGAAGATCGGAGCTCCGTCACGGAGCTCGGTGAGGGGAAGGTGGAGCGAGAAGATGACTGGGGAATGCGAATTAAATTGGAGAAGTCAAGAAGAAAACAAGAAGAAGATCAGAATAGGATGGAGGGGACTACCTGGGGATTGGAGCTCATATTTGAGCTCCAGGTCTTCGCTCTAGGGGTCGGTAGAGTCCCGAGCTCGTGCAGCTTCGCGGAGGAGGGGCTGCAGCACGGCGGTTGCAGCCATGGATCTCGCCGGAGAAGACGCGTGTCTTCGCTCGAAGAAACACTCGATTGTTGTCACCAATAGGATGCTCTGAGCTCTAGGGTTCCTCACGTAATGGCGGATGGGCGTGACAGTGGCCGTAGGTCGAGTATTTATAGGATGAAGTAGATGGCCGGAGTCGCTGGAAGGTGGAGTTTGTGGGGGTTGTGGAGCGACTCTGGTGGGAGGTGTAGTGAGTGAGGTAGCTGGCGAGGATGAGGGGAGAGTGGTGAAGGTCGTGGTGGTGTTGGCGGTCGGCGAGGGTGGCAGGAGTGGGTCCGAGAATAGAAAGGGGGCGAGTGTTGCGCGAGGCTAAGATCGTGGGAGAGAGGTTGTCTGGAGGTAGGAGACGAAGTCCTGACCGTTGGATCTTGTGATCCAACAGCCCAGATCGAAGCGCCATGGAGCGGCTTGGATCTGATCTGAGGCGAGGCGATCTGAGCGTCAGGATGCTACCACGTGGTGTGAGGAAGAAAGGGCGCTGACGAGCGGTTGTGATTAGATCTGAGGCGAGGCGATCAAGCACGCTGAATGCGCCACGCATTGCGTTATGGGGGCGGTGATGGCGAACGATGGAGATGATCCCAGGGGTTTGATCGGATGGCTAAGGATCTGGAGCTAAAGAACGGCAGGGATCAAGAGATGAGGGTGAGATCTGAAGGCACAAGACGCGCCACGTGGCGAACTGTGGGAGAGGCGCGAATGGGAGGATCAGATCTGAGATGGGAAGTGATCGAACGGTGGTGGCGTGAAGCTGGAAGATGCGGTTAGGATGAAGGGACGGAGGCGCAATCGGATGGCGCATAATGGGCCACATGGCGAGAGGAGAATAAGGCGGATGTGAGTGGCTGTGATGAGGCCCTGGAGAGATCTAACGGTGGGAATAAAGGGCACACGTGGAGGTGGCGCCACCGTTGGATCTGGATGAAGATCCAACGGCTGTGGGCGCGGACGGCTGAGGCAAGGGGAGCGGGCCGCGTGGCGCAATCAGAGAGTGCCACGTGGCCAGTTGTGAGTGGCTGAGAGGAGAAATGATTTTAGAAAGAGAAGGAGGCCGAATTTTGAAAAACTCAAAACATGAAAGTTGTAGATCTTGATGAGATCTACAAGTTTCATGTTGTCCAAAGACGGAGATGAGGTCAAATATGATACAAAAATACATGAATACAAATATACATATATTTAGTATACATAGAGGCCCAAAAACCCAACTTCTTCCTACGAGCTCCAAATTGGATGAAATTAGTCTCATTTTAAAGGTCTTGACATGTCTATTACTTTGAAAGTGAGTAGACCTATTTTGGAGGTTGTACAAGAGACTTATAGGCTTTGTAAGATCCAGAAGGTCTAGAGCTTATTGGGTGCTTTTACAAAGGAGATTTCTGACCCTCTTCCTTATATTATTAACTAAAGGTATATATATTATAAGGGAGGTGTTATTTTATAGGTGGATATTTTACAAGTGATCTTGGCTTCTTATTTAACGCAAAATGTGAATGCTAAAATGCATATTTTATGAATGCATGTATGAATGCTAATTGTGCAAGAAAAAGGGAAATATGCATCTATTTACTCGGGAACAAGCCTTTATTTTCAACTTTTAGAGTGATGAATCACAGATTCATCAACCCCCTATACTTAAACCTTGCTCGTCCCCAAGCAACTAAATGAAATGCAAGAGTGAAATGATTTTGGGTTCCATACCAAGGTCATGAACAAAAGTTGAAAATGGAACTTGACTCGACCTTTGGATTAATTGTGTGGTGGAACCTTATTGGGATCTAAACTTAAGACCTAATAGACTTCAAGTTACACAAGTCTTCTATTCAAGACGCCTCAACAGTCAGGTCAGAACAAATCCTCAAACGTAAATTTCCGATGACTATGATTCTTACTTGTACTGTGTAAGTGAAATGTAACTCTCCACATCAGAAATGGCTCAGAACCAGCCTCCTCTAATAAGGTAACTCAATAACCCGGTCCAGTAACTCTTTCCTCGAGGAGCGGGGTATTCCCTTCTAAGTTCAAGTGCGGCCAGCTCAAGAGGAGGGGGTAGAGAGAAGAATGGATGGTAGCTAGTGTAGCTACCTATCCCGGGATGCCTGACCAGTGTAGCCAAGTCATCCAGCTCCATTTCTTTGCTAATATACATACTCCGACAGGTATTATTTTTTTTTCACTTGGACCTGTCTGATTTTTTGGAGTTCTTGCATTTTTTTTCAAACTCATACAAGGTGCAACATGTTCATCAGGAGTTTTTCCTCTTGAGCCAGTAGACTATCCCTCTTTTGAAGCATTATTGCAACACACAGCATCCCGTCCTTAGACGTCAACACTACCAGACTAGGTTGAGATGCACTACCCTCCCTAGAGGAGGGCGGATGTTTTCACCCGTGTGCTACTCCAAGCTAAAGGATTCTACCTCCTCACCACCTCATCAATGAAGAGCTACGTGCATTGTGCTTGTCCAAGTTAGGTCACTGTCTATAAGAATCATGCGTATGCACGAGATATTCTACTTAGACTAATCAAGATGACATGTGAACATAGACTTGCGGACTCAAAGAATTAAGTCACTTGACCTGAGAAATCTTAACTCTAGTTCTTATAAGGTTCCTATGAAATTAGGTGGATTAAGGTCAAATCAAGTCCATCATCAATATCTACTCATAACTTAGTTCAGAACCCACTAGCTTTTCACTTTGCATATGTAAGATATGCAGATGAGATGCAGATGACATGCTATGTAGATGAATGTAAATACAAGACTCTTTTTCTTTTTCTTTCAGATGCAGAGATGATATGCAAGAGTAAATAAGAAGCCTATTTTTTTTCATTTTCATTTTTTTGGTATACCTCCTATTTTACAACAATTTACAAGAGTTGTATAAGTATTATACAAAATTTACAAGTGTTACAAAATATACAAGTATACACATTTTTTTTCAATTTTTACCCACCCGTAATTATTGCAAAAATATATACAAAAGTACGCGAAAATACACGAAAGTACGGGCTATGGGTAAAGTATATATGTAATATATACACGCCCCCCTATACTTAGCGTGTGCTATGTCCTCAGAGCATAAAAAGCTAGGAAAAAGACATAGCTCGTGCTAAGCGTAGAAGAGCTAAAAAGAATGAAAAAATGTATAGAAATCGACCGGCCCCCCTATACTTAGGCTCTGGCAGCCTAAGTGTAGAAGAAAGTCAAAAAGTGGGGCGGACGAGGTCAAGAAGAGAAGTGGATGAATATACAATGCGGGCATCGGTCCCCCCTATACTTAGGCTCAGGTCAGCCTAAGTATAGGACGGAAGTGAGTATGAGGACCACTGTGATCTGGAGAATGTACAAAGAACCGACTCAGGTGACTCATCCCCCTATACTTAGGATCTGGCCATCCTAAGTATAGTCCAAGATAGTGATTTGATGAGGTGGGGATGGGTTACTAGAGTCGCGGGGGAGAAAGGACAGAATGTACAGAAATGATGATATATACAAGTGAGTCGGTCTGAATCTTTCAAGATGTTGCGGATGGCTAGAGCTCACTGCTGCAAGGTCTCATACGCGGCTTGAGGTGTATCTGCTGAATTTGTCTCACACATGAATACAATCTCCTCAACATGGACTAACTATTCATTGGATTCGACGAAGTGCTTCAACAGTTGTCCATTCACCAGGAATGTCGGTGTGTCATCTGCGAGATCTGAGATCTCGACACATCCACTATCATGCACCGTACGAACGACAAATGGGCCTGTCCACTTGGACTTCGACTTGCCTTGGAAGATCTTCAGCCTAGCATTAAACAACCATACCTTCTGTCCAGGAACAAAGGTCTTTCGTCTGATATATCTATCATGCCAACGCTTCACCTTGTCCTTGTACACCAAACTATTGTCATATGCGTGGTTTCTGATTTCCACAAGCTCATTCAGATCCAATTCTCTCTGCTTCTGCCTAAGGTGTGTGTTCCAATTGACCTTCTTGATTGCCCATTCTGATTTGTGCACTAACTCTGCGGGCAAATGGCACGGCTTTCCGAATACCATTCGAAATGGGGAGGTTCCCAATGGTGTCTTGTAAGCTGTCCTATACGCCAAGAGGACTTGATCCAAGATCTAAGACCAGTCCTTCATGTCCGGGCGAACAAGCTTTTGCAATATAGTTTTCACCTCCCTATTCGACACCTCAGCCATACCATTGGTATGTGGGTGGTACGGACTCGCGACACGGTGTTCGATGCCGTAGTCCTTCAGGAGTTTCTTCACCTCCCGATTTACAAAGTGGCTACCCCCGTCTGATATCATCATTTTGGGGATCCCGATCCTAGAGATGATGTTTTCTCTGATGAATTTACAAACAGTCCTGCTGTCTGCGGCTCGGGTCGAGATATCCTCCACCCATCTGGATAGATAATCTACCGCAAGAAGGATGTACTCGAATCTGTGGCTAACAGGGAATGGGCCCATGAAATCGATGCCCCAGGCGTCAAATACATCACAAATGATGACAGGCTGCATAGGCATCTCATCCTTGGAACCAACGGTTCCTCACATTCTCTGACATACTGGACACGACTTCGCAAAGGTGGTTGCATCGCGAAACAGAATCAACCAGTAAAAGCCACATTGAAGTATGGTGTCCTCCTGCCTCCAAGCTGTGACATAAAGAAAGGACACTCTGGTATTCCTCTTGAGGAATACACTGTCTCCAGACACAATCCGGTCCTTCAAAGAAAAGGATCGGATCCTCCCAATGGTAGTGTCTAGCGTCCGACTTCAGTCGGTCGATGTGGCTCTTGGGCCAATCTTCTGGAACCTTCTTGGAGACAAGATAGTTCACGATGTTGGCGTACCATGGGAGTGAGTCGACAACAAAAATTGACTCGTTAGGGAAGGAGTCTCGAATAGGTGAATCCTCGGAAGTATTAAGATCTTCGAGACGAGAGAGATGATCGGCTACTACGTTCTTCTTTCCAGGTTTATCACGGATGTCCAAATCAAACTCCTGGATAAGTAAAATCCACCGAAGACGGCGCGCCTTCGCGTCCTTCTTCTGCATCAGGTATCGCAGTGTCGTGTGGTCAGTGAACACAATTACCTTGGACCCAATTAAGTGAGATCTGAACTTGTCCAAGGCAAACACTACCGCAAGCATTTCTTTTTCCGTAACTGTATAGTTACGCTGAGCGATGTCAAGCACTTTGCTTGCGTAGTGGATTGCGAACGGGACGTCATCTCTTCTTTGTCCTAACACAGCCCCAACAGCAAAGTCTGATGCGTCCGTAATGATATCAAAAGGTAGAGACCAATCTGGGGCTTGTAGGATAGGTGCATCCATTATCATTCCTTGCAGTAGCTTAAAGGCCTCAAGACATTTGTGATCAACAACAAACTCCATGTCTTTGCCTAAAAGCTCAGTTAGCGGTCGGACAATCTTAGAAAAATCCTTAATGAATCTCCGATAAAATCCGACATGCCCGAGGAACGACCGTTGTTTGACGTTGGTTGGTGGCTGGAGTCGTCTGATCACATCCACCTTGGTAGGGTCAACCTCCATTCCTCTCTTGGAGATGATGTGCCCCAACACAATGCCCTCCATCACCATGAAGTGACTTTTCTCCCAGGAGAGCACCAGATTGACCTCACAACATCGTTTGAGGACTCGCTCCAGATTCCTAAGACAGGAATCGAAGGAATCGCCGTAGACCGAGAAGTCGTCCATGAAGACTTCCAGGAATTCGCCGACCATTTCGGCGAATACAGCAATCATGCACCTTTGGAAAGTACCTGGAGCATTGCATAACCCAAAGGGCATGCGCCTGAAAGCATAGGTACCAAAGGGGCATGTGAACGTGGTCTTTTCCTGGTCCTCTGGAGCTATGTCTACGTGATTGTAGCCCGAGAACCCATCCAAGAAACAGAAGAATTCTTTCCACGCTAGTCTCTCTAGGATCTGATCAATGACCGGTAGGGGGAAATGATCCTTCTTCGTCGCGGTATTCAGGTGTCTGTAATTCACACAGACGCGCCACGACTTGGGCACTCGCGTCACGATCTCCTCTCCGTGCTCATTGGTGGTCGTTTGAATTCCAGACTTTTTCGGGACAACATGGATTGGGGCCACCCATTTAGAGTCGAAGATGGGATAAATGAAACCCGTGTTGCACCATTTCTCTATCTCCTTCTCCATAACCTCTCGTAAATTTGGATTCAAACGACGTTGGAATTCACGAGAGGGTTTGGCTTCATTCTCCAAGTAGATATGGTGCGAACACAGAGCGGGATTTATCTCGTGGAGATCGAAAATGCTCCAGCCTATTGCCTTGCGGTTTTTCTCCAGGATCTCTAGCAAGCGAGATTCCTGCTCCTCGGTCAATCGCGAACTGATGATGATCGGAAATTTCCTATCCTGACCCGCAAGGAAGGCGTATTTCAGTGTTGTGGGTAAAGGTTTGAGCTCAGGTATAGTGTGATCGTCTAAGAAGTCTGGCTCAATCTGATATGGTTCGGTGTTGGAAGTGGCTGGATATTTCTCTGTTATTGCTGCCACCAAGTTATTCGGCTCTGGAGTCGGATCGTCAAAGGTTTCCATTCAATCGGCAAAAGCCTCGTCCGACACGTCATCCTCATCTTCTGATTGTCCTAAAGATGTCAGGACTGACAGGCCCAACTGGGCCTCTAAGTCATCGAAGATGTAGGGCCGATGCATGTTCTGAGCTGTACTCGTTTCTGAGGACCTCACAAACTGACTCATGCACTAGATCATCTCCGGAGGGGAGGGACTCATCGGTGGTGGCTGGGTTCTGTCTCCATGGCCCAACTATGTCTACATGATCACAGTCTGCTTCGGTTGAAGAGTACTCAGTGCTGGATTCGGAATCCGGTCTCTGCCATCTGGTATACTTCATCTCCAGTTCCTCATCTCCGCCTGGAGTTTGGAACTGGATCTTCCCGATCTTATAATCAAACAAGGCCCCTGTTGTTCTTAGGAAAGGCATGCCTAAGATGATCTGGGAGTCTCTCCAATTACGAGGGGTTTCCATATCTAGGACAGTGAAGTCCACCATGTATTCCTGCCCCTCGACTTTAATCACAACAATCCTCAATTCTCCTTGGGACCTCTTGGTTGATTTATCAGCAAATTGCCAGGAGGGAGCTCTGGATTTCCAAGGTCCGAGATTAAGCCGCTCATAGAGGGCTGTAGGCATTAAGTTGATTGAGGAACCATTGTCTAGGAGAGTGCGTGCAAACGTGATGTCATCAACATGACTCACTACATAGTGTGCACCCATGTCTCTTCGTTTCCTGGGAAACGAGTTCTTTATTGCACAAGTTGTGGCTACTGATAGAACGTGTTTCTCAACACAGCTTTTGGTAACCCTAGTAGGTGTGCATCTCACCTTAAGGTATTTTTGAAATACAGGAGTCATTTCCACGTACTTGTCAAAGGGGATTGTGACCTTGATGTGTTTGTTGAAGAACTTTGCCATCTCAGGGTCATCTTTTTGGATTTTTTAATTTTCTTCTTTCCAACCTTGAGAGCTCGGGGGAAAGAGATTATTGACTCCAACTCATGTTCTAAATCTGAAAGGTTTTCATTAACTTCTGGAACTGAGTTATGTACATGACTCTGACTCATGAACAGACTAGGACTCTGACTCTGACTTAAAGAAAAATGCTAAGGCGAAATCAGTGATGCATCTTCCGCGACTTCTTGACGGTCCTCCTCAGATGGAGGTGCGGGCTCTTCATCGGTTCCGTCGGACTCTATGCTGATGCGGGATTGCTACTTCGAGGACTCAGATGTCCTCTTCTTCTGCCGGTGGTGATGGTGGTGCTGCTCCTCTTCTTCCTCCAAGTTCTCCTTAGGTAGAGACTTGGCGACTCCTTCCTTCGGTGCCCGTGCCCGATCAGGTATGGTCACGGTCCTTCCGCTCCTGAGGGACATATGATTCACATTATCATGCGAAAGGATCTCATGTTCAGATAAATAATTATCTGAATAATATACCTGATCTCGAGGTCGGTTCTGGCCATGGATTATGCTATTCGGGTTGGCCTGAACCTGTGCGGGAATCGGGGTCTTTGGCACTATCTGTTGATCCTGGGTACGAGAGACACGATTCAGACCGGTTCTCATATCCACATAGTCATTCTGGATTTGTTGGACCCTATCAGACAGGGTCTGGATCGCCAAGGTTAGGGACTCCAATTCGGTGGGCTGGGTTGGCTGA
The DNA here is from genome assembly GCA_037367405.1 of Ottelia alismoides. Taxonomy (NCBI): domain Eukaryota; kingdom Viridiplantae; phylum Streptophyta; class Magnoliopsida; order Alismatales; family Hydrocharitaceae; genus Ottelia; species Ottelia alismoides. Next base: position 1,087,303 of record JAZKJV010009683.1, on the reverse strand, counting down.
TTTGCGGACGAGGTTCTGTATTGGCCTTGCTGGTCATGCCGATACTGCTGCTGCTGGTGGGACGGTGCTGGGCCCTGCTGATATGTGCGTTGCTGCTGCTGGTGCTGCTGAGGCTGGTACCCTTATTCGGACCTGGACTGAAAGCGCGGTGCAGGGACGGAGCTGGTTCCTTGGTAAGCTGGGGTAGGTCGGTGAGGCTGACCGTTCCCCATCCTCGACTGTCTGCTGACGGGGTCACGGCTGTACCACAACCTGTTGATCTCGAACACCTGCGGAGGTTCCTCGTATCCGGTCACCACTTGTGGGGGTGCATGCTGGTCCTGCTGGGTTTAAGTCTGATCCTCCACCCAGCCACTCTGAGGCCCCGGTGCCTGTTCCTGTACAGGTGCAGGTGGTGCAGAAGGGGAAGGTAGCTTCATCTTAGCTACCTTCTCAGTAAGTTCCTCCACTTGCTTCGGTAGACGTGAGAGAGACTCAAGGTCAGTGACCCTCTTGTGGATCGGTTCGACCATGGTTAACTTATCAACAATCATCCCCATGCTGGGGATGAGGTCCTCGGTCAGATCCGCTACAGTCCTTCGGGCTGACTCGTTGGATAGGATTGAGGGAGACAACTGATGGGCCCTGATGGCCTACGACATGTCGGTTTCCGCCATATGCTCTAGGATCTTCCATACGACGTGCTCGTTCTTGTTCAGATAGCTTCCTCTACAGGCGGCACTGACTAACCCCTGCATCTCCGTGGTTAAACCACAGAACAAGGTCTGGACTAAGATCGCCTTAGAAATGCCGTGGCAGGGACATTTCTGAACTAAGTCATTGAACCTATCCCAGGTATCATGGAAGGGTTCACTAGGTCCTTGGGAGAAACTGGCGATCTTCGTTCTCATTTGGTTAGTCCTACTGAGAGGGTAGAACTTCTTCAGAAATAGGTCCTTGAACTGCATCCAGGTTGTACATATCACCCCTAGGTTTTTCAGCCAATGTGCTGCCTTATCTCCTAAGGCAAATGGGGTGGCCTTCATTCTAATGTAATCTTGGCCAACATTAGGATGGCTAAGATTGTTGCAAACTAGCTCGAAGTCTCGGAGGAAGGTATACGGTTCTTCATGGGCATTTCTGTTGAACTTTGGTAGCAGGCTAAGGAAGTGGGGCTTGAGCTCAAATGCTTCGGCGGGAACCGCTGATGCCAACCAATTTTGTATCTCATTCTCCGCTGGGTTGTAGGCATCAACCATTGGTCGATCGATTCCTCCTGCTATAATGATTTGTCCCATTTTAGCCGTGAGATATGCATTTCTTTGTTCGGCTTCAGCAAGGCGATTAAGAATTTGTTGCAATTGATCCTCATCCGGTGGTGGCTGCTTAGGCAGCATCTTGCCCTCTAGTCCTGGGTATGAAACAATGTCGGTGTCAAAGGGCAAATCAAGGAAGGGATTCTTACCGAGGCGATGGTCTTCCTCGGTAAGCTCAGAGGAGAGGAAATGGTTGGTTTGAGAGTAACCACCCTAGGTGTGAGGGAACCAGAACTCAAGAGGGTCATGAGTCCTGGGTGGTACAAGGTGCGCTAGGGCCGATGAAGAGGAGTTTCGTGGGGGGCTGATGAATCTCATATTCATCATGCTAAAAACTCCGTATTAAAATCCCTGCTTAAACAAACCAATAAAAATCACCTCTAAAACTCTGTTTTTATCTTGTGCAATATTGTGTATAATTAACCTTTAATTATCTGTATTTAATTGCCCTTATTTTCTGTAAATATTTTATCACTCAAAAACCCCTAAAAATTAGGTAGATAAGTTGTCTATAATTCACTGACCTTTAAAACCACTAAAAAATACAAAAACAACTCAAAACCACAAAATCGGTGTTTTTATCCCCTTAAAAATACCCCCAAAATAGCTTTTGTACAGATGACCTCTTTTGGCTTTTTGCCCAACATGAAAGTTGTAGATCTCGTCGAGACGAGCAACTTTCATGTTTTGACTTTTTCCAAATTCGGCCTCTACCTATTTCTTTTATATTTTTCTTTGTATTTATTTTTGAATTAACCTGATTGGGCCACGTGGCGCTCTCTGGAGCCGCCACGCGGCCCGCTTCTCTTCTGGCCACCCGGCGGCCTCCGCGGCCGTTGGATCTCCTCAAATTCGCCTGCATCTGAGCCATCCATCCCGCCTCACTCCTCAGCCGCCCGATCTGATCTTAGATCAGATCAGAGCCACTACTTAGCGCCTAAATCTCAGCCCTTCGATCTCATCTTCATCCAATGGTTATACACCTGCCATGTCTTCCCTCCATCTCCACCGTCAGATCTTCGAACCATCCAACGCCTATCCTCACTCCACGTCGCCCATTCACTATCAACCGCCAGATCCAACTCCAGATCCAATCTAAGCCGCTCATCTGCACCTAACTCCCCGCCGCTTGATCTAATCCTATGATATCATCGGAACCCTCCATCAGCGCCTCCTCCAAACCGTTGGATCACTAGATCCAACGGTTGTTACCCATCGTCTACCTCACGTAACCCCCCCCTCCAGCCGTTTCACATCACGCGCACTTCACCCCCTTCCATTTTTGGCCGAAACTCCAGTCACCCTCGTCACTCCATAACGCCACCTCCATGAACCCTGACCCTCCGCCATCCTCGCGCCACCATCAGTATCCCTCTACCGTTACCACATCTCCATTAAAACCTCGCTCAAAAACGCCTCACCAACATCGAAACCCCCGATCTCCGCTACCTATAAAAGCCCTCCCCAGCCACCGGAGCTACTTGTCCACCGTTATTGGGTCATCCCCTAGCTTCCTCCGCCCCTCCGGTGACAGCGGAGGGGCGGAATGTCGAGGCGATCATGGGGTTGTCCTGGTGTCGACCCACGGCCAACTCCGCCGTGTTTCGGTGTGCCTCCGGCCACCATCGAGCTTCGTGCACCGGCCGCGCACGCTGGCGAAGACCCCGAGCTCCACCGGTGCTCAGCCCAGGCCTCCTCCTCCGCCACACCTCGCTCCGGCGAGGTGCCCTGTTTTTGACCCATTTTCTTTCATTTATTTCTCCGCCAAACATCGCCATCACCTTCATCCGATCAACTCTCCAGCTTCGCCCAACCATCCCGACTTTCGCCGACTCACCCCCCCCTTCTCCAGAACCTCTCCCACTCCGACTCCCCTCTCCTCCCGCTCCGCCGGAGAAGAGATCTCAGGCCACCATTTCTCGTCGCTCCCACGGCCACCACTCCCCTCATAAAATACTCACGCACCCTCGCACGAGCTTGGGCTATCAAGTAACACTTGCAGGTACTCTGATTGATCGGATTTTACACCGGAGCTCCTTCAAGCGTTTCTGCTCCGGCGAGGCTTCCTCGACCTTGACCTCCGACCATCCCCGGACCCTCAGCTCGCCTCCAGGATCTCCGCCATAACTTCCACGAGCTCTCCGGACCTCCGCCTCGCATGGAGAAGCTCGGTGGAGCAACCAGAAGGTCACCGGAGTCCAGCCTCCTCCGGTGGCTCGCAGCGGAGAAGGACGTACAGGTGCCGTTCGATCTCCATGATCGAACGGGTATGATAAAGACACGTGGCACCCGAGCCTACTGTCCACGCCTACAGGCTCGGGTGGACCAGACCTCGCCCGAACCTCCAGTTGATGCCACGTTGCTCCGAAGCTGAGCCTCGACCCGAGCCTAGTCCCTCACGTGCGGAGCACGGGAGGTGCTGGGTAAATTGCAAAGAAAGACCCGGAAGTTCATGTAATTACAACTTGGTCCCCAGGCACGTGCCCCACGTGCGTGCCCGGGTATTTTACAGGGAAGGCCCTCAGAGTTTGAAGATTTACAAAAAGGCCCCTGCGCGCATTGGGAAAATTACAGACAGGCCCAGGCGGTTTTTACTATTTGCAATTAGGTCCCTCCAGGGACCTAAATGCAATATTTATCCTTTATTTTTCTTGCATTTTTATTACATTTATGCCCTTGCACTGTTTTTAGCATAACTTGAGCATCGTAGGTCCAAATTGCATGATTTTAGTGTCGTTTTGATCCTTATTTTGTCCTCTACAATCTAGCATACTTATTTGTCTCATTTGATACTGTTTTAAATTAAGTAAATTTTTATGTGATAAATGGGACCTAGCTCTGCTTGTTTTGCTTGATTTCATGACCGATTTTTAATGATGTGTTTAAAATGGCTCTAACTTCATTCTATATTGTGTTGCTCTTATTTTAGGGTATAATTGTAGCATTTGATTCATCATGCATATTTTCTTGCATTATTTGCCCATGCATCACTTTTTATAAAAACCAATAAAAATACATGCATCATAACACCACTTTGCATTGCCTTGTAAATATCATAGTGCTTTAGAATTTGCATATGGACCTGAAAATGAGATTAATTCATATTGAACTTCATAAAATCAAAATTCAAAAGCCATAATTAAGCAGCTGTGTCCCTGTGTTCGACCTTGGTACACTTGCCAAGTATAAATATTCCACAGCATTCAAAGACTGTGGTTTTTGCTGAACAAAATTCGCCTCCTGTGCTACAACATTATTCATCATTATTATAGAGGTGAATTTTGCGTTCATCAAATGGCGCCGTTGCCGGGGAAATCATTTGATGAACGCGAAATCCACCTCTTTAATAATCGTGAATTGTAGTATAGGAAGTGAATTTCGGTCGTCAAAATACCACAATCTTTGAATGTTGTGGATTATTTTTACTTGGTAAGTTTACCAAGGTCGAACACAGGGAACGGTGATTTTTAGTTGCTTGGTTTTTAATCAAATTAAATAATTAATTAATGCTTGATTACTTTCTGTGTTTGCAAAAATATACAATGCAATAATGGAAATGTTATGCAAGGAAAGTAAACAGAGTTTATGCTCCGGATCTGTGATTTAGTGATATTTAATCCAAACAAGATTAATAAATAAATCCTCAAAATATATCACAGATCAAAAGGAAATTCAAAATGTAATTAATCAAATCCAAGTTGCAAGGAGGTATTGAATTATCCTGTCAAGACTCCTTGTAATTCGCTCCTCAAAAGCACAATTTAAGCAAAGGAGTGATAAGGAAATTAATTAACTTCTTCTTCCTCGATCTAGCCTCCTGCACAGATTAATTTATTACCCACAAAGATATCGAGAGGTTGATAAAATTAAAATCCTCAATAGAACTCCTGCAAGAGAAATCATCAATCTTTCAAGATAATTGTGGCACAGATATGTCGAACTAAGCATGCATATGTCAACAGATGTACTCAATAATAATGATCAATACACAGCCTCAAATCTGTCCCCAAATTATGCTAAATGGTAGAGCATGAAAAGAGCTTCGAAACGACATATTATATGCTAAAATCGGAGTTCAGATGGAGAAGATATGCTAAATTGAAATTTCAGGGGCTAAAATGTAAATAAAATAAAGTTTTCTTTGCAAGAAGGTCCCTGGGAGGACTTATCTGTAATTAACGAAAACTTGAGGGGCCTTTCTGAAATTTTGCCCTGGCGGGGGTATTTTTGCAATTTATGAACACGCCAGGGGCTCCGATGCAATTTTACCCCTAAAGCACGTGCGGCGCACGTGCGTACGGAGGCTCGGGGACGAAGCTGGAGGCTCGGGCGACCGAAGGAGAGGCTCGGGTTTCCGAGCCTGTGGCTCGGGACGGGGCTAGAGGCTCGGGCTTCCGAGCCTGAGGTTAGGAAGGGAAAGCGGAGGCTCGGACCGAGGCTGAGGCTCGGATGGTCCGAGCCTCCACGTGGCGAGTGGCCGTGCTTTGGTGGACCCGAGCCTCGCGGCTGGGGCCGAGGCTCGGGTGGGGGTACGTGTCGGCTTAAGGGCCGTCAGATCAAGGGACTCGTCCCTAGATCCGACGGTGGTTGGAGCGTGCGGCAGCGCTCGGCCGAGCAATGACGATGACGCGGAGGGCGGTGGCCGAGCGGAGGGACCGTGCGGGCGGTGAGGCGGAGGCGCCACACGGTGGCTGAGGGAGCGCCGAGGCGCGGGGCGGCGCCTCCGCGCGAAGGGCGGAGGAGCTGGAGCTGTGCACACAGGGCGGCGCCTCCGCGCGCGGAGGCTGGGCGGAGCGCCTGGGAGGCGAGGCGGAGAGCGGCGAGCTCGACGCGGAGGTAGCGGTCCCGACCCTCGGCCGACACACGGCGCGAGGGCGGCGAGGTGAAGGAGTTGCGGTGGTCGCGCTGGCGAAGGCGAGGCGTCGCGGGGTAGCTGGTTGCGCGGCGGAGGGCGGTGTACCTGCAGGGTTAGAGCGAAACAAAAGGGGAGGGGGACTGCGGGGAGAAGGGGATATACTGGCGCTCCGACCTTAGCGAGGTCGGAGATGGAGGTGGAACAGGGATTCGGTTCTCTCCGAGGAAGAAGAGAAGGGAAATCACCTGGGCGGCTGAGATGCTCGAGGTTTCTCACAGGAGCGGAGAGCAGCGGTCGAGGTGATGGCCGCTGGATCACGCCGGCCACGGGTTGCTGTCACCAACCTTGGGATTAATGGCGGATGACGATGAAAGCCGGCGATGGGTTCCTTTTATAGGGAAGCCGATGCGTAACGGCCGAGGGTCGTAATGGCCGGGGCGAGCGGGGCGGAGGAGCGGCGGCGGTTACGATGGAGTGGAAACGGCAGGGGGCGTTGGGCGTGCTTGGCTGAGGAAGAAGAGGGTCACGTGCTGCGCACGTGACCCGGGTGAGGGGTGGCTGGAAAGAGAGAACAGTGGGGGCGCCACGTGGCACGCCCAGGGGCTGCCACGTGGCGCCCCCAAAAAAATTTCGAAATAAAATTAGAAAAGAAATAGCAGGAGGCCTCAGATCGAAAAATTTCCTTCACGAAAGTTGCTCGTCTCGACGAGATCTACAACTTTCATGAAGGACCCGAGAGCAAAAGAGGTCACCTGTGCAAAGTGGTATTTTTGGTGGCTTTCCATGTGTACGAAAAACCGCATTTTTGAGATTTGTAATTTTTTTTGGTGGTTTTAGAGGGGATAAAATTTCTAGAAAAAATACGATAAATAAGAAGAAAATTATTTACACATTAAACTAATTTTTTTGGATTTTTAAAGGATAAGAACTTAGGAAAATAAAATAGAAGTTAGAAACGCTCTACTTTTGCAAAGACCGACAATAGACACTCGGACTTGGTCAGTTTCTTTGATTTCAGTTTTGATCTGGATTTGGATTTTTGCTTTTCTTATTAAAACTTTCATCAAAGGACACAAATGAAAAAGAAATAAAATTAAAAGAGTTAATTATGCACATAAAATCTCAGGTCAAAATTAGCAAGAAGTTAAAATGCGCAAAAGAGGCCCAAAACCCAACTTTCACATATGAGCTCCGAATTTTATGAAATTGGTCTTGTTTTGAAGGTATTTGAAAATGGAGTACTTTAAAAGTGAGTAGACCAAAATCGGACATTGTATGTGGGAGATATGCTCATTTTAGTCCGTCAGATGTGAAATTTGACTTTGAGATTATTTGACACTTATTGGGGTTAGTAATTTTTTTTGTATTTTTTATTTAATAAGGTCAGTAATATCTACACAATGGAGATGGTTTCGGGTCAATCAGAGTTAGGATGAATTAACTAAAAATGTGAGAAGTTAGCGGCTTTTTACACAAGGGATTTTTAATGCAATTTATGCATGATGAAATGCAGATATTATTTACACATGTATGATGACTAATAATGCTCTATTAATGTTTAAATGCAAGTGGATGATGGGGGACAGAGCCTAAATGACTGATTTTAGCATGATGAATACGAGATTCATCAGGGGCTCATAGAGATATTGGTGAATAAAGAGTCGATATCCCCCCAGTCACTCATCTTGATTTGGCGAGAAGAAGATAGGATTTTACTCCTACCTGAAGCAAACAAATCAATCCAAGACCCTGGGTTCAAACTCAATACAGTGAAGGACTCGAAATCAAGTCCAATTAATCTTGTAAAATTTAAATGTGATTTTTCAAGCAAGATAGCAAGGATTACGCGGCCTAAAGGGAAGTCGGCTCAGAACCGGATGTGTCTTCCCTGTTTAACCAGTCGCCTAAGATACCGCCGGTCCTTCCTTTCTTCGCTCATATCCCAAGTCGATGGATTCAAAGACCACACCCCTATCTATCTGCAAGCAGGCAGAGGCTGACAAGGCCAGAACCTCACCCCGGGGGGTTACTGGCAACTTGTCGCAAAGTACCGCAATTTCGCCCCTATCTGCCTGAGACAGGCGGAGGCTACTTGGTACTAGTCAGTGAACCCTAAAAATTCGACTTGTGATATTTGCTAGGATTAGTCGAAACGTGATATGGAAGGCGGGGATTTGGGCTCTGCCTTAAGGTGTTCACACACACTCAAGTACCCTCACTCAGCCTGAAAACAAGGTCGGGGATTAATCTCCCGCAAACAAATTTTCCAATTTTATTGATTTTTTTGGTCAATAATGTTTAGCAGTCCCGGTTTTAAGTTAAGTCCAACCACACAGCACGCCTATCGTCCAATCCCAATTTCCGTTTAGATTAAGTGTGAAAAACAGAGGGGGAAATCGAGAAAAGCTGATGCACGAAAAACAATGATGTGTATGCTGAGTTCAGGAGACTTATAGTGATCCCTTCGCTTTTTATGCAGGATGCAAAACAGAATTGAAAACTTTTTATACTAAATGCAAATGCAAGCGAAAAATCCGCTCCTAGACAAACAGTTCTATTAGCGAGTGAAGAACAGGTTGATTTGGCTAAGTCCTGCGGTCTAAGTGTGTCTTTTAAGTGGTTGTGCGGTCCTAAAAAGTACGAGCACAAGCAATTCCTAGATTGGCTCGAGGAGCCACTAGTGCAAGCCTAAATTACCATTCAACCATACAGCACACGGGGACACAGTTTCACTATATTTACACGCGCGAGAACCCAAACGGGAACCGCTGGAAATGATGCGGAAAAAAAAGAAATAAAATAAAAGTACAAATCATCTCTATTCACTCAATAAATTACAATGTTGAATCTTCAAAGCGTCTTCGACTCATCGCGTTCCTCGTACAGAAACAAATTGAGGTCAGAGAGTGATAAAGAAAAAAAATGCAAAGAATTAAAAGAGAGAAAATATTCACAAGAAAACCGGGGGTCAGACTACCGGGGATAGAAAATCAAACACTTAAAAATCACTGCAAATTAACCTAAGCCGTGCCTCCCCGGCAACGACGCCATTTTGACAATGCTCCCGCTACCCTTGTTAATTCAGGAAAATTAATGTCCAAAGTATTTCTGATGTTCGTTGCAGTCGGATAACGAGAGGGAATCAAAAACCACTTTTAATTTAATCAAGTTAATTTCGAGTGACAATTTTTTTACTTGGTTAAGTCCAAGGTCGAACTCAGGGAGGCATCTGTCTCCTTAGATGAATTTTCAGCAAAGTTCCAGTGTCCGATTTTTGAGGAATAATTTTTTTGGTCCTTTTCTATTTTCTATGCAAGACACATGCAAAAATCAAGCCAATTTAGAACTTAAATCAGTTAAGTATTCAAATGAAGTCCAAAAATAATGAAAATTGTCCAGATGATGAAATATGATGAAAATAGACTACCCTAATTTTTTTGGAATTTTCTGACACTAAATGAATTTACTCTGAATTAAAAATGAATACAGAGGGTTTTGACTAATTTAATTTTAATAAATAACAAATCACAGTATTTTGGGGAATAAAAATTATCTTAGATAGATTTAAAGATGAGGAATCTAGGAAAATTATCAGACCTTAATTTTAATGTGAAATGAACCTATTAAAAATAAACTAAGGAAATCACCAATTAATTTATTTAGCCCTCGAAATGCGTGCAAATGGGATGAAATTTTTATGCAAGGTGCATCTAACTATCCTAGAGCTAATATGATTTTTTGGGAATTTTTCGAGTTACAGAGAATTTACTATTAATTAAAAGGTGAAATTGGGCAAAATATCACAGAAATGGACCAATTAATTAATTAAAAATTCCACTGATATCAAAAAATTATGCCAAGTGTCACATAAGATAAAGGACAAGTTACACTACAACATGCAATTTTTGGAATTTAAAAATGATGAAATATGAACACCTAAATATGTGTGCAAAGACAAGGGTATAAATGCAATACAAGAAATAAAAATTGCTTGAAATAAAATATGCTGACAGAGACCTTTGTGCAATTACCTAGAATGCAGGGGGGTGGAATGCAAATTCTCCACTGACGCATGTGCTTCTCACGTGAAGGCGCTTCACAGGGACTGAAATGCAATTTCTGAAACTTCCAGGGGTCTCCATGCAATTTGTCCAGGCCGCATGTGCTCCTCACGTGGGGTACCCTAGGCTCGGATGACTTCGGTGGCTCGGGTGCCCTGGAGGTTTGGCTGGAGGCTCGGAGAAGCTTCGGGTGGTCCAAGCCTAGAGGTCGGGGAAGAGGCTCGGACCAGGCGACGTGGCGCGATCAAGACCGTCGGATCAAGAACGATCCAACGGTTGCTGGATGATGGGGCGTGGCGAATCAGTGATCGTTGGATCTGGATGGATCCAACGGTGCCTGGAGATCGATGAAGAGGGCGACGTGGCTGGCTTCGGACCGTAGGATCACTGATCGATCCAACGGTGATGGAATGCTCCTGCAGATGTCGATGTGGCTTGCTAAGCACTGCTGGATCTAGATGGATCCAATGCTCTGTGCTGCTCCGGCGCTTGGCGACGTGGCTGGCTTCTGACCGTTCGATCCAGATGATCGAACGGTGGCTGAACTTCGTCTTCTCCAACGGCCCTCCACCACCTGCGGAGGAGTAGGTGGGGTTCCGGCGAAGCGGGGCTTGCGCCGCCTCGGTTTCTAGGCGTCGATGAAGGTCAATGGCGGTTGTGACGTAGCTGGGTAGATGCGGGGCGAGGTGGCGAAGCGTCCGATGGTCCCAGGAGTGAAGGAGGCACGCCGGAGCTCGATGGTGATGAAGCTCGAAGTGAGCTCCGGCAAAGTTCCGGCTAATCCAATGGATATCACCTGCTGGGATTAGAGGATAGCCGAAGCACGTAGGTGTGTTCGTGGAGGTGTGAGGGGTGAGGCCTAGTCGGAGTGAGGGGTGTCCGGCGATGGTGCTCCGCCGAGGTGGCGGAGCTGGAATCGATGAAAGTCGAGATGCGGTGTTTGAGAGAACGGAAGGGTGTGCGAAGATCGGAGCTCCGTCGCGGAGCTCGATGAAGGGAAGGTGGAGCGAGAAGATGACTGGGGAATGCGAATTAAATCGGAGAAGTCAAGAAGAAAACAAGAAGAAGATCAGAAGAGGATGGAGGGGACTACCTGGGGATTGGAGCTCAGATTTGAGCTCCAGGTCTTCGCTCAAGGGGTCGGTAGAGTCCCGAGCTCGTGCAGCTTCGCGGAGGAGGGGCTGCAGCACGGCGGTTGCGGCCATGGATCTCGCCAGAGAAGACGCCTGTCTTCGCTCGAAGAAACACTCGATTGCTGTCACCAATAGGATGCTCTGAGCTCTAGGGTTCCTCACGTAATGGCGGATGGGCGTGACAGTGGCTGGAGGTCGAGTATTTATAGGATAAAGTACATGTTCGGAGTCGCTGGAAGCTGGAGTCCGTGGGGGGTGTGGGGCGACTCTGGTGGGAGGTGTGGTGAGTGAGGTAGCTAGCGAGGATGAGGGGAGAGTGGTGAAGGTCGTGGTGGTGTTGGCGGTCGGCGAGGGTGGCAGGAGTGGGTCCGAGAATAGAAAGGGGGCGAGTGTTGCGCGAGGCTGAGATCGTGGTAGAGAGGTCGTCTGGAGGTAGGAGATGAATTCCTGGCCGTTGGATCTTGTGATCCAACGGCCCAGATCGAAGCGCCATGGAGCGGCTTGGATCTGATCTGAGGCGAGGCGATCTGAGCATCAGGATGCTACCACGTGGCGTGAGGAGGAATGGGCGCTGACGAGCGGTTGTGATTAGATCCGAGGCGAGGCGATCAAGCGCGCTGAATGCGCCACGCGTCGCATTATGTGGGCGGCGCTGGCGAACGATGGAGATGAGCCCAGGGGTTTGATCGGATGGCTAAGGATCTGGCACTAAAGAACGGCAGGGATCAAGAGATGAGGGCGAGATCTGAAGGCGCAAGACGCGCCACGTGGCGAACTGTGAGATAGGAGCGAACGGGCGGATCAGATCTGAGATGGGAAGTGATCGAACGGTGGTGGCGTGAAGCTGGAAGATGCGGTTAGGATGAAGGGACTGAGGCGCAATCGGATGGCGCATAATGTGCCACATGGTGAGAGGAGAATAAGGCGGATGTGAGTGGCTGTGATGAGGCCCTGGAGAGATCTAACGGTGGGAATAAAGGGCACACGTAGAGGTGGCACCACCGTTGGATCTGGATGAAGATCCAACGGCTGTGGGCGCGGACGGCTGAGGCAAGGGGAGCGGGCCGCGTGGCGCAATCAGAGAGCGCCACGTGGCTAGCTATGAGTGGTTGAGAGGAGAAATGATTTTAAAAAGAGAACGAGGCCGAATTTGGAAAAACTCAAAACATGAAAGTTGTAGATCTTGATGAGATCTATAGGTTTCATGTTGACCAAAGACGGAGATGAGGTCAAATATGATACAAAAATACATGAATACAAATATACATATATTTAGTATACATAGAGGCCCAAAAACTCAACGTCTTCCTACGAGCTCCAAATTGGATGAAATTAGTCTCATTTTAAAGGTCTTGGAATGTGTATTACTCTAAAAGTGAATAGACCTATTTTGGAGGTTGTACAAGAGACTTATAGTCTTTGTAAGATCCAGAAGGTCTAGGGCTTATTGGGTGCTTTTACAAAGGAGATTTCTGACCCTCTTCCTTATATTATTAACTAAAGGTATATATATTATAAGGGAGGTGTTATTTTATAGGTGGATATTTTACAAGTGATCTTGGCTTCTTATTTAATGCAAAATGTGAATGCTAAAATGCATATTTTATGAATGCATGTATGAATGCTAATTGTGCAAGAAAAAGGGAAATATGCATCTATTTACTCGGGAACAAGCCTCTATTTTCAACTTTTAGAGTGATGAATCACAAATTCATCAAATGTGATTCACAAATTTCCAATAGCATGATTGCAATGTTCACAAAATAAATTGGATTTATTTTTGTGAAATAAATTTGCAATAAAAAGTTGTTGTAAAATATTGGAGATACACATGAGATATGGATTCTCATGAAATTGGAAGGAGCCACCTTGCCATATGAAAAGGGTGGACGACCACCCTCTCCTTATGGAATGAGTGGCCGCCCCCCTTGTTCTTATGGAAGGAGGCTTGTCTCCTTCCTATTTCTCCAAAGAAGATTGATTTAATATAAATCAATTATATTCAATATATATTTGATTTAATTAAATTAATTATTGTTGTGTTTTTACAACAAAATCTTGGCTATTAAAAGAAACACAAATCAATGTGAACCATTGGATTTGTGTTGACTATGGATTGAGATCCATAGATCCCAAATATTATAAATAGAAGGGCACTCCTTTCTCTTATGAAGACGATGAACATAAGGCTCTCTCCCTCTCTCTTTCTTTACACGCCATCTCTCTCTCTCATTGTGACCGTCCACCATGTAAGCGCTAGAGAGAGTCTCCATCGCTGCAGTACCGTTATGCTGGCGTATTATTTTCTAGTGGATCTCCATCTCCTTCGGTGTGCCTCGCTCCTGAAGGAGACGTCGGATCTCGCATGACGAGATAAGGAGATTCACCGCATGGATCATCAACAGGATTGCGAGGAGCACGTGTTTCATCAACGCGCTCACAAGGGTCTCCTCTGTCGGATCGGACTTGAGACTGGAGGTCTCTTCATTTAGAGACTCGATTGCAACCACGCTTCAAGAGGTAACCCTAATACTTGTTTGTGGTTTAGATGAAACGATCCGAGAAGTGTTCTTGGGTCATGTAGTTTCATCGCATGAAAAATTTTAAATTTGGTTGCCTCGAGCGACTAGTGCGACTAGTCGCTCCCTATCGCATACGATGCGATCCTCATGCTTACGTGATGCGCTTAAGGATCTCACCATATCCTTCACATAGATCCGACCTCCTCACTCCACTGCTCGTCGGAGGTCTTCGCACCACCACATCACGCATCCATTCCACCAATTCGAAGCCCCCAGCCCCTCTGTCTCTTTGTGTTTGAGCTAACCCTGTAGGCCTGATGTGTTGAAGGCCTCGTTCGTGGCGATTTTGAGCCAGGAGTTGGCACCTGGAGCTCTAGTTCTTCTCTGACATTGCCAGATCTTCATGAAGCCTCTCGACGCAGTTTGAAGCATCATATCGATGAGGAGTGACCCTGGGGAGCTTTTGGCGTCATCAGAAGGGAGGACGGAGCTCGGAGCATTGAGATTTTGGAGATCCAAAGTCGCCCAGGCCGTGTTCTTCGGTCGTTCTTCCTTCTTGCTCTGGAGCCGTTTGATCATGAACTATTCTTCTTGGACTACAGCAACTATCGAATTCGCCTCGTAGCAACCATCCGATCGCCATCTTGGATTTAATCCTAGCTGTTGGAGGCGAAATGTCATCGACCGTCCCTGAAGCGACGCGTGGCATAAGTGGATCAGATGACCGTCGCCTTTCACCTAAGTGTGGGTATTTTGCATCCTTACCCGTGTGTTTTGTAATTTATTAATTAGTATCTAAACTTTTCATGGCCATTGAAAAACTTTTGTATTAATTACATTCAAACCCCACAGCTTTTTGGTATTTGCACTTCAGTCCACGCCACGTCACCTCACGTGACACCCCCACATGAGAGGCATTTTGCAAGTGTGCCCCTAAAAGTTTTTTTATTTCATCTAGGCCCAAAACTCTTTTATTAAGTTGTAACTTTTTGGTGAAATTGCATACATGCCCCTAAGCTTTATTTTATTTTGAAAATACCCCTACTAGTAGTGTAGTTTCTTTTTGTTTTCTTTATTTATTTAAAATATCACTTTTGCTTTAAAAAAACTCAAAAAATTAGGATAGGTGCCTATTAATATGTTGATCCACCCTATATTTTTACATTGCATCTTTACTCTTTAAATATTCTATAACAATAAAAAAGAGCCATTTTTGTCCCTGATTACATTAAAAAATACATAAAAATATAAAAATATTCTAGAAATTCTCAAAAAAAAATATTTTGGTTATTTAGGTATTTTTAACTTTCAGACCAAAAAGCACTAAAAATTACAAAAGAAAACTCCAAAAAATTGAAAAAACCTAAACACCTTTATAAAAATATATAAAATTCTCAAAAATTCCAAAAATTGTGTTTTCTAATCTATATTTTTATTTATATTATTATTTTTATAATAGAATTAATTTAGAGAAATTTTGATTCTATTTTCCATTTTTTATATCCATTTTAATTTGACTTATTTGATTAAACCCTGATTTAGGGTATTTTTATTTTAAAATATATTAAAATTAGCAAAATTTCATAAAAAATCACAAAAATAGTAAAAAATGTTTTAAAACTAAAAAGATTTTATTGTCTTTATTTTGTCTATTTTTATTAATATTTATATCTATATTAGCCTACTATATATATACTCTTATATATAGCTATATTATATCTTATAAAAAAGGAATATAGAATAATATAAAAGAAAATAAAAAGAAAATACAAAAATGAAAAATTAAAAATCAAAATGCAAAAATATATAAAAATTGAAAAAAAAATAAAATTTAAAAACCCACAAAAGATATATTTTGGCTAAGTGTTTGAGAGACATATTGTGCCTTGATTGTTTATCTTACATTGCTCTACACCTTTGTTTCTTGTGTTCGACCCCTACTTGCTTGCCATTATACATTCTTAGTAGGGTATAATAAATTTTAACGCTTGCTTTTTATTGCTTAATCATCATTATTGGTTACTTGTTGTCTGAATAGGGTTTCATGAGTGGTCAATACATCGACTGTGGTTTCACCTTGTGAAATCGTACGGCCCTCTACAAATCCTCTTCAACACCATCCAAATTAAAAACTTGACATCATTGTCAATATCTAATGTAAGTTACATCAAATGCTAAACAACACATTACATTCATCTAGATTAACAACTTGACATCAATATCAATGTCATTATACAACACATTAGTGACATCATATAAAAAATCATTCACAAAAATCATTCACAACACATTAGTGACATCATGACATTGAGAGTTTCCTTACATGGCAAGAAGCCAGAAGTTGGGGCGAGGCGAGGCTGCGGGTGCGAGGGGAGGTAAGGGGAGGTGGTCCACCAACGGAGAGGCGAGGTGCTAGATCGTGGGCGACGGCAAGGTGGATCATGGGGGCGAGGCGACGAGGTGCTGGATCATGGGTGCCGGAGGCGAGGCAAGGTGCTAGATCGTGGGTGCTAGAGGCGAGGTGCTGGATCGTGGGGGCGATGCGGTGAGGTGATGGATCGTGGCTGGTGAGGGTTGGGAAGCGGGGTGTTGGGCTGCAGGAGGCGAGGTCTGGGCACGGGCGCCGAGGTGAGGCAGATGTGCAGGCAGCGAGGCGAGGCAGCAGGGGCGAGGCGGCGAGGGATGGGCAGGCGGTGAGGGTTGTGTGGCAAGGGTTTGGGCTGCGATGTGCTTCTATAGGAGGCGGCGAGGAGTCGTGGGTGTGTGAATCACTGAATCGTGAGATGCCGTAGCGGCTAGCGCAATGTGCAATGTGTGTGGCAAGGCAATGCTACAGGAGATGGGGAATCCCCCTGGCTAAGGCCTGTCATGGGGTTATTTGGGCCTAAAGTGTGGGCTAACATGCCTTTAGATGGGCCTTTTCCGGGATTGAATGTCGGTCGGGCTATCGGGCCTAACGGACTGGGCTAGACTAAGCTCGAGCCCGACCTAATTATTAATTGGGCCCAAATTTTTGTCCCAATCTCGACCCATAAATAATTTGAGTTTGGGCTGGGTCGGGCTATGCGAGCCGAGCTTCGGGTCGGGCTGGGTCAGCCCGCCTAATGCTCATCCCTAGGTGTGTGCATTAGTTTATTTGATGGAGCATGCATTTCGAAGATGGTACCGGGATCAGATAGGAATATGATTTCATTTCTCAAATCGCATCAGCATGGGCGTTGGATCATGCAAAGTAGTCACGCATGTGAGTTGTTTCCATATCCGCAATCATGCATTGTTTTTAGATTCGTGCAAGGTTCCTTGGGGCTGCACATTGTTATTGTTTCCGGATTCGTGCGAGGTGCCGGATCTGCGGCCGCGCATGCAAAACTATCCTTGTGATGGTGCACATGCATGTGATTAGGTCGCGCAGACAGATCCAGATCCATTTGAGGTGTTGGAATATATACATTATTTCAATGTCCATGAATTATATACCTGATTCAATGCCATACATGAACATTAAAATGTAACAATATGCTATTCGATCTTTAAACTTTTTCCTCAATATAGTAGCGATTTGTTGTGAAAAAGGTTAGAAAGATAAAGCGATCGATAAATTTCAATAATTAAGTAACACATTACGACAAATCTTGAAGATCGGTAACATATTGTTACTTTTTAAAATTCATGTATTCGTTGAAATCAGATATATACTTCATGAATCTTTTTAATTTACACAATTTTTTACCCGTGCATAACACGGAGTAGATGAAGGAAGAAGATGCAAATAGATTTACAAAGTCGTGTCCAAAGATTTTTTTATTTAAAAAAAAAATCTTTGTAATTACATCATGGAACTTATAAGTTATATCAGGGCCGCGAAATATTTTGCTACTTACACCATGATATGTGTAAAATAAACATTACAGGGGATGAAGTGTAACTACAACGATTATTGAGGTTATTACGTAACTGAAAATTATCTCAAGGACTGTGATATAAAATTCCCATAAAGTTCCGGACCCCCTTCCAGTCCCAAGCGCTCATCCCCGTCGTGTATCATCTTACCGTTGAAAGGAAAAAAATTACTCCAAAAGGCGACCCTTCCGAGCTCCGCCGCCTCATCTCTTCTCTCCATCCTCAGATCCCCCTCTCTCGATCGACCTTTGCTTCAGCCGATCTCTTAGAGGTGCTCGCAGCGACGACAACGAAAGGGATTTCCCGCCTCTGCTACTCAACTTGTCCCACAGTCGAAGGTGGGGATAGGATCATCGGTTTGACGTCACAGTCATAGGAATGAATATTCAGAAGGCGGTGATGATCGACATGATCGGTCAATGGATCATACAGAAGAGGTATCAATCCCTCTTATCCCCCATTTCTTATGACTATTCTGTAACCTCATCTGTTGTTTTTTACTTTTTAAATTTATGCATTGTTTTACGAATCTGAACTTGCTTTGTCCCCAATATTTTGAATTCATGCATTTTCGCTCAAAATCCTAATTGTTGTCAATTGTTCTTAATTATGTTATATCAAATTGAGGATGGTATTCTCCTGTTTATGGCGTGTTTAACAAATCCGTTGTTTTTTTTTGAATTTCAGGAAGATTTGATGCTTTGCGGGCAGAGGTTTAATATCAGTGTATAGATTTGGACTTGGCGTTCATTCTATTCGTATGAAAATATCTGCTTTGATTGCCGAGGGCGTTTATTTTGTATTTGTAAATTTATGATTGCCTATGCTCCACGCTACTGTCCTCGATGGCTATATCTCACAATGCAGTTCTCTTCAACAATCAAGAGCTCCTCTTTCCCTGCCCCCAACTACGAGGGCCTCCTCCTCTCTCTCCTGCTCCGGCACCAGTTTCAGATGAGACCCACGTCACAAGTTCATGCTCAGATCTTGACCACTGGATTGCATCGCAACAGATGCATTCTTCTCTGGAACACCTTACTGAGGTACTACTCTCAAGGCGAATCTCCGCAAGAAGCCATTTTTCTGTACAAGCAGATGGTTTCGTCATGTGGGTCATCTCCTTTTCCTGACGATACCTACAGTTACTCCTACTTGCTTAAGGCCTGTGCCAACATGTCCGGAATCATTGAGGGTTCTCTGGTTCATGGTGTAGCTGAAAAGAAGGGGTATGATTCCCACGTTTATGTGCGGACGGCACTCATTAATATGTACATGGAATGTGGGTCTATTGGGGATGCGATTAAGGTATTTGATAATATGTCAGAGAGAAATTTGGTAACTTGGAATGTTGTGATTACAGGTCTCGGGAAATGGGGAGAGATCGAACGTGCTCGATCTCTATTCGATATGATGCCCAAGAGGAATGTGGTATCATGGACGGGAATGGTTGATGGGTACACTCGGGCCATGAGGCCGATGGAAGCTCTTGTTTTGTTTCGCCAGATGCAGGCTGCAGGAGTGGCCCCGACAGAGGTAACCTTGCTCGCGGTTGTGCCAGCAATTTCCAGTCTCAGAGCACTTGTCATGGCTGAATTGGTCCATGGCTATGGCAAGAAGAAAGGACTCGATGTCGCCGATGTTCGAATCAGCAACACCTTTGTGGACATGTATGCAAAGTGTGGGAACATAATGAGCACTTTTGGGGTGTTTAGTGAAATGGGAAGCATGAGAAATCTGGTGTCATGGACATCGATCATATCTGGTTATGCAATGCATGGTTTTGCAGATGATGCGTTAAGGATGTTTGAGAAGATGGAGGAATCTGGCTTTAAACCAAATGAGGTGACTTTCTTGTGTCTTCTAAATGCTTGCAGTCATGGGGGATTGGTCGAGGAAGGTATGCAGTTTTTCTCAGCAATGTCAGACAAGCACGGTATTAAGCCGGGGGTCAAGCATTATGGATGCATTGTTGACTTGTTAGGGAGGGCAGGGAGGTTAAGGGATGCCGAGAGGGTGCTTCTCGATTCGACCATTGAAACCAATTCTGTTTTGTGGAGGACTCTTTTGGGTTGCTGCCATATGCATGGAGATGTAGAAATGGGTGAAAGAGTGGTGGGGAGAATAGTGGAATTGGAAAAGGGATATGGTGGAGACTATGTGCTTTTGTCCAATATTCTTGTTACTGTCGGAAGATATGGAGATGCTGAGGGAGTTAGGAAGGCTGTTGATGGCAGAAATATCTCCAAGTTACGTGGTCATAGTTTATTTTAAGGCTAGCACAATTTTGAATTGCATGTTTTTTTTTGTAAAATTATAGATTTCCTCGTGTTCATAATACATCCATTAAATTGTAACTGTGGCAAAGTCAAATTTTACATCACATATGGTAGATGTTCCCAAAGGCTAATAAGGTGAAATTGTTGTGAAACAACTGTTTAAGGAAACCAGACCATCGTCTGACTCCATGGTTTTGATAGTGAATTGTACTTCAATATTTTTGAAAGGTACAAACAAGTGTACAGTACATGCATACAGATATTTTTGAAAGATACAAATCTGCCACTTATATCGCCACGAATCTCGTGTTTCATGAGCGAACCAAGCATATAGAAGTTGACTGTCATTTCGTTCGTGATGCTATACAAACTGGAAGAATCATTACTCCTCTCATCAGCACTGAGCTCCAACTTGCAGATTTACGTAGGCACTACCCAAGAAGCAACTCTGTTTCCAAGTTGGGCATGATTGATAAATATGCTCCAACTTGAGGGGGAATATTAGGAGAATATTCTATAAGATGGAGAATATTCTATGAGTATATTCTTGTTAGGAGAATATTCTATGTATATTCTTGTAAACCCGTAAGGGGTATTTATGTACTTTATCCTTTTGAGCTCTCTAGGGTTTTATCCTATATAAGGACCCCTAGACCTCTTGAATAAAACAAGCTCTTTCATTCTTTCGTTGTTCTCAACAAAAAGCTTTGTTAAATCTTATGGCAAGTGATTATTAAGGTGAGGAACTCTTGAGATTGTGCCAATAATGCATTCTACCAATAATTGACATTGTGCTTATGTTTAGCGTACTTTAGTTTTCTCTGTGTTTGATTGTATACATTTCTATACATGTTTAATGCCTTTTATTTCAAAGGTCTGCGTAGCATAGTGTTTGCACATGTTTTGTAAGGTTGTGCATTTGAAGGCATTGGTTGCAGGAGTGTCTCCTAACTTGTGGAAGCTAACTCAGAATTGATGTGCAAATTATGTTGCGTAAGCTGAACACTTGATAATCTGTCTTTGAAGCTTTTGAAGATGGACATGTACCACTGCAAGATGTTCTTCCTGATGGAATAGTGCACTCTTCCTGAAGTGATGGGGTGCCTCGTCAAAAGTGGGTTGAAGATGATCTATTTCGATTGACAGCTGATGCGGAACGTGAAAAACTCATTTGAGTTGCTGATTCTCATGATATGTGAATTCCTTCTTAGAGAGTTATGTGAATAGAAGAGTTGGGGCATTTTCTAATTGTTTGATTCACCTTTGATGCTTTGAAAAAAATACTGACCTTATAAGTAGCAAGTGAAACACTGAAACTGATGACTTCTGAAAGTGGCCGAGATATATCAAGCTGACATGGGCTCACAAGGCCTCCTCGTTTGTTAGCAGTGAGTTTATTAGCAGTGGAGCCTTTCATACTCTGTTCCTGAGGTATCGATATTTGGTCACGGTCTCATTTTTTTCATTGATAAAGGGATAGATGATCTG
Organism: Ottelia alismoides; assembly: GCA_037367405.1. Lineage (NCBI taxonomy): Eukaryota > Viridiplantae > Streptophyta > Magnoliopsida > Alismatales > Hydrocharitaceae > Ottelia > Ottelia alismoides. Next base: position 1,065,773 of record JAZKJV010009683.1, on the reverse strand, counting down.
TACTTAACTTTTCAATAGGTGACCCACATAGAACAATTTGGGATGTTTATGAATATGTTTCTAAGGATTAATCTCTTTGGGTTGATGTGCAATCATCAGTTGCTGAGAATTCCAATTAGAGGTAAGTTGAGAGTTGGTCTTTGTTTTTGTGAAGATAGCATTTATTTTGGGGATTTTTACCCAACAGATCCTATAAACGTTTTAAAATGCCTCTACGACCTTTTACACAACACAATTACCCTATTGACCCTGTAAATTACTCAAAGAAATCCCACGGGCTTAAAACATATTACCCGGAGGGTTCATGGGGTAAGAGTTGGCAAGTTTACGGGGTCGAGGGGGGAATTAGGTTGTTTCAAAGGTCGTGGAGGTGATTGAAAAAGTTTATAGGGTCTGCCGGGTAAAAATCCCTTTATTTTGTTGAGTGAGTATTATCAACAGATAATATATTGCGCTTTATGCTACAGATGCCTTGCATATTTCCTTTGTTTTGAATCGGGTGGGCTTTCTTGTAGAACGGTTTGTGACCGCATGGTCAAGCAACCGTCTCTTGCGGTTGCGACGGTGGAAGTTAGATTGGGTCGTGCACGGCGTGGCGAAGATGCGAGCCATGCTCGATCACTCTGATACTAGTCAGTGAATGAGGTATGACTCCGTTGAGTTCTTGGTGAGAGAAAGAGAGAAATGATTGGTAGGTCGGAAGGGGGCTCCCGTTGAGCGAGGTTCCGTTCATGTTTCATTCCCTCAATGTGGGAGGTTTTTATAATGCGTAAACCCTCGCAACATCCACTCCCTTTCTTCACATTTTTCTGGGTCTAAAGAAATATAAAAAATCGTGATTAGAGGCGGGTCTTCTCCATCCCTCTTCACCTGCTTCGGGCCTCTCTTGAAAGCATGACAGTGTACAGCACCCTTGCGGTTAGGGTCTTCGTGTGACCCAACCTTGATGCAACCATCGGAGGCGGTTGCTTGATCATGCGGTCACAAACTGTTCTCAATTTCTAAATATGTAGATAATTTTAAATTTTCCCTGCAATAGTTGGAGGCTGTAAGTATTGTAAGTATTGTGTTATTCATCCTGCAGTGAGCATTAGAACAAGTTCTAAAGAACTTACAAGAACAATCGGATATCCATAGGAGTTTTGCCATGTGGTGGTAGAAATGCTACGTATGATGTGATTTGAATCGAATAGTACTATTCATTCCCCGTGAATTGTTAGTTTTCTATTAGTGGGGAATGTGAGGCACAGGAAATTGTTAGCATAAATTACAGAAAAGTTCCTGTACTATATTAACGTGGTGCATTAAGTTTGAAAAGTAGTGTGGTATTCGATATTAAGATTTGTTAAGGTGATCTTTGACTATGGAAATTTAGTTGATCGTTTCGTTTTTCTAATATTGAATCACAGTAGTGCAAAATCACATTGAGACATATTGAAGATCGGGTAGTACATTGTTACTTTTAAAGTTCTAAGTATGACATTCACATCAGATGTATTGTTTAGAAACTTGTGTATTTTACTCAAAATGTTATTGTTTTGGTTACTATCATTTAAATGGGGAAAAAGAGATTTTTCGAGAAATGACATCTGAGTATATATTGTGAACTGCTTCATTGAATCTCTAGTGTCCAATTTTATTTTGTTCTTGGTTGTTTTGAAAATGTGACTCATTAATATAATGTTTGCGACCTACTGATGCAAGTTGTTTGTTAAAAGGATTGGCTCGGAGAAATTAACTCCTTGTAGATGACAAGTAGATTGCAGGTGTTTGGATGGATTGAAATAAAATGGTAAAAGTTGAAAGAAAATATGGAAACCCACTGTTAATTTTTAGTTTAAACCAAGAAATGCTATTTTCATCTATGTTGATAGAAAATAGAAGCATGGTCCTGTGATTAATATTTCAGAAATCAATGTTTTTATTGGGATAGAATTCTTTCAGAAATCAATATTACTATCTTTAACATTTTGGGTAATGATGATTGCCAGCATAATATGATGTGGTTTTATTACTGGAATTAAGGAACGAGTACTTGATTGGGTTTTCACGTGCATGCAAGGCTTGAGTCCAATTACATTCTCGCACTTTTATGTTAATTGAAGTTTTATTTTCAAAATAAGATATTTAACAAAACTATAAAAAATAAAATTCTTTGAAAATTTTAGAAGGTTGTATTTAATTTTGTATAGATTGTCATACGTATTATCTATATGTAGATTAAGTAATAATTTTTTGGTGTCTTCAAATCTACCCCAAATTCATAGGGTTAATTGCATCCACTTTCAGCCAGTAGGGGTGTAAGTACGGACCGTAGAATTGTTACCCGTGTTACTTTAAGACGGTGTCTTACACGTGTCTTTTATCCACCCAATCTGTTAAGGGAGATCGTATTTTTCTCATTGAGAAGTAGCTAGTCGTTTTTAAATTTAGTAATCAGAATAAAAATCACAATAATTAATTATCAAAGATAAATTTAAAATCCCAAAAATTCGTTGTTCCACGACAATGTCACCATCTGATGAACCACTTTCTATCTCGCTTAAAAGTGAAAAATTGTAGTACAGGAAGGTAGAAAACAATTTATCAAACATCACAATTTTTGAATATCGTGGAGTGTTTTTAGCTTGGTAAGTATACCAAGGTCGAACTCAAGGATAATTTGAGTGATTAATTAATTGTAATATGAATCTTTGTGTAAGAAAATAAAACTAAGGTAAAAAAATTAATGCAGATGAAAAATGAATGCAAATAACACAGAGGGAACAATGATGCACGTGTTCTGTGATGAAACTAATCCTCAAAAGAAATCACAGATCCTCATTCACTAAATCCAAGAAATATATTCGATTAGAATCCAAGCTGCAGGCTTAAGAAATCAAAGCATTACTATATATCCCTTGCAATTTGCTAGAGCGATAATATCTCTTGAGTAGAGCTGGACTTGAATTTCCCTGTGATTTATCCTAAAAAAGATGGATTTTGAAACACAAAGAAATCATGGAATTTACTTAATGAAAACCCCTCCAAATACACATGTAAAATTTGGTTAAGATCCTCAAAATGGAATACACAAATATATCTCAAATTAAGTTTGCAGATATCCTCAAATATAATCTTTCAATTTAATCAAGCTCCAATGGATTTAATCCTCATTGAATCCTCATTGAATAAACAAAAATAACAAGGAAATAAATCAATCGATGCTCCTCGAACAAGTCCCTACAAAAGAGATCCAAATTTTCCTCAAAGTGTAATGGCAAATACGCCAGAGATTAAGCACGCATAGATCACATAAATATAACTTAAAACACCTCTAATTTGTTCATAAAATATCTTGAATGATTGAGCATTGCATATGCTTCAAAATGACATAATGTGCATAAAAATTTGAGTTCAATGTAAAAGATATGATAAAAATAACTTTCATGGACTAGAATGCAATTAAAATGAGTTTTTATTGCTAAAAGGTCTGTTCAGGTGCTTATCTTCAAATGCCAAGAGCCGGAGGGTCTTCACTGCAATTTGCCCCAGGCAGGGGCATACATGTGCTTCCTAAAATCCCTGGGGCTACTCTGTAACTTGCATTGACTCATGTGCTATAAAGCACGTGACTTGGGGTTGCGATCTGACGGTGGATAAATTCTGGGCTGGAGGTGTCCTGATCTTGAGGCTCTGAAGGCGTCACATCATCCCCTCCAAACAACCCTCCGATGCTAGAGAATCAAAGGGCAGATCGAAAGGCACGTGGTAATTTTTGTAAGCAGTGGAGCATTGATGTGATAGACAATTGAGGATGTCTGCAATGAGGACCGTCGGATCGAAACTGGAGAGGTGCGAATCAATGGTATATGTACTTTGAGGGACCTTTTCTGATCAGGCTGAGATTGCACAGGGAATGACCCGCCATGGAGGAGCTTGAGTTGCTAGAAAGGAGGGTCTCCAGTGATCCACCTTCTGTTAATGCACAACCGAGTTCCTGTGACGAAAATGACTCTACACCAACGGTGTACCTGCAAAGAGATGGCTCGAGGCATGGTTTCCTTGACCTATGCGTGAGGCTCAAAAAACGGGAAGAGGGGCAGTGCTCCTGTGCGAATGGAAGATGAGGAGCTTGAGCTCCGACCAGGATTTGGACGGAGTTGGAGGAGGTGTGACGAGGTAGATAGGGAAGCGAAGAGAGAGAAAGATGAGGGTGAATGGTTGATTTGTCTTCAATAACAAAGAAGAGGGTTTTGGTTGCTTGGAATAGTAGAGCAAGGAGAAAATTAAGAGGAAGAAGAAGGAGAAGGAAAAGGAAGGGGGCGTTAACTGTGAGGGTTGTTGTTGAGCGACTCGCCGACTAGGGTTAAGTATCAAGAAATCTCAAGGTCGTTGCGACCCCAATCGACGAGTCGGGCTCAATCAAGAAAAATATAAACCACTCAGAGAAATCAATCAATAAAGCAAACAAAATGTAAACGGTCTCGCTATTTATTTTACATGGTATAACAACCAGGATTGAACACAAGGAACACGAGTAAACCTACCCAGTAGTCAGGTCTCGGAAATGGAAAACATATTTTTGATGGTTTTTAATTTTGCAATTTTTTATATTTTCAATAAAGGAATGAAATCAACAAATAAGAAAATAAAGCAACACACAACTCTTTTTGTATTTTTCTTTAATGCTAAAATGCTCAGAAAATTCAGATAAAAATATTTATAGATTTTAGATATTTTGAAATATTTTTGGTAATTTTCTGATTTTTTATGATTTTATAAAGATCAAACAGTGAAGAAAACTACAAGCAGTGCACAGCCAGGATTCAATTGCAAGTTAAAATTAACTAAAATACCCTAGCAACCTCGGAGCAGTCTTATGTCAAAATATATACAAAAAGCTACAAGCATGAACTAAAATGACCATTTTTTATTTTTAATAAATAGAAATATAGAATAAAATACCTTAGTAAATATATATATATGATAGAATACTAATTAAGGTATTTATCCTAATTTTCTACAAATTTTTAGGGCAAAGATGATATTTTTAATAAAACAAAATATACAAAAAGAAACTACAATGCTAGCAGGGGTCTATTTGCAATTATAGAAAAGTTCTAAGTGAATCCAGAACCCTATAACAAAATCCAAGGGTTAAACATGCAAAATATCCACGAAATAAAAATATGCAACCCCTAGCAGGGAAATTTTTGTAATATTCAAAAAGTTACAGGCCATGCTTGCAATTTAAATTAAAAGTAATAAACTGAATATTCACATTAATGAACCAAATATAAATACAAAATCCGGAGGGGTCCATGTGCAAAATAGCCAAACTCACGTGTATGGACACGTGACCCTCGCTGGCACGAACTAAATTGCAAACAAACAAAAGTGCGGGGTTCAACTTGCAAATATTACACAAACTTTTACACGACAAATGAAAGATAATAAATTAAAAACTAAATACAAAAAGGCGCATGGGGTTAAAGTGAAAAATACCCCAATCGTTGCGTGCTGAGGAATGGTGAGATGATTCCACTTGCCACGCGTCACATCCCCAATGGTTGATACCGGTTCCTGGTCCAGCGGCTCGGATTAGATCTCGGGGGCGAGATTAACGGTCGAAGTGGCGCTAGATCCAATAACTCTTGTGAGTTCTCTGCCTCTATTCTTGATCGGACGATAGTGAAGTAAGCTCGAAGAACAGGGAAGAACCCCCATCTCTCTGAGCTTCGATCGATTGTAGTGTGCAACTCTGACCCTCTTTCTTGTTGCGGAGTGGCCCAGATACCTTCGAAAATGTCCAGGGATCAGTGATCGTGCCTTGGAGTGCTCTACAATCTGGAGGTGTTCCTGAATCTCAAATGGGGCTCAGATGCCCCCTTCTAGGCATGTAACTTGCACAGACATGTCAAGGAGGTTCCGGCGATGTGATCTAGGACGTTATTGGTGGGGTTGAAGGCAAATGAAAGTGGGCGACGAGGTTCCGGCGAGGCGATAGAGCTCAACCTCAAATCACTGATCCAGGGGGGGGATCAGGGGACTCATATGAGTTGTGGAGGTGGAGAAATGACAGAGGAAGAGAATGAGGGGTTGTGTGGTCGAAACAAGGGTGGATCACGATGAAACAGTGGCAGGAGCATTAGCTCTGACGTACGCTAGGATTGGTGTTTAAGCTAATGCAAAGGGTTAAAGGATAAACTAATGACGGAATTGAAAATCTGAAATAAAATCTACCTAAAAGCGGAGAAAAAGGCTCGTACCTGCCTGGAGGCATCAGAGTCGAACCTTGCGGCGGAGGAACTTGCCAGAGGTGGATCTACCTCAATTCTACACCGATTCAGCACTGGGACCGCCGGAGAGGAAGTTGCTATCACCACGATGTTCAACCTGGGCAGAAATCATGGTGAAGTTGGCGTAAGTGTGATCGAAGAATGGATGAAGGTGGCGGAATGGCTTTTGTACAGGCAAAGGAAAATCGAGGTGAACAGCTCAATTCAAAGGTCCTCGGATCGAAAAAGCACCTCCGCGTATAAGAGCATTGATCGAGGAATAAAAGTCAAAGAGGAACCGAGTTGAAACAATGAAGGAATCAATCAAGAAAATGGGCCAGGTAGCGGTCTCACGCTGCCCAAGCCTAGGGCGACGCAGTTGACTGAGGTCAATTGCGACCGGCCCTTGATTGGGCCACGCCAGCTTTCTACAAGACAAAAATCAAAGAATAAAAGAAAAAATAAGAAATAAAATAGCAAATGAATTCATTAAATAAAATTTAAAACAGAAAAATGTTTATTATTTTTTATATTATTTAATTATGATTTTTATTTATTTTTATAGATAATTTAATTAGGTATAATTATTTATATATTATTATTTATGTATTTAATTAAACATATTGTGTGTATTTGTGTTTATTTTATGTATTTTTAGTGTATAACTATATTATTTATATTTTATTTATAGTATATTTATATATTTTGAGATATTTTTATTTTATTTTTATCTATTTATTAATTAGGTTAAATAAATCTATGTATATATGTATTATGTATATATAGGTGTATTGTATCCGGATTTTTATTGTATTTATTTCATTTCATTTTATTTTTATTGACTTTATTTTTATTTCTTATTTTATTTTTTAATTGTACATCATATCCAAGGGAATAAAATATAAGCACAAATTAAATGTAAAGAATGAATATTTATTGTATACTATACATGTATGTTGTACAATGATGGCCCAAAACCTAACTTTTACAGACGAACTCCGATAAAATTATGAACTTTAAAGGTGAGTATGATGAATTTTGAGTTTTTATTGAGGAGTTATGGCTCTGCAAAGTTCGATTTACGACTTTTTATTCTGTGTGTCCCAGCCACACTGTATATTATTTTTGAGTGAAATTAATTTTGTATTTTCTATACATTATTATCCATAAGTTTCGTGTACAAAGTTTCTTTATTTGAGGGCTAAATAATAGAGAATAAAATAGGGCCCAAAATGGCCTTTATTGTCTATTTTACAAATTAGGGTTCTTGTATTTTCTGTACAATTTATTCACCTTATCTCCCCCTACTTTATTCCTTGTCAACCAAGTCAATATTGCCTTGGTCTCGGGGCAAAGTCAGTCATTTTGTGCCACACTTCCTTCTTTTTCTTTTCTTTTCTTTATTCTTTAATTTTGATATTAAATCCATGTATTTACACACTAATTAATCCACACATGATGGATAATAATTAATGATATTTAATGTTATATACATGCATTAAGCTAGGGTTTAAGGCAAAATGAAAGAACAAAGGTGATGAATACAGGATTCATCACTTAGTTTTCATTATGGTAGACATCCATCTGTTCTAGAAGGATATAATGATGCAACATGGATAGGGAAAATAGAGGAGTCTGGGAGTAATGGTGTTAAAGGGTATGTCTTTACACTTGGAGGCGGTGTAGTCTCCTGGAGGTTTGTGAAGCAGACCATTCTAGCTCGATCTATTTTTGAGATGGAGCTGTGTGCTTTGGATACCACTGGGATTGAGGCTGAATGGCTAAGAGAACTTCTTTCTGAAATATTCATGGTAGATCAGTCAGTTCTTGCGATCTTGGTACAATGTGACAATATGACCGCAATTACCAAGATCAAGATTTCAAAGTTCAATCAGAAAACTAAGAGACACATACAAATCAGACTTAAGACATTACCAGATTTGGTGTCTTGAGGGTGTTGGATGTGGATTTTGTTGGATCTAAAAACAACACCGCATATTCTATTGACCAAGGGACTTGATAGATCTTTAGTCCTAAAGTCTGGCCTTGGGATGGCACTGAGACCCATTGAGAATTCCTCTACAGTAGCAATCCAACCCATCTAAGAAGAGATCCCACAAAGTAGGTTTAATGTGGTAATAACAAGCTATTTGGAGAACTAGTTTGTACTCTTATTTCAATGCTTATGCATGAGTGTCTTATCCCTTGAAGTCTGAGTGTCATTTAAGCTAGAAGTTTAGGAAGAGCGTAGGCTATGAATGGGTTCAAGCCTTTGGGCGGGATGTTAGCAGTACGCCTAGGGAGAATGTCACCTATGTGAGTGTTGTTGTGGGCCGTAGTTAAAGGAAGATGGTTGATGAATCCGCGATTCATCATCTCAATATATTGATCTTAGCAAAATCCTTGAGTAAAATCTCTAATAAATGTTTATAAAATCAATAAATTAACAAAATGACTCTTGTATATAAAATACACTAATTATTGTATATTATATTGTACAAAATAAATTAACAATAAAAAGCCACAAAATTAAAGGAGTTTTTCACCTGTAAATAGCCCAAAACTTTATATATTTTAGTAATTTCATTTCAACTCCTTTTTGACTAATTCTTTCTCTGACTTGTTCATAAAAATATATATATATAAATATATAAAATAAATTTCACCTCAAATAAATACTACTAGATCCCAAAGAGAAAAAGCCCTAAAGTCCAACTTCTCGGCCAAATTCTGCTCCGTATGAACTCCAAATTCACCAAACTCACTTTTAAAGTTTAAGTTAGAAAATTATCTATCCAATGAAAGTAGTTGAAAAACACCACCTGATCTGCTGTCTTCTTCTGAACCTGTAAAAGAGTCAGAGAGAGATTTTTTTGGTCGTTGAATCGACCAGGTGAGTTTACCAGAAAAGATTAACGTCTATTTAATCTTCTTTTATTTTTATTTATACTCCTAAACAAATGTGTATAGTGGATTCGTACGGGAGTGTCGAACTCAGGGAGGCAAACTGTATTAAACTAGGGAGAATCGATGGAAAAACTTAGGCTAAGGGTCTCCTAATTTTTATTTTATTTTTAGGGAATTTTCTGGATTTTTATTTGATTTTAAATGAATTTTATATTGTTTTTGTATTTTTTTTATTATTTTATAATTTTTTTATTTTAGAAAATGTTTTAATTTTTTTTTAAATTTTTGTTTTGTTATTTTTATGATTTTTATAGTGTTTGGTTTATTTTTAAGGCAAGAAGTAAGTGTTTATTAAAAACTGTGATGTTTTTGTGATTTTTAAGATTGAAAATAATGACGAAATATTTTTCTTTATTTTCTGTACAAAGTAGATGAAAATATCTTCAAAATGATATGATATACGTTTTTAGGGGATTTTTAATGAGTTAGTTATGATTTTTACAAGTTTTGTCAATTTTGTTATTTTTTTATTGATTTTAATATTTTTATATTTTTATTATTTTTTTAAAACGTATTTATACTGTATATTACGTAAATTATAGAATTTTTGAGTATTTTAGTGTATGTTTATATTTTGATTTTTATTTGTTATGTATAGGGTTTTAGAGGAGTATAGATGTAATCGATTGGGAAAGTTATGAGGTATATGCGTAATGTGATGAAAGTGGAGGGAGGCACGTAGTTATAAGTAAAACTGCAAGGGGTTGAACGTGCAAAAATCCCAAAACACTCACTCTGCTTCACGTGTTCCAACCTGGCAGGGCCTTGCTTGGAGTAACGGAAATTCGAGGGTGTTATGTGTTGTGATATTATATAATATGTAGGCTAAGGAGTACGGATGTGAATTGTTTAAATTTTCAGGGGTTAAGCGAAATTAGTGGGAAATAATCGGAAATGTGTGTGAAAATCAGGAAAGTCTGAAGGATGTTTCTGCACAATTATGTAAAAGTTGCGTGCAAGTCACGTGTTGTTTCTGGAACCTGGACCTTCGCGCAAATTACCCAAAAGCAGGAGCACGTGTTAGCAGCTTCAGAGGACCTGCTCGTCAATTGACGAAGTTCTGGGGGCGTACGCGTAAAAATTCATCAGAAACGCGTGCCCACACACGTGGTTGGTTCAGCTCCAGCTCCAAGACCTGTTATCAAAATAGAGAAATTCGAAGGACAGAAACGTAAAGTGTTCACAGCATATCGGTTACACGTGAAGTGCGTGATAGCACTTAAGCGGTGGCTTCGGACAAGCGTTGGGGCCGTCGGATCAAGTTTGATCCCACGGTTATGCTTGATCTGAAAAGTTAATCCTCTTTGATTTGACGTTTCCTTCCCAAAAGCCGAAAGCCAAATTGCAGAAACGATTTTCGCTGCGGCTTGATCCTGAAGCTCCAAAGTATATTTTAATCTTAAATCTGACTTTTCCTTCCCAGAGTGTATCTTACGGTCCCAAAGCTCCAAGCAATTAAAGGCAGCAGTTATGGCTTGATCTCGGAGATGTCTCAACTTTGCGTCAAACAGAGCTTTCTCCAGATATCCGGTGGTCGATCGTCTTCAAGGAGAAAACGATGATTCGAGAAGCAGGAGGTCAACGTGAGTAGCGGCAGCGATGGTCCTTTTAATATGCGTCGAGACGGTGTCCGATCATTGGATAGATCTACAGGCGGTGCTATATCATATTTTCAAGTAGTGGCTTCACTGCTGCTCGAGAATCGGAGATCTGGCTATTGTATTTGTGAAACCTGTCTCTCTAAATGCTTTAAATTGCAGATCTCAGTGACAATTCCTGCCGCGGTTCGTTCTCCCGATGATTTAATCCCTGCAAAGTCCACACGAGGCTCGAGAATTGTTGTTCTCGGCCAAACGTCAGAAGGATGCAAATGGTTAAAATCACTGGCGGTCGACACAAGGAAAATAATAGCTCTGGAATTGAGCTCCAAATTCCAGTTAAACATAATCTGAGGGGATTAGATTGTGCGTGAATCACGGAGAGAGAATCGAATCATAATGAGAAGGAATTCGATAGAATTTGACATTGAATTCGAGAGAAATATGAGGTCAATAGGAAAAGTAGCATATAACAGATGAATCACGAAGAGAAGAGAAGAGTGAAGAGAAAACAGAGGAGAGGAGAGAGAGAATGTGAAGGCAGAAATCCAACCTGAAGTGCAGATGAGTGTAAAAATCGGAGGTGCGCCTGTGGATGTCAAAGGTAGTGGAATCGATGTCTTCGATGCCGCGCAACCTCCAGGTGACTCCCTATCAAATCCGGGTTGACGTTGACGCTTTGAGTATAATAGCTTCCAATGCCTTCAGAACCTGTAATCTCGACTCGAGCGTTCGGCTCGGTCCAAAATAGCAGAGAAAATGGATGAAATTTAGATCCTAAGGATCGGAAATAGCCATATGATAACGAAAATGGGCGGAATCGAGGCGTGATGGAAATGATCGACAATCGGATGTAGTGAGTGTCGATCAGAAAGTGGAACAGAAAGCAGATTAAATGAAAGCCAATCGAGATGAGAAATCGAAGGGGAGAGAAGGGGGATCGAAACTAGAAGGAAAACGGAGGGGAGAAAGTAGAAGAGAAGGAAGAGAAAAGGAGAAATCTGACCTGAAAGTACATGGATTTAGTCGCCTGGGATCTGGAGGTGTGAACTCCAGAGGATCCTTGCCTCTACACAACGGCGGATTGCGGAGGCTCAGCACGCGGTGGCGGAGCAGCTGCTCAAACGCCGACGGCGGATCTCGCCGGGACTCTCCTTCTCAACCGCACTCTACGGCGAGAAGACTCCCGTCCTCTCGTGTCACTCCGGAGCTCGGATGGTGGAGAAAACTAAAAAAATGGCGGATCCGTTAGAATGGGGAGGGTACCGGGTATAAATAGGCTCGAGGAGATCGGGTCACCGCCGGCGGTGACGGGATCGAGGGGTTGTTGGTGAACGGCCGGCCAACGGCCGGCTGTTAGGCGGTTGACGGAGAGGAGGAAGGGAGAAGAAGATGGTTGCTTGGAGAAGAAGAGTCGGGGAAGGAGGAAGGAAAAGAAGAGGAAGGAAAGAGAGAAGATAAAAAAATGGCAGCCAATGAGAGGCCGCCATGTGGCGGGGGAAAGAAAAGAAAGAAAAAGACAAAATAGGGAAAAAGACAAGGGAGTTATATACAACATGTAGGTATACTAAATGAATACCCTATACATTAAAATAAATAAATAAATAATAGGATATAAATTATAATTAATTAAATTATTTAAATAAATAAATCAATTAAGTATTATTTATTTTAAATAAAAATAAAGATTAATGTATTAAATAATAATAAAAGTTACGGCTTATTGTACAAATATACCAATACGGACCCGAAAACCGCATTTTTCGTATTAACTCCGATTTTAGCGAAACTAGTGTCATTTCGTAGATAATTGAAAAATATAATTTTAGGGAAAGAGTTTGCTTAATTCGGAGTTCATACGGCCGAGTTATGAGGCCCGGACGAAAAAAGTAGCGGCTTCGGGCCTCCGGATTTTTTCGATATTTTAATTTATTTTTATTTTTATATTTTTATATACAATTTTAGATGATTTTAGGAAAAAGAATTAAGTTAATCTGGTTTACGGTTATTTAATTAAAAATCCCGGAAGTTTGTACATATGGTACATCTAGACATCGGGTCCAAATAGCCGAAACTCACCGGTTTTATCTGAATATTTTTCTGATATTTTTAATAAATAGTACTCTATACAAAACGGATTTTAAAAGTGAGTTTGAGCAATTTGGAGTATTCTATAAATAGATATGAACCTCGGAAGTTGGCTTTTACGGCTTTTCCGGTTCATTGCGGTTAATTTATTTTTGCATCGAAATATTTTTCTAATATTTTTATAAAATAATATATATTTTTATGAACAATTTTTATAAAAGGAGTGTTTTGATTTGAGGTTGTTTTGATGATAAATAAAATAGGTGAAGTATTTACATTATGAAAAATGGGTAAATTACATTTTTGGTCTTTATTTTCTGAATATTTCTATAAGTTATGATCCTTATCTCCCCCTACTTATTTCTTTGTCGACCCGGTCAATATTGACCTGGTCTCAGGGTTAGGATCAGTTTGTATATTACATATACAACATTCTTTGTATTTTTATTTTCCTTTTTCTCTTTATTCTTTTATTTTGGATAATTTAAGTGTTAATTATATAATATTAATATTTGTGGTTAGAATGTTAATTAGATGGAATTAGTGGATATTTACATGCATTTTACCAAGGATTTTAGCCAAAATGAAAGAATAAAGGCGATGAATCATAGATTCATCATTCCCCTATATACTTTACCTTTGCTAGTCCCTTAGCAAACACTTATTCTATAAATAAGTGCAAGCCAAAAAGAAAAAGAAAAAGGAAAATAAAAGAACTTAGAACATGATCGTTTCTTTAAACCGAATTTCACTTTGTCCAAAATTTGGAGCCTGGATTTAAAACTTTGGATTAATAGTGTGTCGGGACTCTATTAGAATTAAGATTTAAGCCTCGACAGCCCTCAAGTTCCACAAATCCTTATCCAGGTTCACCTCAATAGCCAGCTCAGATCCACCTATCCATCACGCAAACTTTTCATCTTTGAAAACAATTTGTACTGTGTGTGAAAAATTTTAGCTCTTCCTGCTCTAGAGAGACGAAGAAACTACCCATACAGCTACACACTTCCATTGGGCCCTTATCCAGCAGCTCAGTCCTCGAGGAGGGAGGTATTTCCTTCTGAGGTCAGGTCATGTTGTGTCCACAATCGAGTAAGAGAGGAAGTAGAAGAAGGAGAAGAGAACTGGAGTGTGATCAGTGTAATCACATCTCCGGTGAAGCCTGGCCAGTTTAGCCAAGTCTCCACGAAGACATGCAGGCTTTTCTGAAGCTCGGACCATTGTGGTCATTTTTGGAATTTGGTGTATTTGGCTTCTTTGGTAGTAATGATTGTTGCACTGCATCGGTCTTTTGTGCCCCGACGGATATAGCATCTTTTCATTCCGCCCATTTTTTGGGGTCTTAGAAAAATTGTGCCAGCAGATCCTTCCCTCATTCGAAGCTTTATTTCAACCACAATCTCTCCCGTCTTTAGACATCACCACTGCCAGATAAGGATGGAAACACACCACCGAAATGGATTGCCCTTCGCAACCCCATGCAGGTCGAGCTAAGTGCAGAGTGCTTGAGTTCAAAATTGATTCAAATGGAGAAGAGTTCAACGGATGACACCAGGTGTCCTACTTAGGCACTTTCAAGTTGAATTCCGAACACGGTCTCATGGAACCCAAAGAATTAAGTCTATAAGACCTGAGGAGTCTCAATTCCTGATCCTAATAAAGTCCCTTTTGAATTAAGTGAATTCAGGCCTAAACTAAGCTCCATCTCTCGGACTTAGATCCATGCGGTTCAAGAATCAAACTTGTTCTGAAAAATGCTAATGAATGCAACAATTTTTTTATGAGGTAGATTTTTCGGCTTAAATGCTTTAAGTGGAATTTTAAAAGAATTTTGCAAATTTTTATTGGATTTTAAAACTTTTCAATTTTTAGGGGTATTTTTGTAAAAGTTAGTGGATTAATTTGATTTACACAAATTTTACACGGATTCGAGTGTATTTTACAAAGGATTTTATACAAATTTTATATACAAGATTATACATCTTTTATACATGATTTTATAAGGATTTTATTTTTTTTCAAAATTTTAAGGATTTTATCAGAGAATTTTACAATATTTTTATCTACAATTTTTAAGCCATTTTTTTATAAAATATTTTTACGGTTTTCTTGCGGCTTTTAAAAACCCAAAATATACACCCATACTTTTAAGAAGCTTTATTATTAAAAATACGAGAAAGTACGAGTTATGGCTTCTAAAGTATATATAGCATGTATACGACACCCCCCTATACTTAGCGTGAACTATGTCCTCATAATGACCAAAGAAGCGGCAAAGGAAGACATAACTCGGGCTAAGTATAGATCGGTGAAAAGAATCCTATACTACAATGACTCAAAGAATAACGAAATAAAATGAATAGAAGTTGATCATCTCCTCTATACATAGGATCAAGTGATCCTAAGAATATCGGACTCAAAACCGAAGATGATCGAGGTCAAGAGAATGTACATACTCAACGGCTCGGCTTGTCCCCCCTATACTTAGGGTAAAATATCCCTAAGTATAGAGACACAAATCAAAAGATGAGGGACAAGCTAGGGAGCTGACAAGAGAAAAACTGACGACGATCAAAAGCCGAAATGAGCGAGATCACCCCCCTTATACTTAGGGTAAAGCACGCCCTAAGTATAAGCAACAACAGGGGTGATCGAACAAGACGAAGAACAATAATCCTCCCATAATCAATAACGGCCTTAGCTGCACGTAGAAAAGGCCGACCAAGAATGATGGCAGCATCCTGTGATGGTACTGAGGAATCAGAGTCTAAGACAACAAAATCCACATTGAATTTTGTGCCTTGTACCATCACGACAACGTCCTTAAGTATACCCTTCGGCCTCTTGACTGATCGGTCAGGAAATTGGAGAATCATTCTAGCTCGCTTCAGAGGCCCTAGATGAAGAGTCTCGAGAAGATGAAAGGGTAATATGTTTACTGACGAACCGCTGTCTAATAAGGTATGCTCAAACTCATGATTCGAAATCTGACAGTTGATAAATGGTGCTCTCATATCTTTCTTTTTCTTCTTGGGAGATGTGTGCTGGATGGCGCAACAAGTGGCAATGGTCAACACTTGTTTCTCAGAGCAATGATTTCTCCTCTTCTTTCTTTTCGGCGTGGTATGTTGCTTCAAACATTTCCGAAGAAGAGGAATGTGGACCAATGCCTCCGAAAGAGTGAGCCTGATCTGAATTCGGTCCAGCATCTCTTTCGTAAACTTCGATTCTTGAATCTTTTTAAAATTTTCTGATTTTTCACCCCTTCCTAGATTCAGAGCATCTGGGAAGGGAATCTGTACATCCTCCATGTCAGTATGTACACTCGGAGGATCAGAAGAAAAAGATGAAGATCTTTTTCTAAAACGGGGACTAGCTCTGTGAAGAGTAGAAACTATAGATCCATCAGAAGAATCCGAAGTCTTGTCTTTATTTTTCTTTTTGGATTTTCTTCTTTTTCTGATTTTTTGTGATTTTTCGCCTTCGCTACATGGAGAATCAGAATCTGAATGTGCTCCCGCACCGTTGCCAGCTACACACTCCGCGCTCCTAAATGTCTCAACAACTGTAGGCTGCTTCCGATCATCATGGGAACTGGAGGGAATAGAATTCAACAATTCGGGTGAGATAGAAAATCTGAAACTGGACTTTGACCTGTGACGATGCTGGCAATAAAATCTCTGAAGGTGTCCATCTGCTCTCTACGGTCTGTAGCCTGCTCATGAATTAGACGGACAAAATGGTCAAATGTGGGACCGTCTATATCAAGGCTCTCGAAGTAGTGTCCCACATCCATCTCAGGTTGCTGAAGACGCTCGGAATGATCAAGTGAATATGAGAAGATATGCTCCTGAGGTGGCTGCTCGTAGCAATGGTCCTGATATGGAAACTGCATCGGTTGATACGTTGGCTGAAACAGCAAGGGCTCTCGCTCGGTGTCTTGGATTACCTGAAGAGTAGGTATCCAAGGTTCCTGAACAGGGAAGCACGGGACCGACTCATACTCCGGCTGAAAACTCAACGGAAGAAGTGTCGATCTCTGAGAATAAGAGCTCTCCACTACTATCTCAGCGTCCATCCTCGAGACTGCATCAGTATCCACATCAACTACCTGATGTGCGATCCCTAATTCAGCGGAAGGTTGATCGCATCGAGGTGGTCTGGCATCGCCCTCATGTGTCGTCTTGACATCAGAAATCTCTCCGAAGAGATTCCAAAGTGAATCTTCGTCAAGACTGCGGTGTGAACCTCCACACGAGGCATCGACCAATGCTTGCTGCTCTGCGGTCATCCCCAGGTAGAAGATCTGAGCTAGCTCAGCTCTGGAGATCCCGTGATCTGGGAATCTCCTCAAAAGAATATGGAATCTGAGCCACATATCTTGAAGTGGCTCGTGGGGATCATGTGTAAAGTCTCTGATAACCGACCGCATAAAATTGGCTCGGCTAATGGGGTAAAATTTCCTCGGAAAAGCTATTCGAAGCGTACCCCAACTAGCTCGCTCCTTTCCCATAAGGCGGAGCCATCTCGCGGCTCCGTCTTTGAGTGTCAAGGGAAAGGTCTTCTTCATGGCATCCTCATGTGTAATATCGGAATAGAATCTCGTACCACAAATCTCCTCGAACTCATGCAGATGCTCATATGGTTCCTCATGTGGTTTTCCATGGAACTTGGGCAGCAATGACACGAAGTCTGAATCAATCAGGAAGGTTGATAATTTCGATGTAGAGACTGACTTAGCTCCTGAAAAAGATGCATGTTGCTCCATCTGCATTCGTGTCTCAGCAACTTGTGAACCCGAATCTCGCATCTGATCTGAAATTGGCACACGGGTCTCACACATCTGCTCAGCTGTCACCGTAACTGAAGGCTGACTCGAGAGATGCGAAGAAAGGAGGATGAAAGGAGACAGAGAATACAAGGAAACAGAAGGAGAAGATTCTTCGAGGTATAAGTCACCATCGGAGAAAGCCAGAGGACTTAACTCAAGCTCGGGACACGAGACTTCTCGAGCTGACCTAGATGATTGGGTAGATATGCCTGGAAGCGATGCCGCAAGAGTCGGCCTAGTAGATCGCCTACCCATTATTGTGACTTCAAGAAAAAAAATCGATTCTAGACAAGACGCAGACAACGAGTGATTGCGATAGATCTCAGAGACAGATCTGAAAGATAGGACTCACACCACAAGTCAAACACAAAGCAAACCCCGATTTCACCAACGCAACCCAGGTGATGACCGTAAGAGTTCGGTCGTTTATCTTTTCGGTTTTATGGTTGATTGGCAAACAACGTTCTCTCAGATAAACGAGATTAGATAGGTGCCCGAGACTTCCACGTCGTACTGTCCCGAGTTCTCACCAGAACTCACCTAGTCTCAGCCAGTATGGAAGTAAGTACGGACCGTTCCGGCTACCCGTGTTACTTGAGGACGGAGCCTTACGCAGTGTCCTCTAAACCTTCCACTCTGCTAAGTGAACTCGGACCGTTTCCGGCTATCCGAGAGCACCCACTGAAATAAGGTGAATCAAGGCGTGAACTAAGTAGTATTTCGATAGAAGCTCGAACTCTGGCTCTACCTTATGGGTCGTCTCTCTCTCGCTGATCTGGAGATGAGATCGATGAATCAGTTTTTCCGGGATTGCTCTCCCAAAACAAGTGAGTCCTTACGTTTGTTTTAAAGTCAGATAGATTAGCAGTCCCTGTTTTAATTTTCGATTTTCACTTTTTTTGGATATTTTCAGAGAAAAATCGTCTAACGTATTTTTGTGTTTTTGGGATTGGCCCTAGATACAAGCACTTAGGTGTCGAATCCTATGCAAGCATCTAAACTAAGCTAAGCTACGATGCACAGAGAAGGGGAAAAGCCGTAAAACACTTAACAAGCACCTATCTCGGAAAAGCCGCGGAAAACCGTCGAGAAAAATCGCGATCGAGAAAAGCCGCGGTGGGTGCCCTGCTCCCTTAGGAGTACAGCCCTGGTGAAACAGACCCCGAGAAACGATACAAGTCGAGATGCCTTTACGAGGCCCCTTTCTACGACACTTTTTATATGCTTTTTTACAAGAAAATTACAAGAAACTCTAAACTATTTGGTTTCGCGATTTTGAGTTGCGCGGCTCGAGCTGTGCTGCACAAATCAAAAACAAGAAACCGTGAGGTCAGAGAAATAAGATCGCGAAAATAAAATCTATCCTAAGGTCTTCGCGATCCTCCTAGCGCTGCCTCCCCGGCAACGGCGCCATCTGAAAAACACCACCTGATCTGTTGTCTTCTTCTGAACCTGTAAAAGAGTCAGAGAGAGATTTTTTCGGTCGTTGTATCGACTAGGTGAGTTTTACCAGAAAAGATTAAGGTGAGTTAATCTTTTTAATTTTATTTATACTCCTAAACAAATGTGTATAGTGGATTCGTACGGGAGTGTCGAACTCAGGGAGGCAAACTGTGTTAAACTAGGGGAAATCGGTAGAAAAATTTAGGTTAAGGGTTCCCTACTATTTATTTTATTTTTAATATTTTTTATGAATTTTTATTTGATTTTTACAAATTTTATATTGTTTTTGTAATTTTTTATGATTTTTTTATTATTTTAGAAAATGTTTAATTTTTTATTTGAATTTTATTTTGTACTTTTTATGTTTTTAATGTGTTTTACTGTTTTTATGGATTTTAGAGAGTTTTTAGGATTTTTATGGTATTTGATTTTATTTTTGAGGTGAAAAGAATGTTTTTATTGAAAACAGTGGCGTATTTTGGGTTTTTAAGAGTAAAATTAATGTGGAAATATTTTTCTTGTATTTTCTGTACAAAGTAGATGAAAATACCTTCAAAATGATATGTGGTACGTTTTTAGGGGATTTTTATTGAGTTAGTTATGAATTCTGCAAGTTTTTATGTGTTTTATATTTTTTTATGGATTTTGTTATTTAATTTTTATTTTGGTTTGGGTTTACTATGCAAAATATGATGAAATATACTGTAACTAATTTTTATAGGATTTTTAAAAGTATTTTGACATTTTTTTATGGTGTTTTAATATGTGTAGGGTATGTATAGTATATTATACAGATGCAGGGGTACATGTGTAAAAGGTTGGAAAATGAGGGTATGAGTGAAAAAATTGCAGAACGTGGAGGAGTGTATGCATGCAAAAAGCAGAGTCTTGGATGTTCCTATGCAATTTTTCAAGATAGCATATGGTCTTCACGGGATCTTCCAACAGCTTCCACGAAGTGCGCAATCGATCACGTACCGATAACTTGTAACTGGACCTGTTAAAAAAAAAGAACACCAGGGACCTCAAATGTTAATTTTCCCAATCATATACTGGAATCACGTGTCTGTACACGTTATTAAGCAGCTCCAGGAACTTTTCAGAGTTTTAATAACGCGTAGGGCGGTGCGCGTTTGGAAGCGTCAGATCGGCTTGATGCGTGTTGCAACGACGTCCGTTGATCTTCGCTTGATCTAAGGGTTCCCGTTGGATCTGGGGTCTGCACTTGTGCTTCCCAAAAAAAATCGAACACGACGACGGTGGAACTTCAGACCTTCGAAGCGGTGGTTGAGCTAACGGAGTTGTTGATGAAGATTCGGCAGAGTTGGTGTAGGCACTCAGCGATGCAGGCGGTCGCACTAGGATTTAACGACAACGAAGAATAACGATCATATAGCTCACGAACGGATGAGCCGCTCGGTAAAGGAGGAGGTTCTCCTTGTATGGAACTTTAATCTGATCTCGCGTGTTATATTACAACAGTTGATCCCGGGTACTCTATCCAAATTTAATCTCAAATTTGCATAGTCGTTGAGACCTCAGGTTATAGAATTCCTGTAACCTCTTCAAATCTCATGAGATTTAATAATAGAATTTAGTTCAAGGCATACCTGGAAATCCGATTAAGCGTGGATTTCGGATGGACGCAGTTGTTTCACGCTCCAGTTAACATAATTTTCCACCGTTGCTGTTTGTGAACAGAATCAAATCACCACCTGATGGTTATCGAATTTCGTATCTTCTGTTTGTTACAGCTCCTGGATTTAGCCCTCTTCTGAATGCGAACTACACCTGCAGCAATAACAGAGGGCGCGAAGATGGATTCTCGGCCAAGGGTTGGCAAGAGTGATGAATGGAGGAGATCCGGCGAATGGGAGAAGAATCTCCAATACTTTGATCACCGAGTAGGATCAAAGGGGAACATGAACGAGGGATAGACGAGAAATGAAGTGATTTGCGAGGTGCAGATGGATGATCGGATAGATTTGGTATCAAATGGAATCGAAACTACGAGAACAATTGGAATTACATAGGAATTTCTGGCTATGAAATGGTGGACGTGAGGATCATAGATTGAAACATGAATGGAGGGAGAGAAGTGAAAAGGTACTAACCTGGAGAATACGGATGGACAAATGCCTGTGAATCTGGAGCTTAGGGGCTCCAGGTGGTATCGTTGCCTCGACAGACGGCCGGCTGGAGGCTGTGCACGGCGGAGATGATCTCGACGCGGACGAAGTGATCACGCCGCCTTCCTCAACTCTCGCGCTCCACGGAATCTGAGCGAGCTCCTGTCACCAGCTTGCTTCTCTCCGGAACTCGAAGGTAGAGGGGACACAAATGGCGGATGCCGAGATCGGAGGGGGTCGATCGGGTATTTATAGGTGACGAGGAGTCGGGTCACCACCGCGGTGACGGGAAACGGAGCGGTTGGACGAACGGCCGGCCAACGGCCGGCCGTTAGGCGGTTGACGGAGAGGAGGAAGGGAGAAGAAGATGGGTTGCTTGGAGAAGAAGAGTCGGGGAAGGAGAAGGAAAAGAAGAGGAAGGAAAGAGAGAAGATAAAAAAATGACAGCCAATGAGAGGCCGCCATGTGGCGGGGGAAAGAAAAGAAAGAAAAAGATAAAATAGGGAAAAAGACAAGGGAGTTATATACAACATGTAGGTATACTAAATGAATACCCTATACATTAAAATAAATAAATAAATAATAGGATATAAATTATAATTAATTAAATTATTTAAATAAATAAATCAATTAAGTATTATTTATTTTAAATAAAAATAAAGAATTAATGTATTAAATAATAATAAAAGTTACGGCTTATTGTACAAATATACCAATACGGACCCGAAAACCGCGTTTTTCGTTTTAACTCCGATTTTAGCGAAACTAGTGTCATTTTGTAGACAATTGAAAAATATAATTTTAGGGACAGAGTTTTCTTAATTCAGAGTTCATACGGCCGAGTTATGAGGCCCGGACGAAAAAAGTAGCGGCTTCGGGCCTCCGGATTTTTCAATATTTAAATTTATTCTTATTTTTATATTTTTATATACAATTCTAGATGATTTTAGGAAAAAGAATTAAGTTAATCTGGTTTACGGTTATTTAATTAAAAATCCCGGAAGTTTGTACATATGGTACATCTAGATATCGGGTCCAAAAAGCCGAAACTCACCGGTTTTATCTGAATATTTTTCTGATATTTTTAATAAATAGTACTGTATACAAAACGGATTTTAAAAGTGAGTTTGAGCAATTTGGAGTTTTCTATAAATAGATATGAACCTCGGAAGTTGGCTTTTACGGCTTTTCCGGTTCATTGCGGTTATTTTATTTTTGCACCGAAATATTTTTCTAATATTTTTATAAAATAATATATATTTTTATGAACAATTTTTATAAAAGGAGTGTTTTGATTTGAGGTTGTTTTGATGATAAATAAAATAGGTGAAGTATTTACATTATGAAAAATGGGTAAATTACATTTTTTGTCTTTATTTTCTGAATATTTTTATAAGTTATGATCCTTATCTCCCCCTACTCATTTCTTTGTCGACCCGGTCAATATTGACCTGGTCTCGGGGTTAGGATCAGTTTGTATATTACATATACAACCTTCTTTGTATTTTTATTTTCCTTTTTCTCTTTATTCTTTTATTTTGGATAATTTAAGTGTTAATTATATAATATTAATATTTGTGGTTAGAATGTTAATTAGATGGAATTAGTGGATATTTACATGCATTTTACCAAGGATTTTAGCCAAAATGAAAGAATAAAGGCGATGAATCATAGATTCATCATTTCATTAAAATCAGATCTCGTTTGCAAATTATGGGTTTTGGGACCTAGTTGTTCTTTTTATATATTGTACATCTTTCTTTCTTCTTTTTTTATTTACTCTTCTTAATTACTAAAAAATCTAAAAAAACTCTTTTATGTTTCATTTTATTTCTAGTATTTTATTTTATTTTTATTTTGTAAATAATGTTTATAAATACAAAAAATTAAAATTAGAAAAGTAAAAAAAATTCCATGTACATAGTGTTTTTATGGACCTACTTTTCTAAATCTTCCATTCTACTTTCCTTCTTTATTTTATTCTTTTATTTAAAGTAGGCTACTTTCATATATTTTATTTATTTTATTTTAATTTCCATTCTCTACAATAACCACCATTCAACTCCATCATTCCACCAATTTTTCTAACTTCTAATTCAACTCCATTATTTTATTAACCTCCCTCCGCCACTTTCATAACTTCTCATTTTTTCTCTTTGTATACATCTCATCTTCCTCAATTTGCACTTGATCCATCTTTATATGAGGAGAGCCTAGTTCCCAGAGTTGAATCAGTGACAGCGACGCAACTGCGGTCGATCGACGACAACCCTCTCTCCGGTGAGATCCGTTGGCTTCCTAGCCAACATCGCAGCCGCAACTATGCGCTGCTTGAGCTCATCGCTCACCGGCGATTCGAGCGAAGACTGTGCTTCTCGTGAGCACACCATAGACGACCGCTTCCACCGTAGGTATTTTTTCCTCTCATTTTTGTCATCGTTGTTATTTTTGCATTTTTTATCACCCCACCATTTTATTCTATCACATCACCTCCATCACCATTTCCTCATATTTGCACTTATTGTTCATTCCATGTTTTAAGAAAACAAAAAAAATAAATAAATTTAAAAATCATCACTGCAACAGAAAAAATTCAAAAAACAAAAAAACGCACCAGACACCGCCCGCGCCACCACCGGCGCGGTCGTGCGTCGCCCGTCACCCGCAACCTTCGACCTCCAGAGTGGCATCGCCACCCCCGCATCCTCCCCACGCCCACGCGTGCCCCCTGCTCCATCCTCCTGGTCGCAGCGCACCACCACGCACGGCTTCTCCGCCTTGCAGGTCGCGACCCCCCCCCTCTCTGTGCGTCTCCAGCCGCACAACAGAGTGCGTGAGCCATGCCTCCGCCCTCGTCCCGCTCTGCCACTGACGAGCCCGCAAAAGCCGCGATAAGAAGTTGTTTTTAATCGTCAATCGTGAAAATAAATATGTCGTTCGTTGTAGGCGGCGATTCGGAAACAGTCAAGAAATAACCACAAAATGATGATTCAATTTTAATCTCGTGGTTTATCTTTATTTTACTTGGGCAAGTCCCAAGGTCGATCAGAAGGAGGCAAAGGAACAACCTAGATTAATGTCTATCAAATTTTTAGTTCGGTTTTCAAGGCGGTATTTTTTTGGAATGCAATATGAGATGCGAAATGCAAATGCGGCCTATTTTAGGGACTAAAATGTAAATTTCAATCAAACGATGTCAGAAAAATACGAAACTTGGCCGAGATGTAAAAAATGATGAGATAAGTGCACTGTAATTTTTTTGTAATTTTTAGATGCAATATGAATTTTTTACGAATTTTTAATTGCAAACAGAATGATTTTCAATATTTAATTTTAATAAATATTAAACCTACTTATTTTCGAGAACTAAAATTATCTAAGATCTATCACTAGGTGATGGATCCCAGAAAAATCCTAAACCTCGAAAATGTGGGGTTTAATGCTTATTAAAAATCAAACATTGAAATGCACAAAATGATTTTTACAGGGCAAATAATGCATGCAAATGCAATGATTTTTGGGCACAATGTCAATCAAATTAATCTCTACGATATTTGATTTTTGGGGAATTTTTAGAGACACGGTTAATTAACTATGAATTTCCAAACACAGATTGGGCAAAGTATGCTAATTTTCACAAAATAATTAATTAATAATCAACCGATAATCACAAAAATAACCACAGCATGTCTAAATGTAGAGGACTAAGAGATGAACACAGTGCTATATTTAAACAACTAAAATGATGCAATGTAGAGGTCTATAATGGATGACGAAGACAGGGGTACAGACGCAAATAGAATAAATAAATAAAATCAATGCAGGGGGGACTTTTGTGTAGTTACCTATACCCCAGAGGGTATTCTTGCAAATTTCCCAGAGAGGCACGTGCGCAGCACGTGCCCTCTGGTTTTGGACTGATGCGCAAATATGAGAACTCCAGGGGGGTTATTGTAATTGACCCAGCGGGTCACGTGCGGATCACGTGACCCCTGGGGGTTGCTTGCTGGGGACGTTCCCCCACGCACGTGCGAGGGGCGTGCGGGGGGGCCTCGGGCTTTGGGCTCGGCTGGCGAGGCGGTGTGGAGGCGGACGGCGGAGGTTGTCGCGGCCGAGGTGGCTGGAGGTGATGACGTCGTCGACCTCCCTCTGGCCGACACACGGCCTAGAGGGCGGTTGCGGATGAGGGCTAGTGAAGCGTCGGCGGAGTCGGCGGTGGTGTCGTGGGTGGCTGTCGATGATGGTTGTCGGAGTTGATGATGGCCGATGAAGACGAAGAGCTCCCAGCGGAGGCGTAAGCGTTGTCGTGGACGAAGGCGGAGATGGAGTCGGGGAAGAAGCGCGTTGATGGTCGAAGAAGACGACCGGCGAAGTACGGCGGAGAAGCTTCGGGCGGCGGAGCGGAGTCGAAGCAGCTCTCCTGGCGATGGAGCTGCTTGATGAAGGCGATGCGGTGGTCGGTGGCTCGACGCCAAGGGGGCGGAGCGGGAGCACGGCAGCACGAAGCTGCGAGCGGCGACGGAGGCTGGAGGAGGAGCCACCAGACCTCGCCGATGAACGAGGGGGGCGCTGTCACCGCCCTCCTCAGTTGCTTGCTATCGGCGGATGAGGATAATGGGGGTCGGGGGTGGAGATTAAATAGGGCTCTGGGAGGCGGCCGGTTGATGCGGAGGGCCGGTGGCGGCCGTTGCGAAGGTAGCGGAGGCGGCGGCGGAGTTTCCGGAGGCGGGTCTGTTGGGGAGAAGACGAAGGGTCCCAGGCCGTTCGATCGGCCGAGATCGAACGGCCCGGTATGGGCCATGTGGCGCGGAAGGGGCTCTCTGGCGGAGCACGTGAGGGGCACGTGCCTGGGGGCACGTGCGCCGCAGTGCGGTGGATTTAATTTTTTTTATAAAAACTAAGATTTAAAAAGGCGAAAAAACCATGACACGTGGCGGCCTCTGGGGCTGCCACGTGTCACCTCCAGAAAATTCGAAAAATAATTGTTTTGTAAAATAAAAAAGAAATAGCAAATGACCTCGGATCAAAAAAGTTCCTTCACGAAAAATGCTCGTCTCGACGAGATCTACAACTTTCATGAAGACATCAAAGCCAAAATCGGTCAAATGTGAAAAGTGAATTTTTGGGGTATCCCATGTACATAGAATACCTTGATTTTTGGGTTTTCTAATTTTTTTGTCAATTTTAAACACGATAAAAAACCGGAAAAATAAGGAAAACTCAAAGATAAATAAAAGAGACCTTAATCTAATTTTTTTGGATTTTTATTAATAAAGAAAATATACACATAAAATACAGGCCAAAAAGCCGCGAAAATACAATGTACAAAAGAGGCCCAAAACCCAACTTTCACATACGAGCTCCGATTCACTTGAACTTGGTCTTGTTTTGAAGGTAATTGAATGTGCATTAGTTCAAAAGTGAGTAGGATCAAATCAGACACTGGATGGGGAAGATATGTGGCTTTTAGTCCGAAAATCCTATAACTAGGGTTTGGGTTTTTGGTCCACTTAACCGGGTTAATTATTTTTTTGTATTTTTTATTTATTCTTGTTAGTGATGTGTACACAGTGGAAGTGAGTTTGTGGCAATCGGAGTTAGTATGAAGGAGTTAAAAATAGGGGAAGTTAGGCTATTTACAGGTCATTTTTGGCTTGGATTTTTGGCTTCTTATTTTATGCAGAAATTAATGCTAAAATGCAATTCTTATGAAATCATGCATGAATGCTAATTATGCAGAATAAATGCAGAAATGCAGTTGATTTTGAGGGACTTGAGCTTTAATTAATGAGACTTAGAATGGTGAATCTGAGATTCATCATCCCCCTATACTTAAACCATGCGCGTCCCTGAGCATCAAAAAGAAATGCCATGAAGTGAAATGAGACTGGGTTCCATACCAAGTCCATGAACTGGAGGTGAAAGTGAAACTAAACTCGACCTTTGGATTAATAGTGTGGCGGAACTTCTGTGAGACTTAAAATTTTAAAATCAACAGCCCTCAAGTTCTACACATCATTGACACAGTTTCAACTCAGAAGTCATCTTAGATCAATCCTCTTCCCAAAGTATACCCTATGAACATTGAATAACCGACTCATGTGTGTGAAGGGTTTTAGCTCTTCCCATTCAGAATGCCGGACTACCATACTCCTCTCCTCTCCAGTAACCCGTCCTCGGGGAGTCAGGTATTTCCTTCTAAGGTCTGTCGTGCTGTGTTCACAATCGAATGAGGGAGAAGATAGAAGAAAGAGAAAAGAACTGGAGGGTGGCCAGTGTAGTCACCTCTCCTTGTGGAGATAGCCAGTGTAGCCGAGTCTCCACCAAGATCTGCAGGTTAAGCTTGGACCTTTTTGGTCGGATTTTTATTTGGTAGAATGCTTCTATGTATTTGGAATTTTTGGTGGTTCTGCTTGGATCTTGTTGTGCCCCTACGGATATAGAATCTTTTGTTCCGTACATTTTTTGGGGTCTTAGAAAAATTGTGCCCAGCCGTCCATCCCTTTTCCGAAGCTTTATTTCAACCCGTACTCCGGTCTTTAGATTTCCACGCTACCAGAAAAGAGACTCACACAGTCTTCCAACATCCTGTTTGGGTTGAGCTAAGTGCATAGTGCGAGAGTGCGAATTAATTCCCTATTCCAGAGTGGTACCCAGAATGAAGAGACCAGGTTAGACACTAAGAGTCAAACGCTGCACATTGTCATGTGGAACTTAAGGAATTAAGCCAAAAAGACCTGAAGCTCTTAAAATTCTATTTCTCGATGAAGTTCCTCTGAAAATTAGGTGGATTAAGGTCAAGCCCAGACCACTCTCGGTTTCGGCTCATAACTCGGTTCAGAACCCAATGACTTTTCACAGATGCAAATGCATGTGGTGATGGATGAAGTGCAGGTGCGTGAAATGCAGACACTTTTTTTTTGACATTTTATGCAAGGGATTTTTTTTATGCAGAAAATGGAATAAGAAGCCTTTTTTTTATTATATTATTTTTTTTCAAGTTAGTACCCACCCCGTAAATACATATAGACTTACGCGAAAGTACGAGATATGGGTAAAATATATACAAAGTATATATACAGACCCCCCTATACTTAGCGAGTGTTGTGTCCTCAGAGCACAAGAAGCGTAAAGAAGACATAGCTCGGGCTAAGCGTAAGAGAGTGAGAAAAAAGAAAGAAAAAAGAAAAGAAGAAAAAAGAATGAAAAGAAAAGTGGTCAGGACATGAGGAGAGTATATACGGGTGGATGTCGGTTCCCCCTATACTTAGGCTTTGAACAGCCTAAGTATGGAAGAAGGGTGGGTATGGAGCGAATGGGAGTCAGGAGAAGAATGATATATACAGATGGCATTGGTCCCCCCTATACTTAGGCCTTGGCCTAAGTAAAGGAAGAAGCTGTACAAGGAGACCAATGTGGTCGGGAGGGAGGGTGGGTAGCCGATGATTAAGGCGGTTTTCGGCTGATCTTTTTGTGAGCCTGCGGTGGGAGATCATAATGATGAGTCGGAGATGAGGCATATGATTCCCAACTATTGTCAGTGTCATCCTCAGACAAATTATGATGGATAGTGGATGAATTGTTTGAGTCAGATGAAAGATATCCATCATCGGAATTATCCTCAGAGGAGTAGTAATTGAAAGTGGGCATACTCCAAGTATTCTGGTCTTTTTGTTTCTTCAATTGTTTTCTCAGAATTCGTTCCTTCTTGGGGTCAATCAATTTGTCCTCAGATGAATGCTCAGAAGCACCGGTCTCAGTCAGCTC
This sequence comes from Ottelia alismoides, assembly GCA_037367405.1. Classification (NCBI taxonomy): domain Eukaryota; kingdom Viridiplantae; phylum Streptophyta; class Magnoliopsida; order Alismatales; family Hydrocharitaceae; genus Ottelia; species Ottelia alismoides. The sequence continues at coordinate 1,036,690 of JAZKJV010009683.1, read as the reverse complement.
ATACGAAAGAATTCCAGTGTACTTGAAGAATGCAGGAGCATCAGCTTTGGATGAGTAGTAGTTAGGAACGGGAGTTGTCCAACGAGGATTGAATTTTGGATCCTTACGAAGATATGGCTTTAGGGCTGCCGAACATACTTCACTCATGTAAACCATCTTTTCCGGACCTGATGAGGGATCATCAACTGATTCCTCTTCCGAAAGGTCAAAGGTGACTTTCTTTTTATTTCGTCGTGAAGGTGTCGGTTCACTTGAGTATCCAGATGAATAGCCATTGAGATTCTCCTTGGTCGGTGCTTGGTTTGCGTGCTTGCTCTCAGTCTCCCGAATGTTTGAGCATTCTCGATTTGGGATGATTTGGTCAAGATATTCAGAGAATGTTGCTCCAGGGTGTGACCATGCATATGTCTCTGGATCGTAGTAGAAAGATTTGTCTATTTTGAGATCCTCGGGGATTTGAATATTGGGGAGATTTTCTAAACCAATAGTCTCATCAACAACTGCTCTCTCAGGTGTGGTTGCGGGGTAGGGCTCTTCTACAGCTTCATGGTTACGGTTGTTGGGGACTTCGTGGGTTGCCTCAGAAGATCGTGGTTCCTCAAAGATAGGGTCATATTTAAGTGCTTCCAATGCTGTGAAATTGATTTCCCGAGTCTCACAATCGATACTCACCTTGGCCAATGCCAAGAATGGCTTTCCGAGAATGATTGGAGACTGGGTAAATTCTCCTTGATGCTCAATATCAATGATCGTGAATTCTACCTTGAGCGGAGCACCTTGGAATTTCATGATGACAGAAATGGTTCCTCTCGGCCGCTTTATAGATCGGTCTGCTAATTGAACAATTTCTCGTATCTTCCGAATCGGCCCGAGTTGGAGTTCGTGAAAGACATAGGTCGGGAGGATATTAATTGGTGAATCATCATCAATCCGAGCATGGGTGAAAATTGTGTCTTTGATTTCACAATCGAATCTGGGCAACCGCTTCACTATGCGGCTCTTGGTTTTTCTCCTCAACACCAAGGAGGAGGCCATTGACAAGATATGTCTTTCGGTTTTTGTTCGTATCCTGCCCGACTTTTTGTTCATTAATTTATCTGTTATAAATCTTTTAAGGTCGGGGAAGTGTTCAATGGCCTGTATAAAGGGAAGTTCAAATATCAAGCGTTTTTCCAGTGCTTCCCGTATAGTCGGATCCAAATTTCGCAGATCATCTTCAGTTTCAATTTTTATGAAATTTTCTGAATTTTCAATCTTTTTGTGATTTTCAAATATTTCCATTTTTTGGTATTTTCTGGGTGGTGTGGGGGTGTGGGGTGTTCTTCAGACGAAGAGGGGCTCTGGTGTTCAGGGTGGTGGTCATTTTCAGAATTGTCCATAGGTCCCTGAATATCCTCAGAATTTTCAATCTCAGATCCAGTTATTTCCTCATTCATTTTACTGTCCGAGCCACCATAGAATGCGATGAATCGATCGGTAAATTTTTGAAATCTCTCCTCTATTGACTTGAATTTCTTATTTATCCTCGAAATATCCTCCTCAAGATTTGGTTCATGATTAATTATGGGAGCAGTAGGTTTATGTTCGATAATTTCATCTTCCATTTTTCTCTTTGTGCTGAGAGGAGAGCTTCTTGGAATATCCGAAATATGCTCAGTATTTTCTGAAAATTTCTCCTCAAAAATAACGGAAGGAGGCTGCTCATATAGTCTAGTCATGTGGAGTTGATCCGAGTAAAATTTATTTCTTTGATCATGAGTGGTCGGATCTTGGCATGGTGGAGCATGTCTGAAGAAGAGGTTGTCGTTCATGAAGCCTATCGAATTGGTGAAAAGAGATGGTGGTTGGGAATTTCTTGGAGGAGGTGTTTTGGGTCTAACCGACACGAATTCATTTTCATAGTATAATTTCGATGGGTGTTCCGTCATTTTTGAGAGGAATGGGGGGTTGGATCTGTGAGAGTATTTGGACAAGAGTTCCATTATGAGGTTTAAATCAAGAGAGGGAAGAGATGATTGCACGGGATAGTCAAGAGAATTTTTATCGAATGTGCGGCTATAGATCTTGAAATCGGTTCACGCACACCAATGCAAACACAATTCAAACCCCGGGTTCACCAACTCACACAATGAAGCCGTAAGAGTTCGGCTATTATCTTTTCAATTTTAGTTGGTGATAAATTCAATCTTGCAAGCCGTTTAAACGAGATGTTAGGTTTGGAGCTGGGCTCTATCCTAGTGTGCGTCTCTCTCCTCGCTGCAAGATTAAATCAGACAATGACGGGGTTGCTCTCCCGCAGAAATTCTTGATTTTATGGATTTTTAGATCGGCTATATTTAGCAGTCCCAGTTTTATTAAGGCGATCACTGTAGAATTTAGGTGAACACAAATTCACGTCTACCGTCCAGTCCCAATTTCCTTTAGATTTATGTGATAAAACAAGAGAGAGGAATTCGGGAAAAGCTGATGCACGCGGAAAACTTATAATGAATGCTCAGTTAGAAGACTTACAGTGCCTCCTCGCAATCTCCATGTGGGATGCAATACAGAATTGAAAATTTATACTAAATGCGTGCAAGCCGATGAAAACCGCACCTAAGCAGAAAGTTCTATTAGCGGGAAGAATTGAGTTGAATTTGGCTAAGTTGAACGATCTAATGTGCGTCTCAGTTAAAGTGCAGTGTGGCTTAAGATCCTACGAGCACAATCAGAAAAAAAATGCTCTAAGAACCGTATGTGCAGGTCTATCCTAATCGCCACTCAAGTCGGGCCCCACCCTCTCCGGAGAGTGAAACAGGCCACGACACACCACAAATAAAGTTCAATGTCTTTGTACACACGCGAGAGTCCAAACGGACACCGCTATAAATGAGCAGAAAATAAAAAATGCAGAAATTAAAAACCTAGACTCTACTCTCTCTCACGACTCGACTCGATCTTAATTTAATTGTGGTTTCTTCGGGTGTCGGTGAAGATGCATCGGTTCCTTGAAAAACCGCTCCACGTGCGCCGGGTACCTCGCAAGAAAAATAAGAGAGAGAATGTAAGAGAGTGACTCAGAAAATAATCAAAAATAAAATAAATGAAAGAAATGCTGAAAAATAAATACAAGAAATAAAATGGGATTTACAATGAAAAATTCGGGGGTCAGACTACCCGAATTCGGAAAACCGAACAAAAATTTTCAAAACAAAAAACTAAGCCGTTTGCCTCCCCGGCAACGGCGCCATCTGACGAGCCCGCAAAAGCCGCGATAAGAAGTTGTTTTTAATCGTCAATCGTGAAAATAAATATGTCGTTCGTTGTAGGCGGCGATTCGGAAACAGTCAAGAAATAACCACAAAATGATGATTCAATTTTAATCTCGTGGTTTATGTTTATTTTACTTGGGCAAGTCCCAAGGTCGATCAGAAGGAGGCAAAGGAACAACCTAGATTAATGTCTATCAAATTTTTAGTTCGGTTTTCAAGGCGGTATTTTTTTGGAATGCAATATGAGATGCGAAATGCAAATGCGGCCTATTTTAGGGACTAAAATGTAAATTTCAATCAAACGATGTCAGAAAAATACGAAACTTGGCCGAGATGTAAAAAATGATGAGATAAGTGCACTGTAATTTTTTTGTAATTTTTAGATGCAATATGAATTTTTTACGAATTTTTAATTGCAAACAGAATGATTTTCAATATTTAATTTTAATAAATATTAAACCTACTTATTTTCGAGAACTAAAATTATCTAAGATCTATCACTAGGTGATGGATCCCAGAAAAATCCTAAACCTCGAAAATGTGGGGTTTAATGCTTATTAAAAATCAAACATTGAAATGCACAAAATGATTTTTACAGGGCAAATAATGCATGCAAATGCAATGATTTTTGGGCACAATGTCAATCAAATTAATCTCTACGATATTTGATTTTTGGGGAATTTTTAGAGACACGGTTAATTAACTATGAATTTCCAAACACAGATTGGGCAAAGTATGCTAATTTTCACAAAATAATTAATTAATAATCAACCGATAATCACAAAAATAACCACAGCATGTCTAAATGTAGAGGACTAAGAGATGAACACAGTGCTATATTTAAACAACTAAAATGATGCAATGTAGAGGTCTATAATGGATGACGAAGACAGGGGTACAGACGCAAATAGAATAAATAAATAAAATCAATGCAGGGGGGACTTTTGTGTAGTTACCTATACCCCAGAGGGTATTCTTGCAAATTTCCCAGAGAGGCACGTGCGCAGCACGTGCCCTCTGGTTTTGGACTGATGCGCAAATATGAGAACTCCAGGGGGGTTATTGTAATTGACCCAGCGGGTCACGTGCGGATCACGTGACCCCTGGGGGTTGCTTGCTGGGGACGTTCCCCCACGCACGTGCGAGGGGCGTGCGGGGGGCCTCGGGCTTTGGGCCCGGCTGGCGAGGCGGTGTGGAGGCGGACGGCGGAGGTTGTCGCGGCCGAGGTGGCTGGAGGTGATGACGTCGTCGACCTCCCTCTGGTCGACACACGGCCTAGAGGGCGGTTGCGGATGAGGGCTAGTGAAGCGTCGGCGGAGTCGGCGGTGGTGTCGTGGGTGGCTGTCGATGATGGTTGTCGGAGTTGATGATGGCCGATGAAGACGAAGAGCTCCCAGCGGAGGCGTAAGCGTTGTCGTGGACGAAAGCGGAGATGGAGTCGGGGAAGAAGCGCGTTGATGGTCGAAGAAGACGACCGGCGAAGTACGGCGGAGAAGCTTCGGGCGGCGGAGCGGAGTCGAAGCAGCTCTCCTGGCGATGGAGCTGCTTGATGAAGGCGATGCGGTGGTCGGTGGCTCGACGCCAAGGGGGCGGAGCGGGAGCACGGCAGCACGAAGCTGCGAGCGGCGACGGAGGCTGGAGGAGGAGCCACCGGACCTCGCCGATGAACGAGGGGGGCGCTGTCACCGCCCTCCTCAGTTGCTTGCTATCGGTGGATGAGGATAATGGGGGTCGGGGGTGGAGATTAAATAGGGCTCTGGGAGGCGGCCGGTTGATGCGGAGGGCCGGTGGCGGCCGTTGCGAAGGTAGCGGAGGCGGCGGCGGAGTTTCCGGAGGCGGGTCTGTTGGGGAGAAGACGAAGGGTCCCAGGCCGTTCGATCGGCCGAGATCGAACGGCCCGGTATAGGCCATGTGGCGCGGAAGGGGCTCTCTGGCGGAGCACGTGAGGGGCACGTGCCTGGGGGCACGTGCGCCGCACGTGCGGTGGATTTAATTTTTTTTATAAAAACTAAGATTTAAAAAGGCGAAAAAACCATGACACGTGGCGGCCTCTGGGGCTGCCACGTGTCACCTCCAGAAAATTCGAAAAATAATTGTTTTGTAAAATAAAAAAGAAATAGCAAATGACCTCGGATCAAAAAAGTTCCTTCACGAAAAATGCTCGTCTCGACGAGATCTACAACTTTCATGAAGACATCAAAGCCAAAATCGGTCAAATGTGAAAAGTGAATTTTTGGGGTATCCCATGTACATAGAATACCTTGATTTTTGGGTTTTCTAATTTTTTTGTCAATTTTAAACACGATAAAAAACCGGAAAAATAAGGAAAACTCAAAGATAAATAAAAGAGACCTTAATCTAATTTTTTTGGATTTTTATTAATAAAGAAAATATACACATAAAATACAGGCCAAAAAGCCGCGAAAATACAATGTACAAAAGAGGCCCAAAACCCAACTTTCACATACGAGCTCCGATTCACTTGAACTTGGTCTTGTTTTGAAGGTAATTGAATGTGCATTAGTTCAAAAGTGAGTAGGATCAAATCAGACACTGGATGGGGAAGATATGTGGCTTTTAGTCCGAAAATCCTATAACTAGGGTTTGGGTTTTTGGTCCACTTAACCGGGTTAATTATTTTTTTGTATTTTTTATTTATTCTTGTTAGTGATGTGTACACAGTGGAAGTAAGTTTGTGGCAATCGGAGTTAGTATGAAGGAGTTAAAAATAGGGGAAGTTAGGCTATTTACAGGTCATTTTTTGCTTGGATCTTTGGCTTCTTATTTTATGCAGAAATTAATGCTAAAATGCAATTCTTATGAAATCATGCATGAATGCTAATTATGCAGAATAAATGCAGAAATGCAGTTGATTTTGAGGGACTTGAGCTTTAATTAATGAGACTTAGAACGGTGAATCTGAGATTCATCAGCCACCTCACGACCCTCCCCACGACCCACCGCACCCTGCGGCCTCCCACGACTGCCATCGTGCGCGCCGCACGCGCGCTGCCCTAGCCACTGGAGAAGGTCCTCTTTTCCATTTTTTTATTTTTTTATTGTAAAAAATGCATATTTTACCTGCATAGTTTATATAATTCCAAAAGTGCCCCTCTGCTAAATTGTGTTGTAATTTTAGTTCCTGAATTTGCACGGATAACCTTATATTTGCATTTTAATTTGGACCTCAATATTGCATCATTTATTTTAGTGAAAAATATCATGGTGTTGAGAAATTATTTGTCCACCGTTTAGCTATTTATTTGTATTTTTCTGAGCTTTGGTAATTAATTAAAATTGTTCAAGTGAAATTCTACATATTTACCCCATCCATGGTCTTAAATTCATAATTCATTCACGGTTGCTCCAAAAGTCCTTAAAAAATCAAGAATTATGCCTTGACATGTGCTTAAATTACTATCCAAATTTCACTTTAATTGGAGTTATTCTGTGCCTTAAATAAGTTATAGAGTGATTTTGATAAATAATTTTTAGTTAAATCCATAGATGTCATTTTTGCAAAAGTTTAACTCTCCTGGATTGTCTCTATAAATATCTTTTTGAAATAATTCGCACTCTGGCTAATTTGATATTGTAGATTTATTAGGAATTAATTATTCACTGTCACTCTATTTTCGCTAAAAATTCATAAAAAATTCATATTTTCTCTAAAAAATCCAAAAAAATATTGTAATATCCTTGCATCATCTTTTATTTTCATTGATTTTCTTATAATTTTGCATTCTGTTTGTGTGAAAAATGCGTAAAAATTCATAAAAAAGTGTGCATTTTTCATTGTTGCATTTTAACCCCTAAAATCCTAAAAAATATGTTCTTCATTCATCACTGGATTAGGTTTCTAGTAAAAATATAATTTGGCTAAATCTGATTAATTTCATATTAAAATTAATTTGGCTAATTTGTGTCTTTTCTTATTAACTTAATTCACATGCATTGTGCATTTTGCTTTCTTTTTGCATAAAAAAAATATACAAAAAATCCACGTGGAAACCTAGACCTAAGTTTTTGAATTAACCCGATGTTGTTCCTTTACCTCCCTATGTTCGACATCGGACTTGCCTGGGATATAAATTAAAGCCGGGACACTCTTCACGGAGATCTTCTCTTGGTTCTGATTGATTCGTTAAGTACCCCTATTACAATGAATGCAAATAACATCACGTGCTTAGCGGTCACATCAGATGACATTGTTGTTCAGAACCGACACGTGAACGTCTGAGGTCTATCCGATCACGAGGATCGAACGGCGGCTGCATCTTGCGAAGAAGGTGACGTGGTTGGATTTAGACCGCTCGATCTTTGAAGATCCAACGGTAGCTATACTTTGAGCTCTTCGTCCCGGCCACCTTCTACGGTGGTGATGGATGTGCTCCGTTGACGCTCTTTATGCTCTGCCACTCTTCTCACGCATCGATCGAGCTCCGTGGAGCATCCTGGAAGCTTGTCGGGGTAGCGAGGTTCCTGGGAAGAGTGCTGCAAGGCCTGGAGGTCGGTGTCGCAGCACCTTCGTCAGAGGCGAAGCCTAAGAAGATGACTCCGGTGAAACTCCAACCATTGAGCCATGTATTACCTGAAATAGTTAGGAAATAGCCAAAGCTTCGTGTTGGGATGAACATGAGTGAAATGAGGGCCGAGCGGTGCGAAGAAGTGGGATGGCCCGATAGTCTTCTTAGACGAGCTCGGAGGAGGGTGAGGCAGAGTCGTCTGAGATTATGAAGGAAGAGAGAGGGTGTGTGAAGAGGAACGCGTGAATGACGGGTGTGTGGTGAAACTTAATCAGTGGTCAATAGAGGATGATCATGCGAGGAGGGACTTAATAAAATCAGAGAAATTTCTAAGAAAACACAAGAAGAGATCAGAGAAGCTTACCTGAAGGTTGGCGGAGGAAGGGCCTATGCGCGGGCTTCTTGATGAAGCATAGGTTGAACTCCCCAGGGTACAAGAGCAGCTCTAGCGGGGCAGAGCCACTGCAGAGCTAGCCTTAAACGACTAGGTGTCGACACCGGGGTCGACGGCGGTCATTGTGCCCCTTGTGTCGCCTCTCTATCACAGAGAGACGGAGGGAAGCTGGGACATGACCCACGTACAGGTGGACCTCAGGCGTTCATGTATATATTCTGAACAATGGCACCATCTGATGTGACTGCTGAGCACGTGATGTAATTTGCGTTCGTTGTAATAGGGGTACTTAGCGAATCAGTCAGAACCGAGAGAAGATCTCCGTGAAGAGTGTCTCGGCTTTAGTTTATATCTCGGAAAGTCTGGGGTCGAACACATGGAGGCAAAGGAGCAACGTCGGGTTAATTCAAAAACTTAGGTCTAGGTTTCCACGTGGATCCACCTACCAACGTGAAGTCAATGAGGTCTTTCTTAGGGCATGTTGGATTTTATAGGAGATTTATTCAGGATTTTTCAAAGATCACCCACCCATTGACTGAGCTCTTAGTGAAAGATACAGAGTTTATTGTAGATCACAGGTGTCTGGAGGCCTTTGAGCTCTTGAAGATGAAGATTTGTGCCTCGCCTATCCTACAAGCTCATGACTGGTCTCTCCCCTTTGAGATCATGATTGATGCTTCAGATTTCGCTATAGAAGCTGTGTTAGGACAATGACGAGAGGGAATCCCATTTGCGATCCACTACGCGAGCAAAGTATTGGACCCTACACAGAAAAATTACACCATGACTGAAAAGGAAATGCTCAATGTAGTATTAGCCCTCAAGAAGTTCAGGTCATATATTTTGGACTCTAAGGTGACAATCTACACTGATTACACAACCATTCGATATTTAATGGAAAAGAAGGACGCAAAGACGCATCTTTTTAGGTGTATTTTGCTCCTCCAGGAGTTTGATTTGGAGATAAAAGATAAACCTGGAGTGAAGAATGTTGTGGCTGATCACCTTTCTCGGATTGAGCTTAAGGATTCTCCTGATTATGAGTGGATTAGAGAGACCTTCACAGACGAGTCAATTTGTGTCATTGACTCACTCCAGTGGTATACCAACATGGTGAACTATCTTGTCTCCAAGCAGGTTCCCCTTGGTTGGACTAAGAGCAGCATTGACCGACTGAAGTCAGATTCGATGAGATACCACTGGGACGATCCTTTCCTTTTCTTCGAAGGGCCAGATTGTGTTTAGAAAAGGTGTATTCCTCAGAAGGAGTACAAGAGTGTCCTCACATATTGTCATTCACTTGAGGTTGGAGGACACCATTCGAGGAAGAGAACCGCTCACAAGGTACTTCAATGTGGATTGTATTGGTCGACCATGTTTCAAGATGCTATTGATTTTGTACGGTCGTACCCGGTTTGTCAAAAGATGGGAGGGACAGTTGGACAGAGAGATGAGATGCCCATGCAACCGGTGATTATTTGTGATGTTTTTAATGCACGGGGCATATATTTTATGGGTCCCTTTCCCAATAGCCAAGGATATGAGTACATCTTGTTAGCGGTTGACTATTTGTCTAGGTGGGTGGAGGCTATCCCAACCCGAACCGTAGATAGCAAGACTGTCTGTAAGTTCATAGGAGACCATATTATTGCTAGGTTCGGGGTACCAAAAGTTTTGATATCCGATGTGGGTAGCCACTTTGTGAACCGAGATATGAGATCTTTAGCTAAGGACTATGGATTTGAGCATAGAGTTACTAGTCATTACCACCCACAGTCCAATGGCATGGCAGAGATTTCGAACAGAGAGGTGAAGAGTATTTTGCAGAAGTTGGTTCATCCCGATAGGAAGAACTAGTCCCGGTTCTTGGACCAAGTATTGTGGGCCTATAAGACAGCCTACAAGACACCATTGAGTACTTCACCATTTACAATGATCTATGGCAAGCCATGCCATTTGCTTGCAGAATTGATTCATAAATCTGAATGGGAAATTAAGCAGATTAATTGGAGTTGTCACCTAGGGAAGCTTTGTCGAGACTTGAACTTGAACGAGCTCATGGAAATTCGAAACAGGGCATATGACAACAGTTTGATTTATAAGGACAAAGTGAAGAGATGAGATGATCAGCACATTAGGTGCAAAGACTTTGTCCCTGGGCAAAAGGTATGGTTGTTTAATGTCAGATTGAAGATGTTCCATGGGGAGCTCAAATCTAAATGGACAGGTCCCTTTATTGTTAAGAAAGTGCACGAGAATGGAAGTGTAGAGATAGGTAATCTCACAGATGGTGCACAATCCCATGTGGTGAATGGACAACTGTTGAAGCATTTTGTAGATTCTAAAGAGCAGTTGGTCCAAGTCGAGTTCATCAACTTCATGCAGAGTGAGCACATAGCAGATACATCATATTACTCTTCCTGAAGATGCAATATCAAGATTCAGCAGCTTGGAAGATTCATTCACTCTTGTACATTCTCCCTTCTCTGTATATTATCATGATCACATCGGTTCCCACACTTACTCATGTCCTACACTTAGGCTAACCAGAGCCTAAGTATAGGGGGAATCGATGCCCTCCATGTGTATATACTCATCCATTTCTCCTCTTGACCTCGTCTGTCCCATTTTTGCTCTTCGTCTACACTTAGGCTGACTAGAGCCTAAGTATATGGGGCGGATCGACTTCTATACTTTTTGTTATTTTAGCTTTCCTATACTTAGCACGAGCTATGTCTTTTTCTCGCTTCTTGTGCTCTGAGGACATAGCACATGCTAAGTATAGGGGTTGTGTATATATTACATATATACTTTACTCATAACTCATACTATCACGTATTTTTATATATATTATACAATAATTACTGGGTGGGTAAAATTTGTAAAAAAAACAAAAAAACTTTTTCAAAAAAACTTTTCAAAAAAAATTCAAAAAAACTTAAAAAATTCAAAAAAAATTAAAAAAAACTTTAAATTTTTTTCTCTCTCTCTTTTCTTACCTTATTTACTTTTTTAAAAAATATCCTTTCTTATTTACCTTTCTTTTTAAAAAAAGAGAAAAAAACTCTTCTTTCCTTATCTGATTAAAAAAAGTATCTTTTTCAAAAAAAAACTCAAAAAAGCATAAACCTTTTCAAAAAAACATCTTCCTTCTTTTCCTTTGTTTTTCGAAAAAAAATAAATACAAAAATAAAAAAACTAACTAATAAGTTGGTTTGGTCCCTGACACTTACACTTTCACACAAGACTAGTGATGTTCAAGAACACTTGGTTTATGAGGTCTTGAGATTTTCGGTTAACCAGCCTTAGTCATTAGGGTATTTGACTTAATTATTCACATTTCCCTAGTTTGAAAGATTTATGTGCTATATTGCATGCTTAGTCTCTACCTTAAGAATATGATCAACACCTCACATACACGACTACAGTTATGATGAGATGAGTTGAAATTTCACTTGAGGAACCGGGATGAGGGATTTGAGTCTGGACTTGATTTGATGATACTCGAGGATGGGATAAAATCAATGAAGGCTTCATGAAACCTGAGTGTCAGCACCTTTAGCCAGTATAAGAACATGATTCTTGCACTATCTCTTGACATTTACCTGAGTGTCAGGGTGTGATAAAATAAAAAAATATATTGATCAGTGTGCGCCAACTCTTGATAAAAGTAATGGAGCTATCCAAAAATAAAGCAATGAAATATCAATATTGAAATAAGCTTTATTTCCGCAAAGTCAATTATCAAAAGAGCTTCCACCAAAGGCGAGCGCTTCCAACCATTTCAAAGTATCCACTTGGAGCACCGATATTAGGACTAGGAGTCGGGCTTGCACTAAAAAAGAGCTCTACATCGTAAATGCTACAAGTTTGGGCATAGAAGGCACGATAGGTACTCAAAAAAGCACACTCCAGTGTACTCCCAAGAAAACAAGTGCAGACGACTCCAACTTCTCTTGACGGACGCATTGATCAACACCAAAAATATGCGTTGAGTTAATAAGGCACTCAAGAGGATCCTTGTTCCAATGAGTGGGAGAGAAGAAATGACACAATCCTATGCCCTCCATCAACTGGTCTTCCATCTACACTTTTAAGTCTGGCAACTAAAGAGACGGTGGATTGAATACAAGAAATGATTTATTCCCTAATGTTGAGGATTGGGTTCTTAGGAGAGTCTCTTGAACTGGAACTTTGGGTGACGTTTCGACTCTACTCTTGTGACTGCAGTCAACACTTAAGTCATATTCCTATTATGTATGTATACAGAGAGAGTCTTATGATTAGGGAAATTAGATACCTTTTGACTAGAGCTTGGTTCATCTTATAATTTTAGGATCTCTAAAACCGAGAGTTCTTGAACATATCAAGTCTTGTATTCGCGTGCACAGTCAGGAGTTATCCCAACTTATTCATTCTTTATTTGCTCGAGGACTAGCAAAGTTTAAGTATAAGGGATGATGAATCCGCGATTCATCATCTCAATATATTGATCTTAGCAAAATCCTTGAGTAAAATCTTTAATAAATGTCTATAAAATCAATAAATTAATAAAATAACTCTTGTAAATAAAATACACTAATTATTGTATATTATATTGTACAAAATAATTAACAATAAAAAGCCGCAAAATTAAAGGAGTTTTTCACCTGTAAATAGCCCAAAACTTCATATATTTTTAATAATTCAACTCCTTTTTGTCTACTTCTTTCTCTAACTTGTTCATAAAAATGTATGTAAACATACAAAAATATAAAATAAATTTCACCTTACATAAATACTCCTAGATCCCAAAGAGAAAAAGCCCTAAAGTCAAACTTCCCGGCCAAATTCCCGCTCTATATGAACTCCAAATTCACCAAACTCACTTTTAAAGTTTAAGTTGGAAAATTATCTATCCAATGAAAGTAGTTTCATTAAAATCGAAGTTTGTTTGCAAAATTTGGATTTTAAGACCTAGTTGTTCTTTGTATGTATTTTACATATCTTTCTTTCTTCCTTTTTTATTTACACTTCTTAATTACTAAAAATCCAAAAATATATATTTTATATTTCATTTTATTTCTAGTATTTTATTTTATTTTTATTTTGTAGTGAGTGTTGTTGTGGACCGCAGTTAAAGGAAGAGGGTCTTTCTTAAATACAATCATGAAACATGATAATAGTGCATGACCTTTAAGAGCACTAATCCTAAAGATTGTGCCAAGAACAACTCTTTTTTATTTCTACCATATACTTTAACATCAAGGTCTGAAGTTCAAGATGTAGTTTCATTCATGTTAAAGTGAAAGTAGTAAACTCAGGTAGAGGTTTAAATCGAAAGGTAGCTTTATTAAAAGTAAAGTGTAGCAGCCAGAAGATGTCTTTTGAAACTCTTTGAATATCTTTTTTGAATTGATGAATTTGTGGAGGATTGTTGTATTTTAGAGGTAAATGTAATTAAGTTTTAGGGATTTTTACCCGGCAGACCCTATAAACATTGCCAATTACCTCCGCGACCTTTTAAACAACCTAATTCTCCCCTCGACCTCGTAAACTTACCAACTCTTACCCCATGAACCTTCCGGGTAATCTGTTTGAAGCTTGTGGGGGTTCTTGGGGTAATTTACAGGGTCGATGGGGTAATTACGTTGTGCAAAAGACCGTAGAGGTAATTTAAAAAGTTTATAGGGTCTGCCGGGTAAAAATCCCTAGGTTTAATTTGGAAAATATATGCAATTACATTGACTTTTAATTTGGTTTCAATTGGGAAACTAAATAGCTTTGAAGGGAAAGTTTAGAATTCTCAAATTTGAAACAACGAGAGTTGTGGGTGGAAGTTTAGTACGGCATCTAGTATTTGCAAACTTTTGATGGGCATATATATGAGTCCTCTCCCCAAGATCTTGTAGCAATAGTAAAGAGGAGGAATGGAGGACACCATGCACGCATGCGCTCCGCTCCGCTCCGTCTCTGTCTCCGACTCGGACTCGGGCTCGGGAGAGTCAATTCGGATCTCGGATCTCGATACTTTTGCTGTGGATTTTCTTTACGGGTCGATTAAATTAATCGTATAGATTAATTTAGATTCGACTAATATGGGAATTTGACTCGGCTCCAACGGCTTGTTTTTAGCAGCGGTTTCAGAATCCAAAGAGGCACGACCATTGGAGGCATTTTCAGAAGATGAAAATCTATGTGTTAGTTCACGCGAAACCTTAATATACCTGATGAATCTCAGATTCACCATTCTAAGTCTCATTAATTAAAGCTCAAGTCCCTCAAAATCAACTGCATTTCTGTATTTATTCTGCATAATTAGCATTCATGCATGATTTCATAAGAATTGCATTTTAGCATTAATTTCTGCATAAAATAAGAAGCCAAAAATCCAAGCAAAAAAATGACCTGTAAATAGCCTAACTTCCCCTATTTTTAACTCCTTCATGCTAACACAACATACCACAAACTCACTTCCACTGTGTACACATCACTAACAAGAATAAATGAAAAATACAAAAAAATAATTAACCCGGTTAAGTGGACCAAAAACCCAAACCCTAGTTTCAGGATTTTTGGACTAAAAGCCACATATCGTCCCCATCCAGTGTCCGATTTGATCCTACTCACTTTTGAACTAATGCACATTCAATTACCTTCAAAACAAGGCCAAGTTCAAGTGAATCAGAGTTCGTATGTGAAAGTTGGGTTTTGGGCCTCTTTTGTACTTTGTATATTTTTCGCGGCTTTTGACCCTATATTTTATGTATATATTTTCTTAACTTATAAAAATCCAAAAAAATTAGATTAAGGTCTCTTTTATTTATCTTTGAGTTTTCCCTATTTTTCCGGATTTTTATCTTGTTTAAAAATGACAAAAAAATTAGAAAACCAAAAATCAAGGTATTCTATGTACATGGGATACCCCAAAAATTCACTTTTCACATTTGACCGAATTTGGCTTTGATGTCTTCATGAAAGTTGTAGATCTCGTCGAGACGAGCATTTTTTCGTGAAGAATCTTTTTCGATCCGAGGTCATTTGCTATTTCTTTTTGATTTTACAAACGATTTATCTCTCGAATTTTCTGGTGCTGACACGTGGCAGCCCCAGAGGCCGCCACGTGTCAGCTATTTTTCGCCTTTTTATTATCTCGTTTTTTTAAAAAAAAATTAAAAAAAATTAATTAAAAAGCCACGCACGTGCGTCGCACGTGCCTCCAGGCACGTGCTCCGCACGTGCCCTGCACTCTCCCCTTCCTCGCCACGTGGCGTCCATCTGGCCGCCCGATCTCGGCCGATCGGACGGCCACGGCGTTTCTTCCCCAACCTCACGCCCTTCTCTCCTCCGTAACCTCCGCCCTTCCGCGCCGCTCGCCCCGCAACCGCCGCGCCCGTCATCTACGCAACAACCTCGCCGACCTTATCTCCACCAACGGCCGCTCCTCTGACCTCGCGCTGCCCCGAGATCTCCGGCCTCTCCCCCATTTAAACTCCACCGCCGTCCCTCCAGAGGGCTATCCGCCGATTGGGACGACGGTGACTGGTGGTGACAGCCCAGGCATCTTCAAACCCCGGCGAGATCCGAAGTCCTCCGGGCTTCGCCGCAGCCGCGTCACTTCGCCGCGCCTCTGCCCCTGCTCCGCCACCTGCGTCGAGCCACCGACTCCATCGACAACTGCTCCGCCTTCAACCATCGTCTTCTCCGACTGACTTCGACAACCGCCAGAAGCTCCTCTCCGCTCAGAGCTACAGCAGCATCTCCAACTCCGATCAAGACCTGCTCCGCAACCTCCAGATCGCCTACGACCATCGCCCCTCCCCCGCAGCGCAAGAGGCCCGCCAACGTTGTTCTTCATCAACCTACGTCGTAGAAGCTCCATCTTCGCCGCCAGATTCCATCTTCATCGAGCTTCTTCGTCAAACCACCGTTGGAAGCTCCATCGACTTCAGCCGTCTCCGCGCCTTCATCGACTCGCCCACGCCACCGGGTCTTCTCCGCCGCGTCAATATCACCACCGGTCCACGCCGCATCACCTCCGACTCCGCCATCGGCACCAGCTCCTTCGCCGCGCGCGGCCGGGCGCTTGTCCCGAGACCCCCCACGTGCGAAGCACGTGCGGGGGCGTCAGCAAGAACATCAGCCCAGGGGTCACGTGCCACGCACGTGCCCCTTGGGCAAATTACAGAAGAATCCCTCGGTAGTTCCATATTCGCCCAGAGGACCCCGCCAGTCAGAGGCACCTGCAGCGCACGTGACCATCTGAAAAATTTGCATTCAGGCCCCCAGTTTCATAGGTAATTGCAATTAGGCCCCCCGCAGTTCATTCTTTTTCATATTTTGTTTATTTACATCTATACCCCTGCATTCCTCATGCATTTTAGACCTCTAGTTTCCATTATTTTATTTATTTAAAAATAGCACTTTGTTTATCTCTTAATTCTCTACATTTTGACATGCTGTGGACATTTTTGTGATTTATGGTTGATTTATAAATAATTGTTTTGTGGAAATTGAGATATTTTGCCCATTCTATGCTCGGAAATTCATAGTTAATTAACCGTTGCTTTAAAAATTCTCAAAAATCATATACTGTAGAGATTAAGTTGCTTGACATTGTGCCCAAAAATCATTGCATTTGCATGCACATTTTGCTCTATAAAAATCATTTTGCATATTTCACTGTTTGATTTTTAATAGGTATTAAACCCCACATTTTCGAGGTTTAGGATTTTCTGGGATCCATCACCTAGTGATAGATCTTAGATAATTTTAGTTCTCGAAAATAAGTAGGTTTAATATTTATTAAAATTAAATATTGAAAATCATTCTGTTAGCAATTAAAAATTCGTAAAAAATTCATATTGCATCTAAAAATTCCAAAAAAAATTACAGTGCACTCATTTCATCCTCATTTACATTGTGGCCAAGTTTCGTATTTTTTGGACATTGTTTGATTGAAATTTACGTTTTAGTCCCTAAAATAGGCCAAACTTGCATTTTGCATCTCATATTGCATTGAAAAATTCCAAAAAAAGAACGCCTTGAAAACCGAACTCAAAATTGGATAGACATTAATCTAGGTTGTTCCTTTACCTCCTTGTGATCGACCTTGGGACTTGCCCAAGTAAAATAAACATAAAAACCACTTGATTAAATTTGATTAAAAATTGTGGTTATTTCTTGACTGTTTCCGATTGCCGCCTACAACGAACGACTTTCATTAATTTCACACACGAACGATAAAAATGATTTCTTATCGCGGCTTTTTCGGACCCGTCAGATGGCGCCATTGCCGGGGAGGCAAACGGCTTAGTTTTGTGTTTTAAAAATTTTTTGTTCGGTTTTCCGAATTCGGGTAGTCTGACCCCCGAATTTGTCATTGTAAATCCTATTTTATTTCTTGTATTTATTTTTCAGCATTTCTTTCATTTATTTTATTTTTGATTATTTTCTTAGTCACTCTCTTACAATCTCTCTCTTATTTTTTCTCGCGAGGTACCCGGCGTACGTGGAGCGGTTTTTCAAGGAACCGACGCATCTTCACCGACACCCGAAGAAACCGCAATTAAATTAAGATCGAGTCGAGTCGTGAGAGAGAGTAGAGTCTAGGTTTTTAATTTCTGCATTTTTATTTTCTGCTCATTTATAGCGGTGTCCGTTTGGACTCTCGCGTGTGTACAAGGACATTGAACTTTATTTGTGGTGTGTCGTGGCCTGTTTCACTCTCCGGAGAGGGTGGGGCCCGACTTGAGTGGCGATTAGGATAGACCTGCACATATGGCTCTTAGAACATTTTTTATTTCTGATTGTGCTCGTAGGATCTTAAGCCACACTGCACTTTAACTGAGACGCACATTAGATCGTTCAACTTAGCCAAATTCAACTCAATTCTTCCCGCTAATAGAACTTTCTGCTTAGGTGCGGTTTTCATCGGCTTGCACGCATTTAGTATAAATTTTCAATTCTGTATTGCATCCCACATGAAGATTGCGAGGAGGCACTGTAAGTCTTCTAACTGAGCATTCATCATAGTTTTCCGCGTGCATCGACTTTTCCCGAATTCCTCTCTCTTGTTTTATCACATAAGTCTAAAGGAAATTGGGACTGGACGGTAGACGTGTATTTGTGTTCATCTAAGTTCTACAGTGATCGCCTTAATAAAACTGGGACTGCTAAATATAGCCGATCTAAAAAATCCATAAAATCAAGAATTTATGCGGGAGAGCAACCCCGGCATTGTTTGATTTTATCTTGCAGCGAGGAGAGAGACGCACACTAGGATAGAGCCCAGCTCCAAACCTAACATCTCGTCTAAACGGCTTGCAAGATTGAATTTATCACCAACTAAAATTGAAAAGATAATAGCCGAACTCTTACGGCTTCATTGTGTGAGTTGGTGAACCCGGGGTTTGAATTGTGTTTGCATTGGTGTGCGTGAACCGATTTCAAGATCAATAGCCGCACATTCGATAAAAATTCTCTTTGACTATCCCGTGCAATCATCTCTTCCCTATATTGATTTGAACCTCATAATGGAACTCTTGTCCAAAAACTCTCACAGATTCAACTCCCCATTCCTCTCAAAAATGACCGAACACCCATCAGAGCTATACTATGAAAATGAATTTGTTTCGGTTAGGCCCAAATCAACTCAATCCCCTTATTACAATAATCCTCCAACATTTGCGGGAGGCTTTCACCCGCAGATAAATTCGGCCTCCTCATTAAATTTCTATTCGAACAATCCAACCGTAAATGACCACCTACCATCTTGGACCGAATTGTCTTATTCTCAGTTTCTCGCCAATGAAACTTTTCAAGATCAAAATCCCTTTAAATCTCATGACTGGCAGAGAAATCAAACTCAGATGGAAAGACATGCACTGAATAATCATCGACATTGGATTGACCATGATAGACCCCTCGTCAGACATGATGCTCATACAGAGGACTGGACTGACCACTTAGAAACACATAAACCCTGTATGTTGACTCCACAATATCAAGGTCTGACCAATCAACGACACATGTCTGAACCTTATGAGCAGCCTCCTTCCATTATTTTTGAGGAGAAATTTTCAGAAAATACTGAGCATATTTCGGATATTCCAAGAAGCTCTCCTCTCAGCACAAAGAGAAAAATGGAAGATGAAATTATCGAACATACACCTACTGCTCCCATAATTAATCATGAACCAAATCTTGAGGAGGATATTTCGAGGATAAATAAGAAATTCAAGTCAATAGAGGAGAGATTTCAAAAATTTACCGATCAATTCATCGCATTCTATGGTGGCTCGGACAGTAAAATGAATGAGGAAATAACTGGATCTGAGATTGAAAATTCTGAGGATATTCAGGGACCTATGGACAGTTCTGAAAATGGTTATGCTGCTGACCCTCACCAGAGCCCCTCTTCGTCTGAAGAACACCCCACACCCCCACACCACCCAGAAAATACCAAAAAATAGAAATATTTGAAAATCACAAAAAAATTGAAAATTCAGAAAATTTCATAAAAATTGAAACTGAAGATGATCTGCGAAATTTGGATCCGACTATACGGGAAGCACTGGAAAAACGCTTGATATTTGAACTTCCCTTTATACAGGCCATTGAACACTTCCCCGACCTTAAAAGATTTATAGCAGATAAATTAATGAACAAAAAGTCGGGCAGAATACGAACAAAGACTGAAAGACATATCTTGTCAATGGCCTCCTCCTTGGTGTTGAGGAGAAAAACCAAGAGCCGCATAGTCAAGCGGTTGCCCAGATTTGACTGCAAAATCAAAGACACAATTTTCACCCATGCTCGGATTGATGATGATTCACCAATTAATATCCTCCCGACCTCTGTATTCCATGAACTCAAACTCGGACCGATTCGGAAGATACGGGAGATTGTACAATTAGCGGACCGATCGATAAAGCGGCCGAGAGGAACCATTTCTGTCATCATGAAATTCCAAGGTGCTCCGCTCAAGGTAGAATTCACGATCATTGATATTGAGCATCAAGGAGAATTTACCCAGTCTCCAATCATTCTCGGAAAGCCATTCTTGGCATTGGCCAAGGCGAGTATCGATTGTGAGACTCGGGAAATCAATTTCACAGCATTGGAAGCACTTAAATCTGACCCTATCTTTGAGGAACCACGATCTTCTGAGGCAACCCACGAAGTCCCCAACAACCGTAACCATGAAGCGGTAGAAGAGCCCTACCCCGCAACCACACCTGAGATAGCAGTTGTTGATGAGACTATTGGTTTAGAAAATCTCCCCAATATTCAAATCCCCAAGGATCTCAAAATAGACAAATCTTTTTACTACGATCCAGAGACATATGCATGGTCACACCCTGGAGCAACATTCTCTGAATATCTTGAACAAATCATCCCAAATCGAGAGTGCTCAAACATTCGAGAGACTAAGAACGAGCACGCAGACCAAGCACCAACCAAGGAGAATTTCAATGGCTATTCATCTGGATACTCAAGTGAACCGACACCTTCACGACAAAATAAAAAGAGAGTCACCTTTGACCTTTCGGAAGAGGAATCAGTTGATGATCCCTCATCAGGTCCGGAAAAGATGGTTTACATGAGTAAAGTCTGTTCGGCAGCCCTAAAGCCATATCTTCGTAAGGATCCAAAATTCAATCCTCGTTGGACAACTCCCGTTCCTAACTACTACTCATCCAAAGCTGATGCTCCTGCATTCTTCAAGTACACTGGAATTCTTTCGTATGAGCTGACTGAGACCGGTGCTTCTGAGCATTCATCCGAGGACAAACTGATTGACCCCAAGAAGGAACGAATTCTGAGAAAACAATTGAAAAAACAAAAAGACCAGAATACTTGGAATATGCCCACTTTCAATTACTACTCCTCTGAGGATAATTCCGATGATGGATATCTTTCATCTGACTCAAACAATTCATCCACTATCCATCATAATTTGTCTGAGGATGACACTGACAATAGTTGGGAATCATATGCCTCATCTCCGACTCATCATTACGATCTCCCACCGCAGGCTCACAAAAAACTCAGCCGAAAACCGCCTTAATCATCGGCTAACCACCCTCCCTCCTGACCACATCGGTTCCCTTGTACAGCTTCTTCCTCTACTTAGGTCAAGGCCTAAGTATAGGGGGGACCGATGCCATCTGTATATACCATTCTTCTCCTAATTCCTGATCGCGTCATTTCCACCCTTCTTCCATACTTAGGCTGTCCAGAGCCTAAGTATAGGGGGAACCAACATCCATCTGTATATACTCTCCTCATTTCCTGACCGCTTTTCTTTTCATTCTTTTTCTTCTTTTCTTTTTTCTTTCTTTTTTCTCACTCTCTTACGCTTAGCCCGAGCTATGTCTTCTTTACGCTTCTTGTGCTCTGAGGACACAGCACTCGCTAAGTATAGGGGGGTCTGTATATATACTTTGTATATATTTTACCCATATCTCGTACTTTCGCGTAAGTCTATATGTATTTACGGGGTAGGTAATAACTAAAAAAAAAGGACACTGACTTGCCCAAATTTTCTGAAAAAAAAATGAATGAAAAAGAGGCTTCTTATTCCATTTTCTGCATAAAAAATCCCTTGCATAAAATGTCAAAAAAAAAGAGTGTCTGCATTTCACGCACCTGCACTCCATCCAACACCGCATGCATTTGCATCTGTGAAAAGTCATTGGGTTCTGAACCGAGTTATGAGCTGAAACCGAGAGTGGTCTGGGCTTGACTTTAATCCACCTAATTTTCAGAGGAACTTCACCGAGAAATAGAATTTTAAGAGCTTCAGGTCTTTTTGACTTAATTCCTTAAGTTCCACATGACAATGTGCAGCATTTGACTCTTAGTGTCTAACCTGGTCTCTTCATTCTGGGTACCACTCTGGAATAGGGAATTAATTCGCACTCTTGCACTATGCACTTAGCTCAACCCAGATGGGATGTTGGAAGACTGTGTGAGTCTCTTTTCTGGTAGCGTGGAAATCTAAAGACCGGAGTACGGGTTGAAATAAAGCTTCGAAAAAGGGATGGACGGCTGGGCATAATTTTTCTAAGACCCCAAAAAATGTATGGAACAAAAGATTCTATATCCGTAGGGGCACAACAAGATCCAAGCAGAACCACCAAAAATTCCAAATACATAGAAGCATTCTACCAAATAAAATCCGACCAAAAAGGTCCAAGCTTCAGATACCTGCAGATCTTGGTGGAGACTCGGCTACACTGGCTATCTCCACAAGGAGAGGTGACTACACTGGCCACCCTCCAGTTCTTTTCTCTTTCTTCTATCTTCTCCCTCATTCGATTGTGAACACAGCGCGACAGACCTTAGAAGGAAATACCTGACTCCCCGAGGACGAGTTACTGGAGAGGAGAGGAGCATGGTAGTCCGGCATTCTGAATGGGAAGAGCTAAAACCCTTCACACACAAGAGTCGGTTATTCAATGTTCATAGGGTATACTTTGGGAAGAGGATTGATCTAAGATGACTTCTGAGTTGAAACTGTGTCAATGATGTGTAGAACTTGAGGGCTGTTGATTTTGAAATTCTAAGTCTCACAAAAGTTTCGCCACACTATTAATCCAAAGGTCGAGTTTAGTTTCACTCTCACCTTCAGTTCATGGTCTTGGTATGGAACCCAGTCTCATTTCACTTCATGGCATTTCTTTTTGATGCTCAGGGACGAGCATGGTTTAAGTATAGGGGGATGATGAATCTCAGATTCACCATTCTAAGTCTCATTAATTAAAGCTCAAGTCCCTCAAAATCAACTGTATTTCTGCATTTATTCTGCATAATTAGCATTCATGCATGATTTCATAAGAATTGCATTTTAGCATTAATTTCTGCATAAAATAAGAAGCCAAAAATCTAAGCAAAAAAATGACCTGTAAATAGCCTAACTTCCCCTATTTTTAACTCCTTCATGCTAACACCACATACCACAAACTCACTTCCACTGTGTACACATCACTAACAAGAATATATGAAAAATACAAAAAAATAATTAACCCGGTTAAGTGGACCAAAAACCCAAACCCTAGTTTCAGGATTTTCGGACTAAAAGCCACATATCGTCCCCATCCAGTGTCCGATTTGATCCTACTCACTTTTGAACTAATGCACATTCAATTACCTTCAAAACAAGACCAAGTTCAAGTGAATCGGAGTTCGTATGTGAAAGTTGGGTTTTGGGCCTCTTTTGTACTTTGTATATTTTTCGCGGCTTTTGACCCTATATTTTATGTATATATTTTCTTAACTTATAAAAATCCAAAAAAATTAGATTAAGGTCTCTTTTATTTATCTTTGAGTTTTCCCTATTTTTCCGGATTTTTATCTTGTTTAAAAATGACAAAAAAATTAGAAAACCAAAAATCAAGGTATTCTATGTACATGGGATGCCCCAAAAATTCACTTTTCACATTTGATCGAATTTGGCTTTGATGTCTTCATGAAAGTTGTAGATATCGTCGAGACGAGCATTTTTCGTGAAGAAACTTTTTCGATCTGAGGTCATTTGCTATTTCTTTTTTATTTTACAAACGATTTATCTCTCGAATTTTCTGGTGCTGACACGTGGCAGCCCCAGAGGCCGCCACGTGTCAGCTATTTTTCGCCTTTTTATTATCTCGTTTTTTTAAAAAAATTAAAAAAAAATTAATTAAAAAGCCACGCATGTGCGTCGCACGTGCCTCCAGGCACGTGCCCCGCACTCTCCCCTTCCTCGCCACGTGGCGTCCATCTGGCCGCCCGATCTCGGCCGATCGGACGGCCACGGCGTTTCTTCCCCAACCTCACGCCCTTCTCTCCTCCGTAACCTCCGCCCTTCCGCGCCGCTCGCCCCGCAACCGCTGCGCCCGTCATCTTCGCAACAACCTCGCCGACCTTATCTCCACCAACGGCCGCTCCTCTATCCTCGCGCTGCCCCGAGATCTCCGGCCTCTCCCCCATTTAAACTCCACCGCCGTCCCTCCAGAGGGCTATCCGCCGATTGGGACGACGGTGACTGGTGGTGACAACCCATGCATCTTCAAACCCCGGCGAGATCCGAAGTC
Organism: Ottelia alismoides; assembly: GCA_037367405.1. Taxonomy (NCBI): domain Eukaryota; kingdom Viridiplantae; phylum Streptophyta; class Magnoliopsida; order Alismatales; family Hydrocharitaceae; genus Ottelia; species Ottelia alismoides. The sequence goes on along the minus strand of JAZKJV010009683.1, from coordinate 1,012,461 downwards.
CTCCGGGCTTCGCCGCAGCCGCGTCACTTCGTCGCGCCTCTGCCCCTGCTCCGCCACCTGCGTCGAGCCACCGACTCCATCGACAACTGCTCCGCCTTCAACCATCGTCTTCTCCGACCGACTTCGACAACCTCCAGAAGCTCCTCTCCGCTCAGAGCTACAGCAGCATCTCCAACTCCGATCAAGACCTGCTCCGCAACCTCCAGATCGCCTACGACCATCGCCCCTCCCCCGCAACGCAAGAGGCCCGCCAACGTTATTCTTCATCTACCTACGTCGTAGAAGCTCCATCTTCACCGCCAGATTCCATCTTCATCGAGCTTCTTCGTCAAACCACCGCTGGAAGCTCCATCGACTTCAGCCGTCTCCGCGCCTTCATCGACTCGCCCACGCCACCGGGTCTTCTCCGCCGCGTCAATATCACCACCGGTCCACGCCGCATCACCTCCGACTCCGCCATCGGCACCAGCTCCTTCGCCGCGCGCGGCCGGGCGCTTGTCCCGAGACCCCCCACGTACGAAGCGCGTGCGGGGGGCGTCAGCAAGAACATCAGCCCAGGGGTCACGTGCCACGCACGTGCCCCTTGGGCAAATTATAGAAGAATCCCTCGGTAGTTCCATATTCGCCCAGAGGACCCCGCCAGTCAGAGGCACCTGCAGCGCACGTGACCATATGAAAAATTTGCATTCAGGCCCCCAGTTTCATAGGTAATTGCAATTAGGCCCCCCGCAGTTCATTCTTTTTCATATTTTGTTTATTTACATCTGTACCCCTGCATTCCTCATGCATTTTAGACCTCTAGTTTCCATTATTTTATTTATTTAAAAATAGCACTTTGTTTATCTCTTAATTCTCTACATTTTGACATGCTGTGGACATTTTTGTGATTTATGGTTGATTTATAAATAATTGTTTTGTGGAAATTGAGATATTTTGCCCATTCTATGCTCGGAAATTCATAGTTAATTAACCGTTGCTTTAAAAATTCTCAAAAATCATATACTGTAGAGATTAAGTTGCTTGACATTGTGCCCAAAAATCATTGCATTTGCATGCACATTTTGCTCTATAAAGATCATTTTGCATATTTCACTGTTTGATTTTTAATAGGTATTAAACCCCACATTTTCGAGGTTTAGGATTTTTCTGGGATCCATCACCTAGTGATAGATCTTAGATAATTTTAGTTCTCGAAAATAAGTAGGTTTAATATTTATTAAAATTAAATATTGAAAATCATTCTGTTAGCAATTAAAAATTCGTAAAAAATTCATATTGCATCTAAAAATTCCAAAAAAATTACAGTGCACTCATTTCATCCTCATTTACATTGTGGCCAAGTTTCGTATTTTTCGGACATTGTTTGATTGAAATTTACGTTTTAGTCCCTAAAATAGGCCAAACTTGCATTTTGCATCTCATATTGCATTGAAAAATTCTAAAAAAAGAACGCCTTGAAAACCGAACTCAAAATTGGATAGACATTAATCTAGGTTGTTCCTTTGCCTCCTTGTGATCGACCTTGGGACTTGCCCAAGTAAAATAAACATAAAAACCACTTGATTAAATTTGATTAAAAATTGTGGTTATTTCTTGACTGTTTCCGATTGCCGCCTACAACGAACGACTTTCATTAATTTCACGCACGAACGATAAAAACGATTTCTTATCGCGGCTTTTTCGGACCCGTCAATACCCTCCCCTTGGACGCCATTTTCTTCACTCGCAAGAAAACTTTCTAGCCATCATTGTTCTCTATTCTACCACTGCAATTGCGAACGAGCGTGCTCTTCTTTCTTCTCTCGAATGCAGTTCTTTGAGGTACATTCGAAGACGATCTCATCGGCGTGTGCGGACAAAAATCGTCAGTACCTACGCACCGGTATTGTGGAAGTGATATCCTCTATAAGGACAGTTCATTATATGGACATTTCAGGGATCTATTTTCTAATCTATTTATTATTTTATTTGTTGCATTACATTTATTGCTTTACCTATCCTGGATCTCACCCTAATGTTTTGTTCCGTATAACGAAAAAAGCTAATCTATGATCTCATTGGATCTTGCTGCATACTATGATTGTTATATGAATAAGAAATGCTTAATTATAATTTTGTTAATCTGTGATACATTGATTCGTAATGATCTTCATGGTTATTATTTAATATATACCGTATTAGTGATCCTGCTAACAACAAAATCGAGTATTTAAGTTTGGTGTTAGCTGTTTGATTACATTTTAAACTATTAAAGGGATAAAATCAGGTCGTGTTATTCGTTTTATGCGTAATGTTCTCTGTTCGCTTATGCAAAGGAGAAGTATGATTCCAAATGTGCCACTTAGGAGCTCGAGACAGAAATGAATCGTGACTATCCCCATCTTTTTAAAGGTAAAATTTCTAAATCTCTAAGCATGTTTGGTTAAGATCTATATAATTTCCACTAGAAGGAACTCGTTATTTGAAGATTGTTATGTTACATACCTTCCTATTAGGTTTCAAAGACGAGACTTGCCTTATTATTGTTGTGATGTAACGTCCTCAGATTTTGGCTTCTCGTAGGAGTCTCAATATATATTCAATATTACACTTAAAATAACTATCTCCTCACCAGCTTTCTAATGAACCCAAATTTCAAACTCAGATATGGGAGATATACATGCTTTAGCGAATATGCGACATTGGGAATTATTAGCTACGAGAATGAGAGTTGCTCACTCGATTTTGAGAATTGAGCACTAGTGATCTAGGATGTCATGTCTCACATTCTCCCTTTCCTCGCCCATTCCAGAGAAGTAAGGGGAGAATGGTGTTGCTACCTTTATCGGAAGCTCATGAATCATCATAGCTTCATGGCAATAAGAGGACAAAGAGCGTCATCGCAAGGAGTAGGGGTAAGCGAATCTCCCTCCAGATTTGTTCAAACCCAAGTCTAGGAAAGATGCCCTCACTACCTTTTCTATTGGTGCATACAACTTGTCGCCCTATGTTATGTAATAACGACCCATTGGTTCGGAGTGGAGATGGATGTCAGGACGAAGTAGGAGTCGGGCGGAAATGGGGTTTAAAGAGGCCATAGACCCAATTGCTACATGGTATGTCTCGCATCGCAACCTTGCATCTCCAGCCACAAGAAGCTAGCATTGGGGCTCAATACTGACCCTAGAGATTAAGAGTGGTACCTGAATGTTTGTCCATAATCCTTGGTGGGCAGGAGACAGCCTTAGTCATGATGCCGAAAAGTAGAAATCTCATGTTCAACACTATTCTTGAGCTCTTGCCAATAGTGAGGCGAGAAATGTCATGGACATGAACACTACTTAAATATCCTACTAGTTTCATGAAGAATGTTTCATCCTATGGGCTGCCTTTGCTTCGAATCGTGTTTGACTTAGGGGTGTCAAGGAAGCTCGGTCTTGATGAGCTCAAGTCGGACTCAACTTGATAAGAACTTGTGAGCCAAACTTGAAAAGCTCTTGACTCCGAGTTAAAGTCAGATAATGGGCAAACATGATGTATGAATAGGAGAAAATGGCGCACCAACTTAGAGTTGTGCAATGTTTTCCCATTCTATCTCGCAATTCCTACATTCTCTCCTTTTTCCATGTGGATGTGATTAGCATACCATATCCATCTTTGTAACGTTCCAAGCTTAGGTCCCCGATTTATTAACAAGGAAAACTGATCCTGACAACTTGTTGGGCTTGGACGTGATTGGACCCATTGACGACTACCCAAAACGCTTAAGTCCAAGTTGTCAAGTAAAAATCCCCACCATTTATAACTACACCCACACTTTGTGAGTTTTAGATGTTGAATTATGATTGGTGAGGTGTTACACTCTCCCTACGAACTACATCTCCATCTCCTTATCTCCATCTTTCCCCGGTGCAGTTCAACTTCTCCTTTCCAGCTTCTTCCTTTAAGCATGACACTCCACGTGCAACACCACCATGTCGCACTATGAGTCAGTTGGCGGTAACGCTACTAATGTCATCTCCTTTTATCTCCATCCTTATCCATTCCCCTAGGGCCCGTTTGGTTACTCGGGTACCCCGGAGTACCTTGATGTATCCTCCTCCAATCCTGGGTTGGAAATCCATCATAAGTCTAGGTGATATCACATCACATTCCTTATCCCAACCCTCTCCCAACCCTCATAGTCATCCAAACACCTACTATTCACAAGTGGATACCCCAACCCACCCCATCCCAGTAACCAAACATGCCCCTAATGTTGCTAATGGCCCAACAACGTGATGACGTCAACATCGTCAATGCCCACCTTAAGGTTGTTCCTCATGTCTCCATCCTCTTCCTTCCCATGACATTATAAATCTGTCTGAAACCAATGGGCATTTTAGGGTCAAATTGTCAACTACATTGGATGACTTGTTCATGCATCCTTAGATAATTTCCTTGTTCAAGAGATGGACGAATCATGTCATTCAAAAATTCATGATAACAATGGGAATGAAACAACAATGGGAATGAAACATATTGAATATCAGGTAACCTTTTTTCACTTTTTTGCTATTGTACCTGTATTATAAGTCAAAAATATTAAAGATCTTATCAAATGCACATGATTAGATACATTTATATTTATTATCAAAAAAACTCAAGCATTATTATTATTACTAATATTCCTGATGAGTTCAATTGTTTAAGGAAATTTCACAAACTCAGAATGTAAAACCAACCCACAAAAGGCTCATTAAGATGCTTGTGAGCCAACTTTAACTCAATGAGCTTGAGTTCAAGCCAGAATTCTTGGACTCAATGCTTATCGAGTTCGAGTTTCGTTATCGAGTTTAAGTCCGAGTTGAGTTTGACTCGACTTGTTAAACTCGATAGACACCCCCTAGTTTGACCACAGACTGATCGACACTTACTATGATTGGCAAGTTTAACTTTAAAATTTTAAATGATTTCATCCATAAATTTTCGTTTGACTTTGTCGCAGACTTGAATATGGTTCCCCAACGTGTGAGCCATTTCAACATATCCAAGAATATTCAATCTTCTACATCTAATAAACATAAGTAATCATGCAACGGTTAACAACTATGCCAAGAATTTACTGAGTCGATGTAATAGCATTCATGACAATTAACCTGAGAGGCAAACTGTTGTTAATGATCAAGAGAGTAGATGAACAGTTTCAATGGTCCAATAGAAAGGCCAGAAAGGAAAGAAAATACATTTCCTTTAAACCAATTTCTGTGCTTCAGCTATAGAAGGAAAATAATTTGAAAGTTATGTAATTTCTCAAAAAAAGGAAAACTGAAAAACGGAATAACAAACACACAAGTACAAAAAATGCTAACAATAAGTGACGAAAATCAGGATGGTAGATGTTCAGACCCAACTTAAAAGATAAATGCAGCAATTCTAAAAAGTAAATCCAAAACCAACCTTTGATCTGCAATTGCTTTCAGATATGGCGGCTGAGATTTTAACTTTAACTTGGTTTTAAAGGTTTTGATTGGGTCCTGTTTCAGGTCCTGATGCGTGTGTACGACAATCAACATTCAGCTAGCTAAACCTGTAGTTGATACTTTCAAGGATGTGCATGGGCTTGGTATAAAACAAATATAACATGACACGGCAAAGGCGCAGGTTTGTCCCTCTCAAAATTTATTGGACAAAATTCCGCTGGAGACAATGCCAAGACCAATATCCCAGATACACGAATACAATAAAAACTTGGTGTTAACTAAAACTACAAAAAGAGCCCATGTGCCATAAGCTTATGGGTGAATGTTAAGTTCCAACAGGTTATCCCCACGTTAATCAAAGAAACCTCTTCTTGAAGGTCCGAGCAGTAACTTGATATGAACTCATCAGAAATCCAACCCCCAATCCGACGCCGACACAAACGCCAAGACCAATCCCCACGCCCACCCGCACACCTTCATTGAACCATGAGAGCTCACCATCTTCACAGTCTTCTGCATAGCCTCCTCCATCATACATAAGGCTGAAGTCATTGCTCATAGGGCTGGTTTGAGATGTTGGAGTACTGTATTGAGTATATTCAAAGGCCTTTGAGAAAAGCACAATATGTTAAAGGAAAAAAATAGACTGAAAGACTAGCGGATTTACTGATAATTTGTGTATAGAATCTAAAATTGAACCCCAGCATGAGAATGTATTCTCTATGTTCTTGTTGACATTTTTACATGTCATCCCAAGCAATATCACGACATTCTTTGCAAACTTTTCATGGCAAATATCAGCATCATTAATCATAACAACCAAAAGGATGGGTATTAGAGATAACTGGAATCCATATTTCCTTGTATAGCAGAATTTTAGCACCGTTGTACTTTAGTATTGCAAACAGTAGCCAAGAACATAGGTTGGGGCCATAAGTATGGGAACTGATAAGTTTCTAGTAACCATGGTAAAGATGCTGCAAATGAGTCCAAAACTCCTAAATTTCAAGGGCAACTTCTAGGAAGAATTTCCACAGAATACAAAGCAGTTGCAACATTCTCATGGCAACCCTTGATGGTTACAATCATATGCAAAACCCACGTTGAGCAAAATATCAGAAACAAATTGATTGAATGTCAACTCAGAATCCGTATACTGAAACCAAACCATCCAAACATTGAAACCAGATGGACACATCAGGGAAGACATAAAACACTAGCAAAACCAAAAGAACACAACCCAAATAACTGCCCAAACATCTCACCATCTGATTTTCACCTCCCCAAAATCCCAAAGCTCGTCACATTAAATAAATCAAAAGCTCAATCCAACAACGCATACTTCTCTGATACACTTGTTGATAATTTATTCAAAAGTTCAAGATATTTTTTGATAAGATTTCGATAGATACTAAAAGAGATTGGCACATGGTATCTAGGGACTGTAGATAAATTTCAAACTGTCTGGACCATATTATGCTTTTTGGAGAGGATTACACTGCAATAAAACATCATACACACTCTTCAACAACTTGTCACACCACCAGTAAATGCCTCCGCATAATGTGAATTCAGTATGACATAAATAATAATAGAATAAACTGCTCAGCGTTCACAAAAATGGAAGTGTCTTTAGAGAGACTGGAACTCATTTACCTTTTTACTGGAATAATGATAGTTACCCATTTTCAACCATTTTAAATATATTTTGAATTTATAAAGCTTTTATAACTCATTGAGGATCATATTCCCATAATATGGGATATAAACACAAGTTGCAGTATATATATATATAGGATTTAATGGGGCTGCCCCCTGCATGGCTGCCCCGCCCCCCTATTTCGGCATTTCTTTTATTTTTTTTGAAAAATATCACCATGTATATTCACCCCTATATCACTCCTATATGCCATTCATATTTCGTCAGAAACAGAGACTCCTACGGCCTCCATCGGGATAGTGTCGATTTAAAAAATCCTGCGACTGTTAAAAAAATGACTGTCTGGATGGAGGCCGTAGGGGTCTCTGTTTCTGACGAAATTCAAATGACATATAGGAGGGATATAGGGATGAAAATACATGGCAATATTTTTCAAAAAAATTAAAAAAAATGTCAAAAATGGCGCGGGGGCAGCCAACAAGGGGGCAGCCCCATTAATATCATATATATATATATATAATTCATTAAAAGCTATGAAAGAATCCAAGGGCAAATTACAAATTCTGATTATAAGAAACAGAAATTATTCCTAGAATGCAATTTAACAGTTATTAGTAATTTTATGTAAGCATAACCATGTGTAAGACAAACCTGCCAATCCTTTTTCCTTTCCAAATTAACTAGCGACTGCTAGAGAATAACAAAAGATGTTGATAAGAGCACTGTTCCATCGCCCATTTTCCATGCACCAAATACCATTCAGCCTATTAATGAACTTGCAATTAAATTGGTAGTTGTTAATTTTTATAATTTATAGAGTGGCAAACGAAATGGCTTTGTTGTTGTAGTTGCTGCTGTTGTATAGAATGGCAAATGAAATAATAATTTCCTCCAAGTCAAAGCAAAGAAGAGAGATGAAAGGAAAGTAAAAGGGGCAAGTAGCGTGATTAGCGCAAAGGTCATACCTCTAGAGCCTCAAGTGGAAAGACTTTATCCATTTTGCTTGAACCATATTCACAGAAAGAATCGACCTTCACTTTCCTGCTGTGCTTCTTTGGTGGACCAAGATGAAGGATCTCTGTTAGAATAATTGGTTTACAAGAGAAACAGCCAGAAACATACACCTCTATAGTAGGCAATAGCACATCAGGATTAATACATCCCTTGCCCTTCATAAGGCTGGTAGCAGTTGATTTGTGGGTTCGACATTTTATGTTCCACTTTTCGCAAAGATCATTGCCTTTCTCGCTAACTAAATTTCCATTACACAGTTCCAGAACCCCTGAAAGCAGCAAATCATCATTGTCAAACACCTCAAACCTAGTGCTCCCTGTTATCCTCACGTTATCGGTGTTCACAAATGTAGCTTCTTCCGAAGTTATGTCAACTCTGTCTCTCCTGAGCTTTGTAGAAACACATTCCGAATAGATGCTTCCCTTTTCACCGTTCACTTCAAGAATTGTTTCAAGTCCAAGTGGAATATGGTTTAAAGTAAGTAGCTTCGGGCTAAAATCGTGGACATCAAAGTTGCTGATTCTCACATAGAAAACCCTCATATCAAACCAAAGGGGAGCCCCAGGTGGACAGGAAAGAGGGTTCATGATATTTAAACCGTGGATGGACTGCTGATCAAGTCTATCTCAGAAAACGCTTCGCGTAGCAGTCCATACTTAATACACTTATCCGGACGTCCTTTTCATGCCAGCGTCTTCCTAGAAAGCATTTGTTGAGAGACTGCAATCTGTCATACCCGACAAATCCAGAAATAAGAAAGATTACATACAATAAAAGTAAATAGATTTGATTTGAACTAGTTAGAAGAACATATAATCATCTCATTTGCAACTAAATTGCTACATATCTGACCCTTCAGGAGACAACAAAAGACAAATTTTGTTAAATATGCAACTATAAGCATCGCTTCAGATCAGGTGCAGTTCCCAGGATAAACCTAGAACTATGGGTTTGAATTAACAAGGAAAAACATCCCTGCATACCCATCAAAAGATTCGAATCCCTAAGATACAGGGGATAACGTTATTCATATCATTTAGTTCAGAGACAATGATTTTTCCTCAGCGAAACTTTATCCTTTCTGTACAGAATACACAGGAAAAAACCTCTAATAAAAGCTTAAATGCTCTTTTCGCGAAGAAAATCACAACTTTTTAGTAGAAATGCAGACAGACAAACTTATAAACATCGACCCTGCTCCAGTATCAATACACAACAATTTAGTCTCCTAAAGGCTCACTTAAGAATCAGTAAGAATATTATGTATCACTAAATATATATAAGAAAATGCATCCAAAAGATAAAAGTTTGTCAGCACAAATTATCTAGCAAACTGGAAGCCCAAATATAATGGCGACTTCAGCTTCAGAGAACGACCCACCAAAAGGAATAACCGAGACTACAGCATCGAATAATGCTCAGACGCGCATCCAATCCGATTCCGAGACGAGTCCACAGGAAGCATAAAAAACAATGGGTTCACAAATAGAATCAAATAAATAGGCCAAACATGTCATGTATTCCTTGCTCTAGAGAAGAAGGAAAGAATCTTTAATGGATTTCCACAGGCAGATCTAGATGGGATCCAAAGAAAAGCACATACACGAAAGAATCCCAAGAGTAAAACTGTGTGCACCAGGGGACGTGAAATGGTATCAATTTGACATTTCGATGAAAACAGATCTCGATCCAATGTCATACCTAATCCGATCACGAAGGACGGAACAGCAACGATGTCAAACGATTTACCCTATTTTAGTGGGGGAAAACCCTAAAAATACATTTTTAGGCATCAGCACCAATGGGATCGTGATCTGCGAACAGAAGATCCAAAATATGGGATCGATGTACTCACCAGATTCCGAACGCTACGAGACATCTCTCTCTCTCCTCCCGATGAACGGGAGGGCTCGGGTTGAACCCCAGATGGCAGCCGTGGCACCGTAAATACTGTTTCTGTTTTTAGATTTTACGAATAACGTTAAAATTGCATTTCATCTCCCAACATTTCAGACTTTACATTCCAAATTTACAGAATTACTCCCCCCTTGTTGAAGTTCCATGATGGGCGAGGGGGCATTGTATAAATATAGAAAAATATACGCGTCCATATGTAATTGCAACGATTCACAACTTGCTGTTATCAAAAACCATCTTTCTAATAAGTTTGATTGGAACCATTTTCGTTCATGTCCAAGGTCTATGTGTGCTTAAGGAAACCATGTCATTAAATATACGGATACGAATTCGAATCAGATATTTATCGAATCCAAAAATAGACCGAAAAAAGAGCAGATACAGATCTAATAAAGAGTGAATCCAAATACATATCGAATTAAGAGTGAATCCAGATATGTACCCAGTAAACATTGAATCCAAATACAGATTGAATAAAATTTACATACGAATATGAATTGAATTGTTATCAAAGTTCATATGAATTTTAAAAATTAGCTTTGAAGTATAAATAAGTCGTTTCATAATAAACGAGAGTGACGAGGTGACCTACATTCTTGACTGGAAATAAAAAGAGGGACGTGGTTTTGTGGCTTTCGTTCGGTCCAACCCCTAACGAACGGAAGTCTATTAATATCGTTAGTATATTGTATTATATAATATAATACTAATATAATAACGCAAGGTGTGGGTTATATTATATTAACTAGTATATAAAATAGTATTAAATATTGTTTTTGAATATCCGGATCCAGATTCGGATATTCAAGCCGCTAACGTATCTGGAAAATTTTTGCAAATTGTGTCCATATTCGATCTGTATGCGATTAATATCCAGACACGGATATCCATTTTCGATAATTTTTCGAATACGATAAGCGGATATTCGAATATATATGTATCCATTTTATTCCTAGAGATGCGATGGTATTTCCCCATTCTCCTTTCAGTTGTTAAAAATGACAAGATATAAGGATTAAATGATAGATATAAAGAGGCTATGGTTGTTTGAGTTTATATGATTCCAGAGTTACTTTTTTTTGTTAGGAGTACAATGTGACCATGATCATTGCCATCTTTATCTATTTCTTACTTAAAGAAAGAGTGTCATATGTGTACAACAACAACAAAGCCTTTTCCCATAATTAAATAGGGTCGGCTACATGGATTTTTCGCATCCATTCAGATCTATCTTGGATCAATCCCGGACTTATATCCACAAAACTAAGATCGTAAAGTGGAGAGGATAGCAAAGGCTCCTCTCCACTTTAGCCAACCTACATTTATTCTAAAGAGTGTCATATGTGTAATCAAGATAAAATGTAAATCATAAATGGCATTTATAATAAAAGCATCAATTAAAAAGTTTATATGTAGATAACATATGTAGTGACAACTGCATCAACATATGTAGTGACCAAATGTTTTGTTGCACACATTCAAATCAACACACTTATCATCATCACACACGTCTCGCTATATATATTCTTGTTATAAGTTCTTCGCATACTCTATACCTCCATCTCCCCCTCCCATGTTCTAAATGGCGCAAAGCAAAATCCAACTGGCGCAAGTTGTCAAGTAGTATTCCATGCTACTTATAATAATCTACACACACTTGGTGAGTTTTCGCGAGTTTTAGAAACTCGTGTGATGTGAAGAAACTTGTGTGATGTGAGCTTGACTAACCAACATACATGGCAACACAAATTTCAACTGTGAACTTTTGTACTCCATTTACTCCAAAACCTGCATAATTGTATGTAGTTTCATCATCTATATTTCTCCACAATGTATTGGTTCTATTGTTGTAGACATAACTATGCATCGGTTATGGGTCTATTTGATAGAAATCGTATCATGTGAAATATATTATAAAGTGTTCGGCAATGATTCCATTTTCGTCAATATTATTTTGATATGTTTTTTGCTTAAATTTAAAAATAACATTTTGAATAAAAAATGACAGAGAAATATGAATATTTGCTCACAAAAAAAACCACCTTCTCGTAACATGTTAAACGAATGTAGAAAAAACAATAACAATAATAATGCTCTAGGTATAGATACGTTTAAAGTGATGGGTATTTACGAGGATAAAGACGGTTTGAACAATATAATATTGTTGTCACAGTTGTTCATATTTGAGTTGCCCACATGCAAATAGTTGAAAATACACATCACTGTGATTGTAAATTAAAGTAGATTACACAAAAGTTCCTAAATTATACACCTAATTTTAATATCATATCCAAACTTCGAAAAATAACAATGCAGTACTTAATCTATTGATCCGGTAACAATGTGGTCTTCAGTTAACAAAAACGAGTTAATACCGCTGATTTTTAGATTGAAAGGACAAAAATGCCCTAAACTCTCTTTTTTTAATAATTTTCTCATCATCGTCAAAACCCTGGATAACCCCCTTTCTTTCATCTCACGCTACACCGTCTCTTTGCCCACCATGGCACCATCATCTCTCTCTCTCTCTCTCTCTCTCTCTCTCTCTCTGCGTCTCTTCGCCCACCATCATCTCTCTCTCTCCTCCGCCACCTGCCACCTTCCCTGTGTGCTTCCCTATCTGCTCCACCATCTCTGTTTTTAAATCTTACATTTTTCTTGCTTAGTTTTGTGTATGTTCTTCATTTGTTATCTTCTAGAATCTTTCAGTCTTATGTTCTGCATGTCTACATCCGTTTAGATCGTCTGTATGTAACAACGTTTACTTCCACTTATTTTCATTTGATTAGGGTGGCGTGTTCAATATTGTTTAGGACGAGTTCTTGGATTCGTGTGATTTGAAGACATTCATCCACATCACAAGTACAGAATAAAGGGATAAATGGATCCAATGTATTAGAAATTTTATTAGAAATATTCTACTGAAGATTTGATCAAGCCATATTGGTTAATTCTGGGCCTTGGATGGGCGAATAAAATTGGTTTGATTATGGTTTCATCTTATATCAATTCTGTTTGGAGCAAGAAATACATGTTTACTTAATATCTCTGATCATTTCACAAGTAATCAAGTCAAACTTCTATGCAGGGATAGTTCCAGTGGTTCTGATCCTTGGAATTACAAGCACCTGAACCATCTACAGAATAAACCATCTGCTTGTTGGGTATTTCATCGTCAACATGTCAACAAGACAGTAGATCTGAATCCTGGAAGCTGATTGACTCAACTTCTCCACCATTGAGCCATTGCTAGGAGGAGACGTTGTTCATCTTCTTGATTAGCCTTTGCCCTACGCCGAGAGAGCGGAGTGGGGAGGCAATCAGCATAGCCATCTTCAACCCTCCATTGACCGGAGTTGTGAATTGCTTGGACTCATCCTTCGACTCGAAGATGCAAAATTATTGTCTGGAGAGGAATGACAGAGCACGAACAGAAAGAGACGAGCATTGTGTGGGCAAGCCGAGGGAAGATGTCCCTCCACCTCAGTCCCTCATCTGAATAGTCTCCAAATCACTGTCGGTTCGAGCTGAGATCCCACTACCTCCACTCCGTCTCCGAGCCAAAATATTGGAGCAACCGCCTCAACCTTATCTGCTCTGTAGGCATCGTTTGTCGATCCACTAGTCGTGCAAAGAAGCCAGATCCTTGGATCTCCCCCAAGTCATCGCCGACTTCTTCCTGATTGATGTTATGGTGTGGGGGTGGGGAGCTTAAGGGGGAGGGGGCGGAAGAGGGGAGAGAGATGATGGTACGGGAGAAGTGGGATGAGATGGAGAAGGAGAGGAGGGCAACGTAGGGGTATTTTTGTCCTTTTAATTTTAAAAGATGACGGTGTTAACTCGTTTATGTTAAATGAAGATCACATTGTTACCAAATCAATATATTAGGTACCACATTGTTACTTTTCAAAGATTAGGTATGACATTGAAATTGTGTGTATAGTTCAGGGACTTTTGTGTAATTTACTCAAAAAATTAACAAGATATTTATACCCATAACCTTGAACATTTTCGTAATTACACCTAGAACTCTATGTAATCACGAATTACACTCATATCCCCGAATCAGTGCTTCGTCCTACACCCATAACCCCCCGTTAGTTTAATCCAATAACTCAACCAACCCATTGAGTTAATCTAACATATCCTTAATCCAACGGTTGAGGTTAAATTAGAAGAAAAAAACACACCCCGACCTCTATTTCTTCCTCCGCCCCCTCCCCCATCATCCACTGACCACCTCCCCCCAACCCCAACCTCCCTCTTCCTTCACAGGCCCCCCTCCTCTAGTCTTCTCCCCCTATTGTTGAACATGAATATCGAGGTTGCTAAATGATTCGACAAATCGGATTCACTATCGTTGATGCGATTGCTCAATACTCGTGGTCACGCATTAATCAGCCCACACAAGAATTAAGCAATTAATCAACTTGGGTCAAAATTTACTATGCTCTACTCTAAAGATGTACAGTGACAAGTATGGTAAAGGTTGAACACAGGAAACATGCGGTGTAGAGTGTGTAAAAATCAATCACAAGAATTGGTCTTTTATCACTTAATCGAATTTATTTTTTGGGGTTTTTAAATTTTTTTTAGATTTTTTTATTTGATTTTTTTAATTTTTGCAAATGTTTTTGTATTTTTAGTTTACAAAATAAAAAAGCTAAAAATAAAAGAAAAATAAAAGAAAAAAAAGGAGAATAAGATATATAAGCATATATAAAGTATATGTATAGCTATACAAAATCAAAAATAGGTAAAAATATACCTATAATCCCAGAAAAAGATATTTTTGTGTTTTTAATAATTTTCTAATGTTTTTCTGAATTTTTGGCTTTTGAAAAATTTTGATATATTCTTAATTGAATTAAAATTGCATAACAATGAGAAAATAACCATACAAAAGTCTTTTTTATTTTAATATATCAAAACACTCAAATAAATTCCAAAACTATTCTTAAATCAAAATAGATATGGAAATAAAAAATTAGAAAGCAAACATAAATATTTTTGGAGTCCTTAAGATTTTTTAATGATTTTTATAAGATTTTTTAGAGTTTTATAATTTTTAAGATTTTTCTTTTGTATTCTTGTGTGTTTTTTGGATATGTGATAAAATATATGAAATAAAGAGAAACTAACTTTTATGGAATTTTTCAATTATTTTTTTATTTTTTTGGATTTTTAATTTTGCAAACAAGGAAAAATAGCTCACAAAGTGATTTTTAATAAATCAAAAAAATAAAACACCCCATAAAAAATATGTGATAAATATAGATATAGGGTATTTAAATTAATTTTCTAAGAAATTTTAGGAACTTGGGGCTATTTTTAATAAAAGAGATACAATAAAACGAAAATGCATACTAATAGGGGCTTATTTGCAAATATCGAAAGTATTTCAATTTTTTCAGGACTCGAATGAAACTATTGGAGCAAACATGCAATTCTCATAGCAAAATAAAATATCCACACTTGATGGGGATAAAATAACAATATCCAAAACCTACAAGGTCTCAGATGCAAAATACCAAAAAAATATTACACTAATTAAGTCAAGTTTCAGAGTAAAAGAAAATAAACTAAATATAGAGGGGTTTGCATGCAAAATCTCCATAGAATGTCTTCCGACGTGGATAGTGACTAAATCACAAATAAATGAGAGCTTGAGGTCCTATTTATGAATATTACAGAACTTTTTGAATGGTGAATGAAAGTTTCAGCAATAAAAGTAAAAACAAAAATGTATGAGATAGAATATGCAATACACCCACAAAATCGTGCGCTCACGGACGGCGGGGAGGAATCCACTTATACACGTGGTAATGATCTAGCTGTCAGTACCGCTTCGGGTTTCAATGCTGGAGATTAGATCTAACCAGCAGATCTGCCAGTGGCTAGCTTCTGGATCTGACGGTGGTTGTACGCCATGAGCTGTGATCTCGATCGAATGGAGGAGAGCGGCTCACGAAGAACAACAGAAGAACAACACGGAGCTGAGCTTCGATTTGTTCTCCTAAGCAGCTCCGACTACCTTCTTCACTTCTGAGGCGCAAGTCAGGTTCCTGAAGGCGGTCCGCATATGAAGGTCTCCACAAAATGGCATGAAGTCTACCAAAGAAGGTCCTACGGGGATCAGCACCTGGAGTTGGTTGTCCTGCTTCGAAGACCCCTGAAAGGGACCTATTCATTCGGTTTTTTTACGGTAGAATATTAATGGCAAAAATGTGAAGCTTCGGGGAGCTTCAAAGGTCAGAATGAACAAGAGATGTAGTGGGGCGGCATCTCCGATGAGTGGCAGAGTTGAGATATGAATTGCTCGATCTATGAAAGATTGAGGTGGGCAACGATGTATGGGTAATCGGAAGTGTAAGGGGAAGGAAGTGTCAGCGTTAGGCGAGGTGGACGGTAGCTAAAGTGGTTGGAATGAGGTGGCGGAGCTAGAGCTCCATCGTCCGAATGATTTGGAAATGACGAGAAAATAAACAAATAAAGCGAAACTAAAGACTAATCTAACCTACTGCTACACTAAGGAACCAGAAAAACAAGGAAAAGAAGAAGCTTACCAGACTGAAATGCATGGAGCATTGCTTCCGATGGTGGCAGCAGTAAACTTCGGATCTCCTCGATTATACGCACAAACGGCTTGAGGAAGGGCTAAACCAACTTCTTCTGTCGCTAGGAAGATGACTCGAAGCATAGAATTATGGTTGAATGGCGGAGGAGGGATCAAAAATCGAATCAAAGAGGGAGGCAATACTAAATAGTGGTGGGCTTTGATTCAAAGTAGCGCTTAATTCGATGCGTTTCAGTGCGAGCCATCAAACCCGTGTGAAAGAGCAGCGATCGAGGCATGGATGTTGTGAAGGATTTGGGCACAAATTGAGGTCAAAACGAGGTCTTGGGTGTTCTGACACGGCCCAGGAGTGAGGTCAGAGAGTTGACCTTGAGTCAACCAACGATCCCCTCCCATTGGGCCACGTGGGACACTAAAAGACAAAAAATAAATAATGAAAGATTAAAAATTCAAAATAAAATAGTAGGTGATTTTACTCGAAAGAATGAAAACATAAAAAATCTTTTATTATTTTATGTAGTATTTAATTACGATTTTAAATTTTTTTGACAAAGTAATTAATTAGGTGTTATAGTATATATATACTATTATTTATGTATTAATTATGTGTACTTTATGTATTTCTATTTATTCTATGTATTTTTAATGTATAATTATATTATTTGATATTTTATTTATTTAGAGTGGATTTAAATGTGTATTTACATATTTTTGACGGTATTTTTATCCCTTTATTTATTAGGTTAAATAAATACAGCTATATGTGTATGAAGTGTATATAGGTATATTTTATCTTGATTTTTAACTATTTATTTTATTTGATTTATTTTTGTTATGTTTATTTTTGTTTGATATTTTCTATGATATCCATATTATATTCAAGGGTTTAAAAGTAAAAGAATAAATTAAATGCAAAGAATAGATATTTATTGTATAATACTCACGTCTGCTATGCAATGAGGGTCCAAAACCTAACTTTCACGTGTGAACTCCAATTTTATTAACACCTTTATTAAATAGCTTATTAAAATTATGAACGTTAGAGGTGAGTATGATGAATTTTGAGTTTTTATTAAGGAGTTGTGGGTCTACTGATGAATGTCGAAATTTGCCTCTTTAATAATTAGGAATTGTAGTATAGGAGGCAAAAATCGGTCGATCAAAAACCACAATCTTTGAATGTTGTGGACTATTTTTTACTTGGAAAGTCTACCAAGGTCGAACACAGGGACACGAGCTACTCTATCTATTTATTAAATTTCGATCAATTAAGAGCAAGTGTGAATTATTTCTCAATCTCAGGTATTCATGCAGATGCACAAGGTAAAATGCATATTATAATGCAATAAAGTGATGCATGCATTTTTAGTTGATTTTTCGATGCAATTTAGAATGATGCATGAGAGTAATGCAAAGATGACTGCAAAACTTGCACTAAGTAATTACAAATATGCCTGAAAATATCACTTAAATTGATCAACAGATTATGAATTGAGATCAGAGTCATTTTGAGTACAGAATTGTGAGCAATCATCTATTTATGACAAGGCAATTGAGCAAGAGGCATCATCTTAACAATAAAAATTCACTTCATTTAAAATGGTGTCAGATGAGAAAATTAAACATGTCATGAGATAGATGAAGAAACAAAGATCAAAATGACACTAAAATCATGCAATTTGGATCTACAATGCTCAAGTTATGCTAAAAACAATGCAGGGGCATAAATGTAGATAAAATGTAGGAAATAAAGTGATGAATATTACAAATAGGTCCCTGGAGGGACCTATTTGCAATTTCCAAAAACTATATGGGTCCTTCTACATTTTTTCCATGCATACAGGGCATAATTGTAATTCTATAAAACTTTGAGGGCATCCCTGTAAAATACCCAGACACGTACATAAGGCATGCACCTGGGGACCAAAGTGCAAATATCAAAACATTCAGGGTCTTCGTTATAATTTACCCAGCCCCCACGTGTGTTGCACGTAAAGGGTCTAGGCTCAGGCTTGACGCAGGCTCAGAGCTGACGTGGCATGTCATGGTCACTCGGATTGAGGCTCGGTGGACCAGAGCCTAGAGCTTCGGCTGAGTGATGTGGCATCACAAGGGTCGTCCGATCCGGATGATCGGATGGTACCTGTATATCATGCTCGGTCGTGCCCCGTCGGAAGAGGTTGTGCTCCGGCGAGCTGTTGTATGCTCCTCCGTGCTTCGCTGGCCAGTTGGATGGTTGAGGAAGATGGCTGAAGTCCGGGCAAAGATGCTTGGTGGCTGGTGGAGCTCCATCAGCGTCTGGAAAGGCAGGGTGATGCAAGTCGTCAGAGTAGAAGCTCGAGATCGATGAGGCATCGCAGAATCCAGCCATTGATGTTCCTGCAGGATTAGTATATAGCCGAAGAAAGTGCGAGTGAATCGCGAGCGAGGTGGAATGAGATGGGAGTCGGGCGTACGATGAAGAAGGTGATGGCTCAGGGGAGTCCTCCGCCGCGACTACGGAGGAGTTGGGTCGGATCGCGAGGAGTTTCTGGAGGAAGGAAATGGGTGCGCGAGGTTCAGTGGTGAAGGGCGAAAATGCGAAGGGGGTTAGGCGGTAGCGATGGTGGTCATAGGTGACGAGATAATTCTGAGAAGAAGGAAGGAAATTAAGTAAAAGTACCTTACCGGAGCTAGGCAATTGGCGGAGGAAGATTGGCTTGGGCTGAGCGACGATCGCCACTCCGGTCGTCACACGACGAAGACAGCCGGGCTTCGATGCTCGAGCAACTGCTGGAGGGCGGAGCTTACAAGGCGGATGCCATGGATCTCACCTAGGGCTGGGGTCGTCGACGCCTCGACATCAGACCTCTCCACTGTCACCGGAGGGCCGAAGGCTGGGCCGAAGCTCCTTGGAGTGGTAGATGGGTTGCTCGGAGGTGAAGGGGTGTGGCTTTATAGGGGGCGATGGCTGGACGTTATGAGGCGACGGAGGTCATTAAACGACTGGAGGAGTGATGGAGAAGCGAAGGCACATGCAATTAAGTTGGCGTGAGGATGGCGGATCTGGGGACGTCATGCGGGTGGTGTTACGAGAGGAAGAGGTGAATGTGGTGCCTTCCAAAATTGGAAGGGGGTGGCTGTCTCGCGAGGTGTAACGGACCAGGTGGGGGAGGCGTTTGAGGTACGTAGGATGAGAGATGGTTGGGCGGCTGTGATGTCGGTGCGAGTGGGCGGTTCAGATATGATCAAGATCAGATCCAACAGTGAGATTTGAAGGCGAAGATCAACGAATGTGATGGAAGTTAGGGATCGATCCAAGGGTGATGAGAGAGGGCATGTCGTGGCGAAAGGATGGTCATAGGATGAGGGATGGTTGGGCGGTGGAGATGAGGGTGGATATGAGAAGCTGGAATCTGATCAGAGGTAGTGATCGGACAGCTATGGCTGAGGCAGGAATGAACGCTGAGGATCTGGGCGGGGAGGAGACGATCTGATGGCTAAGAATGAGGCCGGGTGGCGAGAAGAGAGGGCAACCACGTGGACGGTCCAGAGGGCGCTACGTGGCTGCACCAGAAAAATAATAATTAAAAATCAAAGAAAATTAAAAAGAATTAGTTAGAGGTAGAATTAAGAAAAAGTCCAAACATGAAAGTTGTTCGTCTCAATGAGATCTACAAGTTTCATGTTGGACAAAAAGCCAAAAGAGGTCATTTATACAAAAAGTAATTTTGGGGGTATTTTTAAGGGGTTAAAAACACGTGCTTTTTGGATTTTTAATTGTTTTTTTTTATTTTTAGTTTTTTTAAGGGTTATGAAAATTATAGACAATTATTTAACTTAATTTTTAGGGTTTTTTAATAGTAAAATAATTACAAATTAAATCATCATCATTATATACAATTAATTATAGGTTAATTATACACAATATAATACAATATAAAAATAAGAAATTATTGGTTATTTTTATTATTTTATTTAAGCTAGGGATTTAATTAACGACTTTTAGCATGATGAATACGAGATTCATCATACCCTATACTTAAACCATGCATGTCCTCGAGCACTTAAAGAATGAAGGGGTCGGATTAATTCCCGACGGTAGTATAATCGATAATTGTATAGGAGGCGAAAATTGATTCGTAAAAAACCACTCACGTTTGAATGTTGTGGAGTATTTATACTTGGAAAGTCTACCAAGGTCGAACACAGGGAACGGTGATTTTAGTTGCATGGTTTTAAATTAAATTAAATAACTAATTTATTTGCTAAATTAATTTCTATTTTGGGAAAATATAATACAATGCAATGAAGATACGAAGAAATAAACAGAGAGAATGAATCTCAGGATCTGAGATTTTACATGAATTTAAATCCTCAATGGTATGATCAATAAATCCTCAAAATCAATCACAGGTCAAAAGGAAATTCAAATTGTAATTTATCCAATCAAATCCAAGTTGCGAGGAGGGTAATGAATTATCCTGTCAGGATTCACTGTAATTCGCTCCTCAAAATCACTATTTAATCAGAGAAATGATTAAAGAAATTGATTAAATTCTTCCTCGATTTAGCCCCCTACACAAATTAATGAATTACGATAATCACGAAGAAATAAATACCTTCAATCAATTTCATGCAAAAAGATCATTAATTTCATATTTTCCCATAGTACAAATATGTCAATTCTTAGCCTCTATAAATCAGAATGATCCTCGAATAATGATCAACAATGAAAGTCCTCAGATTACTCCAAAAGTTATGTAAAAATGATAGAGCACAGAGATAGCTTCAAAATGACATATTATATGTTAAAAACGGAGTTCGAATGAAAAGGTTATGCTAAAATGAAGTTGTAGGGGCTAAAATGTAAATAAATATGAGTTTTTCTTTAAAAGTGATCCCTGGAAGGACTTATCTGTAAAATCAAGAAGTCGGAGGGCCTTTTTGGAAAATACCCAACAACGGGGGTATATTTGCAATTAATCAAATTCTGGGGGTCCTAACTGCAAAATTCCTGCCACGTGCAAAACACGTGACAATGGCGTCAGCAGGTCTGCTTGCACTTTTTAGCAATTGGAGGGGCTGCCTGTAAATTGCCCCAGGTCATATGCCTCCTGCACGTGACCTGATGGCTTGGCTTGAGGCAGGCGGTTTGGGTTGAGCCTATGGATTAGCACTGATGTGGCGCTTCCACATGGGCTTAGTTCATCCGAAGCAAGAGGCTCGGATGGCTCTTAATCTGATGGAGGATAGGCACCCACAGATGTAATCGGACAGTCAAGGAGTGGCGGGATTAGAACCGTAGGATCAAGATGTATCCTACGACATATATATGTTCTGGAAGTCGCCTTCCTCCTTGAGAAAAGATGAAGGGCAGCCGACGATGCTTGTGCGATCGGCGAAGCCTCAGAGTTTCAAAGCTCCTATGGTTGATGCGTATTCGGTGGAGACGGGGGAGCTCCGTGAAGCTTCAACTATTGTGAACGAGGCTCTAAACACCTGCAAGTGGAGTTCCACTCCAGAAGAAGCCTTTGATGTTTGACCTGCAAATGGTTAGAAAAAAAAAGGGGGGGAATGGGGAAGATGCAAGGCAATGCTCAGTGGTGGCGAGGCTAGTCGGGCATGGTACGACGGAGCTAGGCGGCACGATAGAGGTGTGGTGACGGTGATGTGCGAGAGTGGTGCATATGTGGAGGTGGAAGGAGAGGGGGTGTAGGGAAGAAGAAGTGGATGACTTGGTGGTGCAAGAAATGGAAGAAAGGAGGAGGAGAGGTAGGGAGGAAGAGATTAGGAAGAAGATAGAGAAGAAGATGAAGATAGAGAACGTGGGGAGAGGTGATTTCCACAAAAACAGGGGATTGCACAACTTCCCCTATTTTGTCATGTATTTGTTTAGCAGGCATAAATTTTTGATTAATTGATTCACGAAATCTCACCAATAAATAAATAAAATTCATATTCATGATGAGAAGACATGATATATCCGTGGAAATGCAATCATTTTGGCGTTGTGATGAAAGATTGATAATGAAATGAAGAGAGAGAAAATATTAATGGAAAAAGAAGGTGTAAACAAATGGAGGAAGAAGATGAAGATGAAAGGAGATATACCTGATGAGTTGGTGGAATGAGAGCCTGGGGAGGAGCTAAAGATGATGCTCCGACTGGGGTCTTCACTCGATGAAGTCAGCAAGCCTTCAGAGCTTGAGAAACTGCAAGGAGATGCAGCTGCTATAGCGAGAGCTTCTCGCTAGATCACACCGGAGATGGGAGCGGCTCGTTGCTCGACTGGAATATCTCAGCTGTCATCTAAGATTCTAGGGGCTCGATCTCTCACTCTCTGAAGTGACGGATAATTATAATGGTGGGAGGAGATGAGTTCTTATAGGTGGTGGAGGAGGAAACGGTAGGTGTAATGGCTTGGAATGAGTGCATCGGTTACATGATGGGACGATGGGAGTTACATGCATGGCGGATCCAAGGACGTAGGAGGTGGCATTCAGAAGGAGGAGTGGGTACGTTGGGTCCCTACATGTAACAGTTGATGGAGGGGGTGTTGACTTGGGAGTCAATGGAAGAAAGGATTTGATTGGCTGGAAAAGAGAGGAGGTGAGGGGAATGGATGACTTGGTTAAGTGGGTTGTATTGGACCAGTGTAAGGATGCCACGTGTCATTGACTTTGACCAAACACAAGAAAAGAAGAAGAAGAAATAAGTGATAGAGTATGAAAAAATGATCAACATAAAAGTTGTTTATCTCGACGAGATCTACAACATTCGTGAAGGAACCAGGAGCAAAAGAGCTCACCTGTACAAAGTGGTATTTTTGGTGGTCTCCATGTGTATAGAAAACCAGCTTTTTGGTATTTTGTAACTTTTTTGATGGCTTTTAAAGAGGATAAAAATCTAGAAAAATATGATAAAATACAAAAAAATTAATTACACAATAATCTAATTTTTTAGATTTTTAATAAATAAAAATAGAAAAAATAAAATACAACACAAAATACGAGAAATTTGTACTGACTCACAACGGACATTTGTACGCAGTCAGTTTCTTTGATTTCAGTCATGATATAAATTTGGATTTTTATGCTGCTTAATAAAACTTTCATCAAAGAACACAAATGAAGAAAAATTAAAATTAAAAGGGTTAATTATGTACATAAAAACTCAGGTCAAAAATCGCAAAAAGTTAAAATGCGTAAAAGACGCCCAAAACCCAAGTTTCACATATGAGATCCGAATTCTACGAAATTAGTCTTGATTTGAAGATATTTGAAAATGGAGTACTTTAAAAATGAGTAGACCAAAATCAGATATTGTATGTGGGAGATATGTGTGTTTTAGTCCATTAGATGTGAAATTAGACTTTGAAATTATTTGACACTTAATTGAGTTAGTGATTTTTTTGTATTTTTTGTTTATTTATGTTGCTAATATCTACACAATGGAGTAGTTTGGGGTCGATTGGACTTAGGATGAATTAACTAAAAACTAAGGAAGTTAGCTGCTTTTTGGGCCAATTTACACTTGGGATTTTTAATGCAATTATGCATGATGAACTACAAATATTATTTACACATGTATGAATGCCAATGATGCTCTATTAATGATTAAATGCAAATGAATTGCGAGGAACAAAGCCTAATTGACCAATTTTAGCATGATGAATACCAGATTCATCATTCCCCTATACTTAAACCATGCTCGTCCTCGAGCATAAATGAATAAATGACTTAGTTGAATACATCCCTGACTGTGCATGTGAATTTTCAAGGCTCAATTTATAGAAGACCCTTAATTTGAGTAATCCTAAAATTCTGGGCTCAACCATGCTCTAGTCAGAAGGAATCCAACTTCTTTATTTATTAGACTCTCTGTTTGTACATATAATGTAAGGATATGACTTTTAGTGTACTGCATTCATGAGAGTCGAGTCGAGATATCACCTAAAGTTCTAGTCCAAGAGACTCTCCTCTAGACCTAATCTTCAACACTAGGGAATAAGTCTATTCTTGCTTCAGTCCACCGTCTCATTAGTTTGCCAGACTTGAAATGTAGATGGACGGCCAGATGATGGAGGATGTAGGATTATGTCTAATTTTCTCTCCCTCACATTGGAACAAGGGGCCTCTCAAGTACCTTATTACTCAATACTTAGATATTTTTGTTGTTGATCAATGAGCCCGTCAAGAGAATTCGGAGTCGTTTGCATTTGTTTTTTTGGGAGTACACTGAGGTGTGTCTCTTTTGAGTATCTAAATACCTTCGACACCCAGACTTGTATCGTTAACGATGCAGAGCCCTTTTATGATGTCAGCCCGACTCATTGGTCCTAATTAGCACTTGGTCCAACTGGACACTTTGAAAATGTTTGGGAGCGCTCGCTATTAACGGAAGCTCTTTTAAAAATTGACTTTGAGGAATATATATATATATATTCTTTTCTTTCTGGCGAGCTCCACTGCTTTTACCAAAAGTTGGCGCACACTGATCAAAAATTAAGTTTCATCACACACTGGCACATAGGTAAATATCAAAGAGATAGCATATGAACTTGTTCACATACTGGTTAGGATTTTGCTGACACTCAGGTATTCTGAAGCCTTCATTAACTTTATCCCATCCTCGAATATCATTAGATCGGTTCTAAACTCAAATCTTTAGTCCTAGTTCCTCAAGTGATATCTCAACTCATCTCATCAATCATGCAGTTCTGAAAGTAATCTCAAATCTTTCAAACCAGGGAAGTGTGGATAATTAAGTTTAAAAACCTCTTTAGATCACAGAAATCCAGTGTCTTCAAAATCCTCAAGCCTTGAGTGAATTTGAGTGTGTCAGGAATACACCAACTCCTTAGTTAGTGATTTTTGTTTTTGCAGTTTTTTATGGCTTTTAATTTTCAATTTTTTTATTCTTTGGAGAGACAATGACTGGCCCAGGCTCAAATGAATAAAAGTATCTACTCTCAGCAAGTATGAGTGTAAGTACGGGCCGCTAGATGGACCCGTGTTACTTGAGGACAAAGCCATATACAGTGTCCTCTCAACCACCCACTCTGCTAAGGGAGACCGAAGTTCCGCACTGAAAGTATTACTAAGCCTAGTAGTCAAAGTCTAATTCAAAGACAGGTTTTCAATTTTTCAAATTTTTATGGAGTTTTTTTTGAAAAAGGGTTATTTACACAAATTAATCCCTCAATTTTAAGAAAACATTTTTATATGATTTTTACAAAACTCAATTCCCAGGAATACTAAAACCAAGCTCGAAAAAGAATTTTCAAAAAGTTTTAAAAAAATGAGCTATGGTTAAAGTAAATATACAGTAATATACGGTATACCCCCTATACTTAACTTTTGTTATGCCCTCATAGCACAAGTGATATGAAGCCATCGCTCAGTTAACTATAGGGTGATATAGCAAAACTGAGGAGGAGGGTCCCCCTATACTTAGGTCAACAATTGACCCAAGTATAAGAAGACAACGCGAGGGATGGATGAATAGGAGGGTTCCCCCTATACTTAGGCTACAAATAGCCTAAATAAAGTATCCGAGTTAGGGGGTATGTGTTTGAAGGAGTAATTACACTAAGATACAAGGGGGTGAGGGGGTTGTATTTTCACAAATGGCTAGGAGGCAGATGAAGGGGGTGTATAATATACAGAGAGAGAGGGGGGATGGGTGAGTGTATATGTGCAAGTGTGTGTGTGTGGGTGGGGGGTAGATCATCTAGTAATCTACTCTCTTTTTTACAACATGCAAGCCCTCTAATGAGGACTGTTAAAAATGCACATGCAACACAATTTTTTTTACAAGATGCACATGCAAGTAGACTAATAAAAATCCCTAAATTTCTCCGCCAATTCTTTTGCGGCCTCTTCAACGGGAGCTCCCAACTCAACGCCTCCATGGAGTTCAAGCGTCCTCGATCCTCATGGATCCGACCACAAAAGAGAAATGTTAGAAAAATAGAGAGGAATTTAATCAGCAGAAATGATGCAAAAATAATGCATGAAAGGAAGACATGTGAATATTGAAAATATTCAACACCAAAAATAAATAAAAATTAATTAAATAAATAAAGGTGAGTCATGTCCCCAGCAACAACGCCATTTGATGAACGCAGAGTTTGCCTCTTTTAATATTCGATATTGTAGTATAGGAGGCGAAAAATGATTCGTCAAAAACCACTCACGTTTGAATGTTGTGGAGTATTTATACTTGGCAAGTCTACCAAGGTCGAACACAGAGAATGATGATTTTAGTTGCATGGTTAAATTAAATTAAATAATTAATTAATTTGCTAAATTAATTTTTGTGTTGGGAAAATATAATACAATGCAATGAAGATGCGAAGAAATAAATAAAGAGAATGAAGCTCAGGATCTGAGATTTTAGACGATTTTATATCCTCAATGGTATGATCAATAAATCCTCAAAATCAATCACATATCAAAAGAAAATTCAAATTATAATTTATCCAATCAAATCCAAGTTGCAAGGAGGGTAATGAATTATCCTGTCAGGACTCACTGTAATTCGCTCCTCAAAATCACTATCTAATCAGAGAAATGTAAGGAAATTGATTAAAATCTTCCTCGATTTATCCCCCTACACAAATTAATGAATTACGATAATTACAAAGAAATAAATATCTTCAATCAACTTCCTGCAGTAAGATCATTAATTTCATCTTTCCCATAGCGCAAATATGGCAATTCTTAGCCTCTATAAATCAGAATGATCCTCGAATAATGATCAGCAATGAACGTCCTCAGTTACTCTACAAGTTATGCAAAAGTGATAGAGCACATAGATAGCTTCAAAATGACATATTATATGCTAAAAACGGAGTTCGAATGAAAAAGTTATGTTAAAATGAAGTTGTAGGGGCTAAAATGTAAATAAAGTATGAGTTTCTCTTTCAAAGTGATCCCTAGAGGGACTTGTCTGTAAAATCAAGAAGTCGGAGGGTCTTTCTGGAAAATACCCAGCAGCGGGGGTATATTTGCAATTAATCAAATTCTGGAGGTCCTGACTGCAAAATTCCCGTCACGTGCAAAACACGTACAACGGGTCTGCTTGTGATTTTTAGCAATTGGAGGGGCTACCTATAAATTGCCCCATGTCACATGCCTCCTGCATGTGACCTGATGGCTTGGCTTGAGGCAGGCGGTTTGGGCTGAGCCTGTGGCTTGGTGCTGATGTGGCGCCTCCACATGGGCTTAGTTCATCAGAAGCAAGAGGCTCAGATGGCTCTTAATCTGACAGAGGATAGGCACCCACATATGTAATCGGACAGTCAAGGAGTGGCGGGATTAGAACCGTAGGATCAAGATGTAATAGGCACCCACATATGTATGTTCTGGAAGTCGCCTTACTCCTTGAGAAAAGATGAAGGGCGACCGACGATGGTTGTGCGATCGGCGAAGCTTCAGAGTTTCAAAGCTCCTGTGGTTGATGTGTATTCGGTGGAGACGGGGGAGCTCCATAAAGCTTCAATTATTGTGAACGAGGCTCTAATCACCTGCAAGTGGAGTTCCACTCCAGAAGAAGCCTTCGATGTTTGACCTGCAAATGGTTAGAATACAAAAGAAGGGGGAATGGGGAAGATGCAAGGCGATGCTCGTTGGTGGCAAGGCTAGTCGGGCGTGGTACGACAGAGCTAGGTGGCACGATGGAGGTGTGGCGGTCGATCAATGACGGTGATGTGCGAGGGTGGTGCAGATGTGGAGGTGGAAGGAGAGGGGGTGTAGGGAAGAATAAGTGGATGGTTTGGTGGTGCAAGAAATGGAAGGAAGGAGGAGGAGAAGTAGGGACAAAGAGATCGGGAAGAATATAGAGGAGAAGATGAAGATGGAGAACGTTGGGAGGGATGATTTTCATAAAAATAGGGGATTGCACAACTTCCCCTGTTTTGGCAAGTATTTGTTTAGCAAGCATAAATTTTTATTAGTTGATTCACGAAATCTCACCAAAAAATAAATAAAATTCATATTCATGATGAGAAGACATGATATATCCGTGGAAATGCAATCATTTTGGCATTTTGATGAAAGACTGATAATGAAATGAAGAGAGAGAAAATATTAAGAGAAGAAGAAGGTGTAAACAAATGGAGGAAGAAGATGGAGATGAAAGGAGATATACCCGATGAGTTGGTGGAATTAGAGCCTGGGGAGGAGCTAGAGATGATGCTCCGACTGGGGTCTTCGCTCGATGAAGTCGGCAAGCCTTCAGAGCTTGAGCACCTGCAAGGAGATGCAGCTGCTACAGCGAGAGCTTCTCGCTGGATCACACCGGATAGGGGAGAGGGTCATTGCTCGACTGGAATATTGGAGATGGGAGAGGGTCGTTGCTCGATTGGAATATCTCAGCTGTCATCTAAGATTCTAGGGGCTCCATCTCACACTCTATGAAGTGGCGGATAATTATAATGGTGGGAGGAGATGAGTTATTATAGGTGGTGGAGGAGGAAGCGGTAGGTGTAGTGGCTTGGAATGGGTACATCGGTTACATGATGGGACGATGGGAGTTACATGCTGATGAGTCTCGTATTCATCATACTAAAAGTCATTAATTAATCTCATTTCTTAATCAATCCAATAAAAATCACCATTAATTCCTTATTTTTATCTTGTATTATATTATGTATTATTAACCTTGAATTAATTGTACTTAATTTCTTTTATTTTCTTTGTATTTATTTTCTCATCAAAAATCCCTAAAAATTAGGTAGAGTAATTTTCCATAACTTCACTAACCCTTAAAAAGACTAAAAATACAAAAACAACTCAAAACAAAAAAGTCGATGTTTTTAACCCCTTAAAAATACCCCTAAAAATAATTTTTGTATAAATGACTTCTTTTTGCTTTTTGTCCAACATGAAACTTGTAGATCTCATCGAGACGAATAACTTTCATGTTTTGATTTTTTCGAATTTTGCCTCTAACTATTTCTTTTGTATTTTTCTTTGTATTTACATTTTCGATTTTTCTGGGGCAGCCACGTGGCGCCCTCTGGGCCGCCCACATGGCTGCTTCTCCTTCTGCCACCGGGATCCATCCTAGGCCATTGGATCTCTCATTCATGCCTCCATCTTCACCGTCGATTTCCGCTTCATCTTGTTGGACATGAGAGCCCACGGCGAGCCATTATGTAATAAATGTTATTATGAATATCATTCCCTGATCTGAAATGAAGAATAAATAATTTACATAATAGGTCCCTTAGTACAATTAAGGTTATGTACCATGGCCATCTTAATGATCATACAGTTTTTGATTCAATTATTGAATCATAGATGCTGGTGCTTGGATGAATGTCTAAAGAGTTAGATTGAGGGCTCATCAAGCACCGTCAAATGATTGTTAAGAGATGATCTCCATCCTGAGTAGGAGATGGCAATCCTTTCTCAGTTAGGTTGATATCTGATTGACCTCTTGATGCAGGTCCTCTGCATAGGAATAGAGATTTGGAGGTGTCAGATTAGTTAGGTCAAAGAGTTGACTTAACGAGATCGAGATAATCAAAGTCCTATATCGTATGCCGTCATGATATAGGCACGCATCCTCTGACCAGGGACAGATGTGTTACTATATGTCTGAGTATGTACATTTAGCAGACCAATAGGTTGATGACCTAATCAAGGTCTATACACCGACGCGCTGGTGTGCATATAAGGGCATATGAGTAATACGATCTCTCAAAGGGATCATACAGGTTCATTACTGAACCGAAAGACATGAGCTCACTCATGAGATATTGGGGATAACTAAATTACGTGTACGGTCGTCTTGCTTCGGAAGCTTGACTGAATTTGTAGGTTTGATATATACTTTTGGAAAGTATATGATCAACACCTGGGTATGATATATGCTTTTAGAAAGCATATGATCGACACCGACTCCCAATGATCGAATGAGAAACTTAATGATGAAAACTCTGAAGTAGACAGTGTAAAATTGATCTTATACATAAAGTTTATTCTGAGTCTTCTAGTATGCATGATGTACAGGTATTGGGAATACCTGAGGGTGATGTGATCATAAACGGTTGTATAACCATGACGCTTCCATTCCTAGGGAGTGATTAAACGGGTCTGGATTTAGTGACTCCTCTCAGTAGAGAAGTAATCTAATCATAGTCCAAGTGTTGGACATTGATTTGAATATGATTCAGATGCAATGAGAAGATTAGATTTGCGGTCTTGATTTAATCAAGCATCTATGGGAGGCCCGAGATCTGGATTTGAGATGTGATCTCAATATCCAAGTCACTATACATGGAACAATACAATCACCCTGTCCTTATCTCCAAGTATCTGTTGAGAAAGCGCATTATCCTTGAAAGAGTTCAGGATAATTTCATTGTTGATATAAGTATCCGAGCATTGAGAAAATAGACAATTAAATGTGATTTAATTATCATGAATAATATGAATTTCATTCATATTATAAAGAGAATTATCTAAGATAATTAAATGTGATCTAAATATCAAAGATG
This sequence comes from Ottelia alismoides, assembly GCA_037367405.1. Taxonomy (NCBI): domain Eukaryota; kingdom Viridiplantae; phylum Streptophyta; class Magnoliopsida; order Alismatales; family Hydrocharitaceae; genus Ottelia; species Ottelia alismoides. Next base: position 981,361 of record JAZKJV010009683.1, on the reverse strand, counting down.
TAAATAATGTGAATGTAATTCATATTATTTGGGAATATGAGAATAGAGATCCAAGATGATTAAATGTGATTTAATTATCATGGATATGAATAATGTGAATAGCACTATCTAAATTGATTATATATATTATGAATGTGATTTATAATATATAAGAGAGAGCTATTTGTAATTTACATTGGTTGATTAAATGTTGATGTGAATGGGATTCACATTGAATATTAAATTGAAAATGTAATTCACATTTTATTTTGGGTTATGAATGTGATTCACAATTTTCCAATGGCAAGATTGCAATATTCACAAAATAGTTATGAATTATTTTTGTTGAATAATTTACAACAAGTGTTGTTATAAATCTTGGAGATTTCCATGGAATAATGTAATCTCATGAGATATCATGAGATTACATGATATTGCAACCAAATCCCATATATTGGAAGGAGGCAATCTTCATTCCATAATCTTCATGCTTGATTGATTTAATTTGAGATTGATTTATATTGATTTATCAATATAGATTTAATCTAAATTAAATTAATTGTTGTTGTTTTTTTACCAACACAAATCTTAGCCATTAAAAGAAACACAAATCAATGAGAGCCATTGGGATTTGTGTTGCCCATGGATTGAGATCCATGGATCCCAAAATATTATAAATAGAAGGGCACCCCTTGCTCTTCATATGCTAATGTGAACATAAGTCTCTCTCTCTCTCTCTTTCTCTCTCTACACGCCTACTCTCTCTCTCTCTCATGGCCGTCCACCATGGATGCCCTAGAGGGAGTCTTCATCGTCGCATCGTCGTCGTTATGCTGCCCGATAGTTTGCTCATGGATCTCGGTCTCCTTCGGTGCACCTCGCTCGTGAAGAAGATGTCGGATCTCGTGTGTCGAGATCAGTAGATCCACCGCTTGGATCATCAACATAGATTGCGAGAAGCACATGTTTCATCGACACGCTCGCAAGCATCTCCTCCATCGGATCGGACTTGAGACAGGAGGTCTCTTCATTTAGAGACTCAATCGCAACCACGCTTCAAGAGGTAATCCTATTACTTGTTTGTGGTTTAGACGAAACGATCCGAGAAGTGTTCTTGGATCATGTGGTTTCGTCACATGAAAAATTTTAATTTCCGATGCATAGAACAACTAGTACGACTAGTCGTTCCTTGTCGTATTCGATAAGACGCTCACGCTTCCGTGATGCGCTTGAGGATCTTCCTATGTCCTTAAACTGGTATCAGAGTCTTAGGTCGGAGGTTTTGGATACGATCCATAAACCTAGGACGACTTGGGTTCGTTAGGGTTTGCGAAAGTTTTATCGCAATTCATCTCCGCATCTCTATTTTATGATTATTTTAAACCATGTTTAAATTATTTAAATTTGAAAATAATAATTGGATTTTGTTCCCCGTTAAATAAGGAAACCGTAGGATCTGAGTTTGCGTGATTTCGAATCTGTATGCTCAAGTTATGGTCATTTTAGTGAACATGTATCCACGGTTTCGGGGACTGTGAATCTTAATTTTGATCCGCCTTGAAATGCGTGAAATATCATTTAGGTTCTGTTCTAAATCAAATTAGCAATCTTTAAAAATTGATTTTATCTAATTTGGATTTAAATTGATTGAGATATGTTAATTTTAGTAAGTAGGGGTCACTGCTGAAATTACATTCCTAATCAAGAACCATGTGATCGTCAATTAGTGAAATTAATTGTTAATTTCATGAAATAATTATAGAAAATATTTGAGAAATATTGGATGATGATTATTTCCTTAATTGACTTGGCCTCAACCAATAGATTGATTAGATTTGATCTAGATCAAAATTGGAAACATAATCAACAAACTCCTTACTTGAATAGGATTGGGAATTTGTATAGCAAATTTCCTTATAATCAAAAATGGTTTGATTATTACTATATGGTATAATTTCGATTGAAGAACTGATGATCATCTCAAGTACAAATTGATCTATTTGGCATTATCCTTTCCTGAGGTGGATATGGTGTCTAGTCGGGGAGCGTTGGGGTAGCAGGTTGCATCGGATGCGGTCTGTCGCACTCCCGTCGGTATTGGTCATGACAGTGGGTAGGGACTCGATAATGCCTGAGAAATCAAGATGTATTTTTCTAATTATTAAAATCTGATTTAATACGTACTTTGAGATAATACCATATATATGTATTCAAGTAAAACCAATCAAGTTTATTGATTGAATTGGATTAATAATTGATTTAATGAGATTGAATTAATTAAATCCAATTAAAAATATTCTATTATGAATAGATGTGTATTTCCCTTGGAAGAATTAATTATGTGAATATGATTCATGATAATTAATTAGAATTTGAATATGATATGGATGATCACATAAGTGACATCCATGATCTCCCGTCAAGGCGAAGGGTTCCATCGTCAGGGATTGTATGTAGGAGATGCATGTCCGAAGTGACAGCTCCTGTATGCAAGCGCATCTGGATCGGGCTCTTTGCTTCTTGAAAAAGTAAGGGCGTATGCGTAGTGACCCCAATATCGGATCCTCATATTATTGGGGCGATATTGGATTGCGCATAGCGAGTACTATTCTTGTTGACGGTTGGTTCAATTAACAACGTGTCAACATCACCTTAGGGGTGGTGGGCCCAGGTGTTAAAGACCGAATTGGGAATGCAAGTTGGACTTGCAAGACAGAATGTGTTCCCGCTTCTTTTTATCAGAGTTACAGATTCTCATATTATTGGGATATAACAAAGATAAGGAAGGAGATCCCAGATCTTGCTTGAGATACAATGGTAAGTATATCTCTTACATTGAAAGTGATTAAGGGAATGAACTTTCAGTGTTGACAAGGCAAGACAACTTTGATTTGAAAATTCCTAAATCAAAGTAAAATATATATTTATATATTTATGCAAATTTCTAATTTCAGATAACCCTTCATTAAAACCACTCAATTGTATACTCAATAATAACCAGTATAATGTCATGGATTGGATCCATGATTAAGATATTGTACTTGCAGTTGGACACATATTGTATGTGGTTGCAATGTGCAAGTTTCCTCATAATAATGAGGAGTGACAATTAAATAGACAATAGGACTATAACCCTAGGGTTTGTATATGTATCTATAAGTCTTGATCTCATCGAATGTACTTTTGGAAGTGACATATCAATGATGATCGTAATTGTCAAATAATCCTTATAAAAATCTAAGAAGATGTTCTGGCATACATATGTGCTCTCGACATATAATCATGAATGACATGGTTCTCTGCATTATGCATAATGGTGGCTCTATAAGAGATGATGTATTCAAATTTTTTGAGTACCTACCTGAACCTAAATTTTAAGAGTTTGAATGGATGTAGATACAATGAGTGTCATCATTCTACTATATATACTCTAGTCATTCATGAAACTTCATAATATTCATATTGTATGAATTGAATGAAGCATGTATAAATGTTGAAATACTCCTATATTGATATTTTTGATTTCAACATAAGAGATACTTTATCTTAAGCAATGGTTGCTTATAGATAAAGGGAGCGCAGTGGAAGCATGGGTTAGACCCAAGTAAGAAGAATGGTCAAAGAGTTGAATGTACTTCTATGATTTCCATATGACATCCAAAGAGTTGGATGAATGCCAATACTGCAATAAGTCGATGTGTTGATAGTATGACTATCAAATCTATCTAGAATCTTTAGAGAAGGAATCAGATAGTATATCAGAATAATCTACATATAATCATTGAAATTGACTTTCTTATTTGATAAGATAAAGTCTAATAATTGTATCTCAATCTTCTAATGACACTTGTAATTGGTTGCATATGTGTTAGAAGATTAGAAATTTGGTCTTAAGGTTTAATGGTCATCCATGTTGGAATTGATGCAATTGTTGCAACAATTTTCATTGGATCAATAGACTTCATATTTTCAGTGGGAGCCCGTAGTCTTAGAGAATGTCTCTATGACCTAGACATTAGATTACACTCATTGTTTATTTCTAAATGATGGAAATAAATATGAATTATGGAATAGACCTCTCATAAAGAGTTATGATGGGGATATTTCAGATAGTAATCTAACATTTAGTGGACTCCACTAAATTAGAAAATAAATGAATGGTTCATTAAGATTTCTAATACTGAAAACTGAACCTTTAAAGATCAATAGGAGAATGAAGATCATTTGACAATGATCTGGCATCAAGACTTGGACATTTGTCTATTGATGTGATCAATAGACTGATAAGAGATGAAACTTTAGATTGTCTGAATGTTCAAATCTTACATACTTGTGAATATTGTATTCAAAAGTAGAAATGTCCAATACACCCTTCCTTGGAATGGTGAAAATATGTCAAGGTATTCAAGATCTCATACATATTGATGTATGTGAATCATCTATATCATAATAAACATTATGGATATGTGATATCTATTGATGATTATTTGTGATATGAGGTTTCTTCACTTCACTAAGAAACCTTTGAAATGTTCAAAGATTTCACAATTTTGGTTTAGAACCAAAGTTTGAAGGAAGATGAAATGAATTTGATCTAATCGAGGTAGCTTGTACCTATTAGATGAATTCAAGAAATACTTTATGGAGATGTGAATATCATTCCTATCTCAATCCTCTTAATACACCTTAACTCAATAGAGTTGTAGGGAGATACAATTGATCATGTGTGACATGATTTTATTAATGATTAATCTTAGCATAATCTCTTAGTTTCCATATATATATATATATGTAGTAGAGACTACATTGTATATCTTAACAAGGTTCCATGCTAGTAAGCTGGAATCTCGCACCAAAGAGTGCTACTTCATTAGAAAAATAAATGTGGTATTGGATACCTACTTTATAACCTTGAGATTTTTAAAAGATCTCATATCTGAGAATGTGATTCTTGGATGATGAGACTCTTAAGAATCAAGATGAAAATGAAGTTAAGAAACTCATTTAATCTTGAGAAGATAATGAGGTTCCTAAAATTGGAAACTAAAAGGACAATTAAAGATGAAACACTAATACCTCTTCAAATAAGTTTGAGGATGGATTCCATGTGTCAGTTGAATCTGACAATGATCTGACTTCATGCGATGAAGCTTCTAAAGATCATAGCATGGAAAGATGGATGTCGGCAATAAAAGTCTAATGTAGACTTCATATACAAGTGTTGTATATGGACCCTCGAGGACCCACCTATATGGGTAAGACCCATTAAGGCATAAATGGATCTTCAATAGAAAAAGGGAACCTGATGAGAAGGTAGACCTTCAAAGTACGGTTAGTAGCTATGAGCTACACACTAAAGAGAAAACATCGCTTGCGATGAGACTTTCTCTTCAGTGACCATGCTTGAACCCATCAGAATACTGCTGACTATAGCTACACAACTTGACTATGACATCTTCGTGATGTAAGTCAAGATTGCATTCCTCCATGAATACCTCTTTGAGGATATTCACATGAAGTAGCCCCATGTCTTCATGGTTGAGGAAAGCAAGGTGTGCAAGCTGAAGAAACTCCATCTGTGGACTCAGATAAGCTTCTTGTAGTTGGAACTTCAGATTTGATGAAATCATAAATGTTATGATTTCAGATAGAATCTTGATGAACCATGTGAAGCTTAGTGGGAGTGCCATTGTGTTCATCGTGTTAAATGTAGATAATATCCTAATCATTTGGAATGATATAAGGATAATAATAAGTTTATAGACTGGCTATTCCATACATTGAGATATGATCTCAAGGATACCTCTTAGATCTTAGTTCTGAAGATTTTCAGAAGCGAAGAGAAGAGGGTATTGGGACCATCACATTAGTAATACACCTTGGACATGTTCTATTTTCTGGAAAATTCCAAGAAAGGCTTCCTTCCCTTAAAATATGGTACTGACCTATCTAAAGGGATAGCACCTCAAAGTGTTGAGGAAATGAATGCTAGAACTGCTTGCACTTGTGCATCAGTTACGAGAAGCTGAGTGTATGCTAGATGTGTACAAGAGCCAGATGTCTGCCATGCAGTGGGAGTATTAAAGTGTTACTAATCCTACTATGGAGGAAGAACACTTGATTGCAGTAATAATAATAATATCTTCAAAGATTAGAGACAGTGATCTCAAAAGTTTAAGACATTGTAGATAGTGATCTATAAGGGTCTTAACTATAGATACCTTAAGAGATAGAGATCTCTAGGAATAAAGGTATTCTAATAAGGATTATGGGCATACTGGTTATAATAATTATCTTATCGAGCTATAGTTTCAAGGACACTATAACAAAATTGAGTATTGGTTGCATAAGATGCAACATTCGCATTGGATGCGAGCACTGTTACTAGAAGATATGCAAGTGCCGTAAAAAGACTTGGCGTAATCTCTTGGGAACAGAGTGAATGATCGGATTATCTAGCTATTTTCTAAATAGCCTATGATTGTCACATAAGTGTGGGTTTAAATGATTAAGCCCATTAATGGCTCTTTGAGCTAGTGGGAGATTGTTGGACATGTGAGCCCACAGCGAGCCATTATGCAATAAATGTTATTGCGAATATCATTCCCTCATCTGAAATGAAGAATAAATAATTTGCATAATAGGCCCCTTAGTACAATTAGGGTTATGTACCATGTCCATCTTAATGATCATACAGCTGTTGATTCAATTATTGAATCATAGAGGCTGGTGCTTGGATGAATATCTAAAGAGTTAGATTGATGACTCATCAAGCACCGTCAAATGATTGTTAAGTGATGATCTCCAGCCTGAGTAGGGGATGGCAATCCTTTCTCAGTTAGGTTGATATCTGACCGACCTCTTGATGCAGGTCCTCTGCATAGGAATAGAGATTCAGAGGTATTAGATTAGTTAGGTCAAAGATTTGACTTAACGAGATCGAGATAACCAAAGTCCTATATCGTATGCTGTCATGATATAGGCACACATACTCTGACCAGAGACAGATGTGTTACTATATGTCTGAGTATGTACATTTGGCAGACCAATAGGTTGATGACCTAATCAAGGTCTATACACCGGCGCGCTGGTGTGCATATAAGGGCATATGAGTAATATGATCTCTCAAAGGGATCATACAGGTTCATTACTGAACCGAAAGACATGAGCTCACACATGAGATATTGGGGAGAACTAAATTTCGTGCATGGTCGTCTCGCTTTGAAAGCTTGACTGAATTTGTAGGTTTGATATATGCTTTTGAAAAGTATATGATCAACACCCGGGTATGGTATATGCTTTTAGAAAGCATATGATCGATACCGACTCCCAATGATCGAATGAGAAACTTAATGATGAAAACTCTGAAGTAGACAGTGTAAAATTGATCTTATACTTCAAGTTTATTCTGAGTTTTCCAGTATGCAGGATGTACAGGTATTGGGAATACCCGAGGGTGATGTGATCATAAACGGTTGTATAACCATGACGCTTCCATTCCTAGGGAGTGATGAAACGGGTCTGGATTTTAGTGACTCCTCTCGGTAGAGAAGTAATCTAATCTTAGTCCAAATGTTGGACATTGATCTGAATATGATTCAGATGCAATGAGAAGATTAGATTTGCGATCTTGATTTAATCAAGCATCTATGGGACGCTCAAGATCTAGATTTGAGATGTGATCTCAATATCCAAGTCACTATACGTGGAACAATACAATCGCCATGTCCTTATCTCCAAGTATCTGCGGAGAAAGCGCATTATACTTGAAAGCGTTCAGGATAATTTCATTGTTGATATAAGTATCCGAGCATTGAGAAAATAGATAATTAAATGTGATTTAATTATCATAAATGATATGAATTTGATTCATATTATAAAGAGAGTTATATAAGATAATTAAATGTGATTTAATTATCAAAGATGTAAATAATGTGAATGTGATTCATATTATTTGGGAATATGAGAATAGAGATCCAAGATGATTAAATGTGATTTAATTATCATGGATATAAATAATGTGGATAGCAATATCCATATTGATCATGTATATTATGAATGTGATTTATAATATATAAGAGAGAGCTATTTGCAATTTACATTTGTTGATTAAATGTTGATGTGAATTGGATTCACATTGAACATTAAATTGAAAGTGTAATTCACATTTTGTTTGGGTTGTGAATGTGATTCACAATTTGCCAATGGCAAGATTGCAATATTCACAAAATAATTATTAATTATTTTTGTTGAATAATTTACAACAAGTGTTGTTGTAAATCTTGGAGATTTCCATGGAATAATGCAATCTCATGAGATATCATGAGATTACATGAGATTGCAACCAAATCCGATATTATAGAAGGAGGCAATCTTCATTCCATAATCTCCATGCTTGATTGATTTAATTTGGGATTGATTTATATTGATTTATCAATATAGATTTAATCTAAATTAAATTAATTATTGTTGATTTTTTACCAACACAAATCTTAGCCATTAAAAGAAACACAAATCAATGAGAGCTATTGGATTTGTGTTGCCCATGGATTGAGATCCATGGATCCCAAAATATTATAAATAGAAGGGCACCCCTTGCTCTTCATATGCTAACGTGAACATAAGTCTCTCTCTCTTTCTCTCTCTACATGCCTACTCTCTCTCTCTCATGACCGTCCACCATGGATGCCCTAGAGGGAGTCTCCATCGCCGCAGCGTCGTCGTTATAATGCCCGAAATTTGCTCGTGGATCTCGGTCTCCTTGGTGTGCCTCGCTCGTGAAGAAGACGTCGGATCTCGTGTGTCGAGATCAGGAGATCCGCCGCTTGGATCATCAACATGGATTGTGAGAAGCACGTGTTTCATCGACACGCTCGCAAGCGTCTCCTCCGTCGGATCAGATTTGAGACAGGAGGTCTCTTCGTTTAAAGACTCGACCGCAACCACGATTCAAGAGGTAATCCTCTTACTTGTTTGTGGTTTAGACGAAACGATCCGAGAAGTGTTCTTGGATCATGTGGTTTCGTCACATGAAAAATTTTAATTTCTGCTGCATAGAACAACTAGTACAACTAGTCGTTCCTCATCGTATTCGATACGACGCTCACGCTTTCGTGATGCACTTGAGGATCTCCCTATATCCTTCACATACCTCAGTCGCCCGATCATCCTTTGGATGAAATCTCATCCGCTCCTTCACGCCTAAACCTCAGACATCCGATCAACTGCTCATCTGACGTTTAGCATCTCTCCACATCACCCATTCTCCCCAGGCCGTTGGATCTCCTCCAGATTGCATCTTATCCATCCATCAGCGCCTCGATCTCCGTCGTTCGATTAGATCCTAAGGATCCGATCTGAGCCCTCCAGCCATGTCTCTATCCTAGCCATTGGATCGCGAGATCCAACGGCTCCCACTCATCGTCCCCCTCCAGCTGCCTCTCTCCCCAGTCGTTACCCTCTGCCCCCTTCCTATTTTGGAGAGCGTGTCAGCCTCCTTCTTCCTCATGTAACGCCTCTCCTCAATTGACCGTTCACCCACCTTCCTCGCGCAACCCCCACGTAATGTCGCATTCACTCTTCTAGCCATTCAAACACACCGCACCTCATAACGGCCGGCCATCGCCTCCTATAAAACTTGCACCTCCGCCACCAGTGACCGTCGTCCACCAATCATTGGGTAGCCCCTAGATTCACCCTCCTCCGGTGATAGTGGAGGAGGTGTTCGATCAGCGATAATGGGTCTCCTACCCAGGTGTCGACCCATGGCCGCCATGGCCGTGCTGCGGGCGCCGCTCTGCCCTGCTCGAGCTCCGTTCCCTAGGTTGAGCACGTCGGGCAATGACCCAAGCTTCGAATGAAGCTCAGCCCAAGCCTCTCCCTCCGTCTATTGTCTGGTTCTGTCCAGGTCTAACTTCTTCAATGGTTAGAGCATGCGCCTCCATGCCGATCTCAAGCACCCACTCCGGCGATCTTGCTCCGCCTTGCTGCTCCAGACGTAGTCGAAGCTTTATCGCATCTCCAGGATCTCCGCCAGCACTCCAACGAGCTCCCCGGACCTCCTTCTCGCACGAAAGGGCGCGGCGGAGCTATTAGCGTGTCACCGGAGTCCCGCCTCCTCCGGTGACCCGTGGCGGAGGACGAAGAGCAGGTATTATCTGATACAGATGGATCGGACGGCCATGATGAAGCCACATCGACCGTCCGAGCCTCTATGCTGAACCTACAGGCTCATGTGGCCCAAGCCAAGATCCGAGCCTTCAGCAAATGCCACGTCAGCCCGAGCCTGCAACCGTCTCAAGCCTAGGCCCTCACGTGTTGTGCACATGAGGACTTGGGTAATTTGCACGAAAGACCCCAGAACTTAGGCTATTTGCATATTGGTCCTCAAGCACGTGCGTAACAGAGTGTTTAGGCCCTAGAGAAATTGGCGCTTTTATATAGTAGTTGGCGAGTCTATTTATCAAAAAGCATGACTAAGATCTCGGACGTGGTGAATGTGTCATAATGAGACCTCAGGGGTCAGACAGCAGAAGTTGGAAGGCTGTCTTCCTATCGTGGAAGGATGGATCGGCCGTCCCTGCTCGCTTAGCTAACGTGCGTGCCTGGGTAATTTACAGGGATACCCTCACAGCTTTTTAGAATTACGAAAATGCCCCTATGCATATGGAGAAATTACAACATGGATTAGGCGGTTTTTAGTATTTACATTTAGGTCCTTCCAGGGATCTTAATGTAATATTTATCTTTTTTATTTTCTTGCATTTTTATTACAATTATGCCCCTGCATTATTTTCTTCATAACTTGAGCGTCATAGGTCCAAATTACATGATTTTAGTGTCGTTTTGATCCTTGTTTCTTCCTCTATCTCATGGCATGTTTAATTTTATCATCTACCACCATTTTAAATGGAGTGATTTTTTATGTTAGATGAGATTCTTTGCTCCTTATATGTGTGCCCTGATTAGATGATTGCTCTTATTCTTATGTTTAATGCGATTCTAATTTCAACCCGTATTCTGTTGCTCTTTTATGAATCTATCTTCGGCATAATTGTTTGCATTCTCATAGCATATATTTAACCTTGCATTCATCATCTTATAATTGCATAAAAGTCAACTAAAAATTGCATGTATCATTTAATTGCATTGTAATTAGTATAATGCATCGGCATTCTGCATGAAGGCCTGTAATTGAGAAATAATTTATACATGTTCTGAATTGATCAAAATTTGATAAATAAATAGAGTAGCTCGTGTCCTGTGTTCGACCTTGGTAGACTTGCCAAGTAAAAATATTCCACAACATTCAAACGATTGTGGTTTTTGTTGAACCGAATTTGCCTCCTATCCTACGACAATTATCTATTCTTAAAGAGGCTAATTGACTGCTCATCAAATGGCATCCTTGCTGGGGAAACGACTTAACTTAATTTATTTGTTGAATTTTGATTTATCTTTGTTGAATATTTTCAAGATTACAGGTCCTCATTTTCATGCATCATTTCTTGCATCATGTCTGTTGATTAATTTCCTCTATATTTTTCCAACTTTTCTCTTTTGTGGCAGGACCCATGAAAATCGAGGACGCTTGATCTTCATGGAGGCGTGAAGTCAGGAGCTTCTGCTGAAGAATCCGTAAAAGAATTGGCAAAGAAATTTTAGGATATTTTATCAGTCATCCTGCATTTGCATACTGTAAAAAAAAACCTTACATGTGCATATTTATTTTTCCTCAGGGTTTGCATGTTGTAAGAAAAAAAAAAGAAAAAAAGAAAAGAAAAAGAAAAAAGTAGATCACTTGATGATCTACTCCCACCCCCCACCCCCCCCCCACACTCTTACACATATACATTCACCCCCGTCCCCTTCTCTGTATATTTCACAATCACTCTCTCTCTCTCTCACTCTCTCCCTGATCGCCATCTTCTGTAAAAACAACCCTCCACCCTTGTATCGTAGTGTAATTATTCCTCCAAACACAATAACCCCCCCAACTCAGATCCGTTACTTAGGCTATTTATAGCCTAAGTATAGGGGGCCCACCTAGTCATCCAACCCTCGTGTTGTCTTCTTAATACTTAAGTCAATTTTTGGTCTAAGTATAGGGGGGCCCTCCTCCTCAGTTCCGCTATATCACCGTATATTTGATTGAGCCATGGCTTCATGACACTTGTGCTATGAGGACATAGCAAAATTTAAGTATAGGGGGTATACCGTATATTACTGTATATTTACTTTAGCCATAGCTCCTTTTTTAAAAAACTTTTTGAAAATTCTTTCTCGAGCTTGGTTTTAGTATCCCTGTGAACTGAATTTTGTAAAAACCTTATAAAATTGTTTTCTTAAAATTTGAGGGATTAATTTGTGTAAATACTCCTTTTCAAAAAAATTGAAAAATTGGAAATCTTTCTTTAAATTGGACTCTGACTACTAGGCTTAGTAGACACTTTTAGTGAGGGAACTTCGGTCTCCCTTAGAAGAGTGGGTGGTTTAGAGGACACTGTATATGGCTCCGTCCTCAAGTAACACGGGTCCGTCTAACGGCTCGAACTTACACCCATACTGGCTGAGAGTAGATACTTTTATTCATTTGAGTATGGGCCAGTCATCGTCTCTCAAAAGAATTAAAAAAAAGAGTTTGAAGATTAAAATCCATAACTGCAAAAGCTAAAAATCACACAAAAATCACTAACTAAGGAGTTGGTGTATTCCTGACACAATCACATTCACTCAAGGCTTGAGGATTTTTAGGACACTGGATTTCTCTGATCTAAAGAGTCCGAGTTAACATGCCTTAGTCATTAGGGTTTTTAAGCTTAATTATCCACACTTCCCTAGTTTGAAAGATTTGAGCGCTATATTAAACTCTTCATCTCTACCGTCAAAAGAATATGATCAGCACAATCACTTCCGCAACTGCATGATTGATGAGATGAGTTGAGATATCACTTGAGGAACTAGGACTAGAGATTTGAGTTTAGACCCTATTTAATGATATTCAAGGATGGGGTAAAGTTAATGAAGGATTCAAAAAACCTGCGTGTCAGCAAAAACCTAGCCAGTATGTGAACAAGATTCATATGTTATCTCTTCGATATCTACCTATGTGCCAGGGTGTGATGAAACTTAATGATAATTGTTGATCAATGTGCGCTAACTTTTGGTAAAAGCAGTGGAGCTAGCCAACAAAAGTAATGAAATGTCAAAGAAAAGCTCTATCATCCAAAGTCAAAATTATAAATGAGTTTCCACCAATGGCAACCGCTCCCAAACTTTTTCAAAGTGTCCACTTGGATTAAGCACTAATTAGGACCAAGGATTCGAGCTGCCATCATAAAAGGGCTCTGCATCATAAGCGATACAAGTCAAGGTGTCGAAGGTATCTTAGATACTTAAAAAAAAGAGACACCCCGATGTACTCCTAGAAAAACAAGTGCATACGACTCCAAATTCTCTTGACGGACACATTGATCAACAATCTAAAAATTTACATGTGTTGAGTAAAAAGGCACTCGAGAGACCCCTTGTTCCAATGTAAGGGAGAGAAAAATAAACACAATCCCATGCCCTCCATCATCTGGCTGTCCATCCACATTTCAAGTCTGACGAACTAACGAGACGGTTGACTGAAGCAAGAATAGACTTATTCCCTAGTATTGAGGATGAGGTCTAGAGGAGAGTCTTTGGGACTGGAACTTTGGGTGATGCCTAAACTCGACTCTCAAGAAATGCGGTACACTTAATTTCATATCCTTATACTATATGTACAAAAAGAGAGTCTGATAATTAGAAAAGTTGGATTCCTTCTGACTAAGGTTTGGACAAACCCATAATTTTAGGATCACTTAAATTAAGGGTCTTCGAAAGATTGAGACTTGAAATCTTCACTTGCACTATCAACAATTAATCCGACTCTTTCATTCTTTAGATGCTCAAGGACGAGCATGGTTTAAGTATAGGGGTATGATGAATCTCATATTCATCATGCTAAAAGTCATTAATTAAACTCCTGGCTTAATCAAGCCAATAAAAATCACCATTAATTCCATATTTTTTATCTTGTATTATATTGTATATAATTAACCTTGAATTAATTGTACTTAATTTCCTTTATTTTCTTTGTATTTGTTTTCTAATCAAAAACTCTTTAAAATTAGGTAGAGTAATTGTCCATAACTTCACTAATTCTTAAAAAGACTAAAAATACAAAAAACAACTCAAAACCAAAAAAAGTCGGTGTTTTTAACCCCTTAAAAATACCTCCAAAAATACTTTTTGTATAAATGACCTCTTTTGGCTTTTCATCTAACGTGAAACTTGTAGATCTCATCGAGACGAACAACTTTCATGTTTTGACTTTTTTTTCCTAATTTTTCCTCTAACTATTTCTTTTGTATTTTTCTTTGTATTTACATTTTCGATTTTTCTAGGGCAGCCACATGGCGCCCTCTGGGCCGCCCACATGGCTGCTTCTCCTTCTCCCACCCGGCTCCATCCTGGGCCGTTGGATCTCTCATTCCCGCCTCCATCTTCACCGTCGATTTTCGCTTCATCCCTCAGCCGCCCGATCATCCTCTGGATGCAATCTCATCTGCTCCTTCGCGCCTAAACCTCAGCCATCCGATCAACTGCTCATCCGACGTTTAGCATCTCTCCACATCACCCATTATCCCCAGGCCGTTAGATCTCCTCCAGATTGTGTAGACCCCTCAGGATCCGGGTACCCGTTAATCACACAATCGCACTATTATTCACATGAGATCGCATGAAGTTACAGAAAAGCAGGAAAATTTTTCGCACGGCTAATTATCCACATGACATTCACATCCACAACATAACCACAAAGTAAAAGAGATACAAATGGTACCAAAATTCTTTTCATTAATATTCATATCAATTTACAACTTGCACAAGCATCTTCCATATTACAACATATATCCCAAGTGATATAAAAGAGATAGCATTTTCATCACCATCTGAACAAAAACTGAGACAAGTAATTCATACCGTCTAGTGTAAACTCTGTCTCCAGGAAGCATGTATAGCTACTGAGCTGCCACTAAACTGCAGGCTGTTTGCCTGCCAAACACATTAGGAAAGAAGAGGCGTCAGCCATTGCTGGTACCTCCCAAAAACTTATAAAAATAACTAGACATTTAATATGTGCAAAAGCAAGCAAGTAGAAAGGTGGAAAGTAAAGTTTATATCTACTTGCGTAAGTAAAAAGGTTTTTCAGACTATTTGTAAGCATCTCAAATGTTTGTCCCATAACCCGTCATTTCCCATATGTGACATTTTATATAGTAGTTGAGTATTCATGAGTGTATGAGTGTAAGCACATATGTCATTTTCTTCAGAGATCACGTTGGTGAGTGATAATGAAAAAGTTAAGATTTGAATGATCTCTTTAATTTATTTAAATTCTTAGATAGAGACAATAGTCATTTCCTACTAATCCCAACTTTTGATCGTAACTCCTTCAATTCTTAACTTCAATGTTTCAGGTATAACTTCAAATGATGTAGATGTATATATGGATGATCTAGATATAGAATCGCCAAGTCTGTTGGTGAAGTAAACTCAAGCGGTGAAGAAGCCTACAAATGGCTCTTCCTTCTCGCCCTCTAATTGGAAGCGCGGTCCAATAGAGGGATAGGTCTACTCCCAAACTACGCCACTGAGACGGGTGAGAGAGACTCCCTAGAAAAGTTGCTCTAGAAACCTGCCTGACTAGTACAGGCGAACGAGCTCGTACGAAAAACTGAAAACCAAGGATCCCCCGTCTGGGTATCCTAAAAGACAGGGTCAGCGGAACTGGTCTAAAGCCTGGATCCCAACGAGGCGTAATAACACTGCGAGCTCGCGTAAAAACCGAAAAGAGACTGGGATCCTAGACCCGCGCACTTGGCGGCCGCTGTCCTAACTGGGCTTCCTATTCTCCCGCCCAGTCGAGGGTCACCGCGCCCTCGCACGGTCAGGTGTAAAAGTCACCATGACGGGCATAAGTTTATGGTGTTGCTGATTCACAATCACATGGACGTACTTGATTATAGATTCAATTCATACTCCTAGAGAACACTAGTATTGATAAAGACGAAGACTGCTTATAACAATGTGATAACAAATTTGAGGTATAGACTTAGATAATATAGCATGGAAGTAGAGTATCTTATGTTTTGCATTATAATATTCCAACTGTAACATTACTCAAACTTAAAATAAAGTCCTACCACGGAAAATATTCTGACAAAGATCACAAAAATGGGATCACTCAAATGCCTATGCAACTATCGGCCAATCCAACATTCCTACCAATTAGACAGTGACTCCTGTGAATGTAAATTTACTTGCATATGTGTTTTCATAATTATCTCCTTAATACCACTTTCAAGCTCCATTGTTAAAACAACTGTCAACTAAAGAACAATATGTCTTAATTTTCTGATACTCTTAGATAATGTAAAACCCCGTTGATAAATGAAGGTTTTTCTTTGATTTTTGCGGAGGTCCAGACTCATGATAAAAAATTTAAGGCGTATATTTCCATCATCAGTTACGTATGTCATATGCTAAAAGGGTTTTAAGAACGTGGTTCACATATGCTTCCTGTGTGGATATGTTCAGGAGGTCTGGTAGGGACATGATCATCTTGTATTCAAGCCTCTTCCATAAACACATTGGAGAATTTTTTTTAAATGTTACGTACAGTTCAAGAAGAAAGGATTGAGGCCATACGTTCTGTGGGGGTTTCAGGATAAAGGTGTTTCATTAATGAATGATGAACAGAAAACACAGCTGAAACTATATCAAGGAATGGTGTCTTTTCGAGTAAAGATGGATTTGGCATAGAAGGTGAAATCGACTATCGACCATTTGAAATAGATAGTACTTTCCATTATTAATGTAGGAGGCATTTAAGCACTAATGACTTTTTTTATAACATATTGTTACTACTATTAATCAGAAAATAATGGCTGCATCTGAAGGTTGTGGAGGACATTTAGATGAGGGGAGATCTTGTAATGTACAGAAAAGTTAGCAAATCCCTAATGACAACCAGCCCAGATTTCATGATGACAGATTTTGAGATAACAACTTCACCAATTTAAATTCAGATTTTTTTATCTATTCCCTGGAATGTATATACTTAATACAATCTGAGAATTAAAGAAAATTCACATAATGTTCAATAACCAATGATTTATCAATGTGTCTATGATTACAATATTAGCAATTCTAGGATAAGAATGCATACATGGCAGCAATAGGAATGGTAGGGGATTGTACCTTCTAAATCTCCAAAATGGAGATCTGATCTGAAACTTGTAGTAGTAGGAGATGTAGACAATTAAATTCAGACCCAAATTTTTCATTTTTTATAGCAGATTACAGATTACAACAGGAAAGCAACATACAATCTAACTCAGATCTAAAATTTGAAACTATTAGAAGCTTATTTCATGAGATAGAATCCAAAACACCCAACAAAAGGGAAATCTACTGTGAGAGCACATGCATGGCAGCAAGAAATAGGCTACGGGATTGTACCTATGAAATCTTATAAATTTGAAGATAACTTTGCTTTTGCATGTAGCTCCAAGCTTGATCAAGAGCCAGGAGCAGCAACAATAATTGGAGTGGCTCCAGCTACAAATTGAGAGCAGTTCCAAGGGAGAAGTTTGCTGGAGAATGCAGCAACAGTTGCCTCTTGTGGCTGGCAGTTGCAGATGAAGGTCTGGACAGCAGCTCTTCAAGTTTGGAAAGAAGTAGAAAGGGGATTTGAGTTCTATCGGCTGGAAGAATTGGGAGTAAAAAGAAGAAATTTGAAGTGTTTATATAACCAAGAAGAAAGGTTCTAGGGGTTACAAGTGGGGGTTCTTTAATGTCAAATGGCTGGAGAAGAAAGTGTCGAATGGTTACTGTCTAACAGCAACCTCCGATTGACGAACGGTCGATTTCGTTGGTGTTGTATCGTCAAATCGGATCTAATGACAGTCTCGGTTTGCTTCGCGGTTTCCGAATTTGCGTCGCGACTTTTCGCGGCGCGCAATACGAATCGACCGATTTTCGGTCGATTTCGCCCGAACGACTTTTGATTCACGATCAATTGATCATTTTAGATTATCTAGTATCGTCAGATAACTTAATTGGGTTATTTGGACCTTATTTGGGTCGAGTTCGGGTTTACGCGGATCCCGGATGTTACAGATTGCATCCTATATCCATCAGTGCCTCGATCTCCATCGTTCGATCAGATCCTAAGGATCTGATCTGAGCCCTCCAGCCACATCTCTATCCTAGCCGATGGATCGTGAGATCCAACGGCTCCCACTCATCGTCCTCCTCCAGCTGCCTCTCTCCCCAATCGTTACTCTCTGCCCCCTTCCTATTTTGGAGAGCGTGTCAGCCTCCTTCTTCCTCATGTAACGCCTCTCCTCAATTGATCGTTCACCCACCTTCCTCGCGCAACCCCCATGTAATGTCGCCTTCACTCTTCTAGCCATTCAAACACACCGCACCTCATAACGGCCGGCCATCGCCTCCTATAAAATTTGCACCTCCGCCACCAGTGACCGTCGTCCACCAATCATTGGGTAGCCCCTAGATTCACCCTCCTCCGGTGATAGTGGAGGAGGTGTTCGATCAGCGATAATGGGTCTCCTACCCACGTGTCGACCCACGGCCGCCATGGCCATGCTGCGGGCGCGCTCTGCCCTGCTCGAGCTTTGTGCCCTAGGCTGAGCACGTCGGGAAACGACCCAAGCTTCGAATGAAGCTCAGCCCAAGCCTCTCCCTCCGTCTATTGTCTGGTTCCGTCCAGGTCTAACTTCTTCAATGGTCAGAGCCTGCGCCTCCATGCCGATCTCAAGCACCCACTCCGGCGATCTTGCTCCGCCTTGCTGCTCCAGACATAGTCGAAGCTTTATCTCATCTCCAGGATCTCCGCCAGCACTCCAACGAGCTCCCCGGACCTCCTTCTCGCACGAAAGGGTGCGACAGAGCTATTAGCGTGTCACCGGAGTCCCGCCTCCTCCGGTGACCCGTGGCGGAGGATGAAGAGCAGGTACTGTCCGATACAGATGGATCGGACGGCCATGATGAAGCCACGTCGACCATCCGAGCCTCCATGCTGAACCTACAGGCTCAGGTGGCCCAAGCCAAGATCCGAGCCTTCAGCAAATGCCACGTCAGCCCGAGCCTGCAACCGTCTCGGGCCTAGGCCCTCACGTGCTGTGCACGTGAGGACTTGGGTAATTTGCACGAAAGACCCCAGAACTTGGGCTATTTGCATATTGGTCCCTAGGAACGTGCCTAACGTACGTGCCTGGGTAATTTACAAGGATGCCCTCACAGCTTTTAAATATTACGAAAATGCCCCCTGTGCATATGGAGAAAATACAACATGGCTTAGGCGGTTTTTAGTATTTACATTTAGGTCCTTCCATGGATCTAAATGTAATATTTATCTTTTTATTTTCTTGCATTTTTATTATAATTATGCCCCTGCATTATTTTCTTCATAACTTGAGCGTCGTAGGTCTAAATTACATGATTTTAGTGTCGTTTTGATCCTTGTTTCTTCCTCTATCTCATGGCATGTTTAATTTTCTCATCTGCCACCATTTTAAATGGAGTGATTTTTTATGTTAGATGAGATTCCGTGCTCCTTATATGTGTGCCCTAATTAGATGATTGCTCTTATTCTTATGTTTAATGCGATTCTAATTTCAACCCGTATTCTGTTGCTCTTTTATGATTCTATCTTCGGCATAATTGTTTGCATTCTCATAGCATATATTTAACCTTGCATTCATCATCTTATAATTGCATAAAAATCAACTAAAAATTGCATGTATCATTTAATTGCATTGTAATTAGTATAATGCATCGGCATTCTGCATGAAGGCCTGTAATTGAGAAATAATTCATACATGTTCTGAACTGATCAAAATTCGATAAATAAATAGAGTAGCTCGTGTCCTGTGTTCGACCTTGATAGACTTGCCAAGTAAAAATATTCCACAACATTCAAACGATTGTGGTTTTTGTTGAACCGAATTTGTCTCCTATCCTACGACAATTATCTTTTCTTAAAGAGGCAAATTGACTGCTCATCAAATGGCATCCTTGCTGGAGAAACGGCTTAACTTAATTTATTTGTTGAATTTTGATTTTTCTTTGTTGAATATTTTTAAGATTGACAGGTCCTCATTTTCATGCATCATTTCTTGCATCATGTCTGTTGATTAATTTCCTCTATATTTTTCCAACTTTTCTCTTTTGTGGCAGGGCCCATGAAAATCGAGGACGCTTGATCTTCATGGAGGCGTGAAGTCGGGAGCTTCCGCTGAAGAATCCGCAAAAGAATTGGTAAAGAAATTTTAGGATATTTTATCAGTCATCCTGCATTTGCATACTGTAAAAAAAACCTTGCATGTGCATATTTATTTTTCCTCAGGGTTTGCATGTTGTAAGAAAAAAAAAGAAAAAAAGAAAAGAAAAAAAAAGTAGATCACTTGATGATCTACCCCCACCCCCCACACACACACTTGCACATATACACTCACCCCCATCCCCTTCTCTGTATATTTCACAATCACGCACTCTCTCTCTCTCTCTCGCTCACTCTCTCCCTGATCGCCATCTTTTGTAAAAACAACCCCTCCGCCCTTGTATCGTAGTGTAATTATTCCTCCAAACACAATAACCCCCCCAACTCAGATCCGTTACTTAGGCTATTTATAGCCTATGTATAGGGGGGCCCACCTAGTCATCCATCCCTCGCGTTGTCTTCTTAATACTTAAGTCAATTTTTGGTCTAAGTATAGGGGGACCCTCCTCCTCAGTTCCGCTATATAACCGTATATTTGATTGAGCCATGGCTTCATGACACTTGTGCTATGAGGACATAACAAAATTTAAGTATATGGGGTATACCATATATTACTGTATATTTACTTTAGCCGTAGCTCGTTTTTTAAAAAACTTTTTGAAAATTCTTTCTCGGGCTTGGTTTTAGTATCCCTGTGAACTGAGATTTGTAAAAACCTTATAAAATTGTTTTCTTAAAAAATGAGGGATTAATTTGTGTAATTACTCCTTTTCAAAAAAAATTGAAAAATTGGAAATCTTTCTTTAAATTAGACTCTGACTACTAGGCTTAGTAGACACTTTTAGTGAGGGAACTTCGGTCTCCCTTAGAAGAGTGGGTGGTTTAGAGGACACTGTATATGGCTCCGTCCTCAAGTAACACGGGTCCGTCTAACGGCTCGAACTTACACCCATACTGGCTGAGAGTAGATACTTTTATTTATTTGAGCATGGTTCAGTCATCGTCTCTCAAAAGAATTAAAAAAAAGAGTTTGAAAATTAAAATCCATAACTACAAAAGCTAAAAATCATACAAAATCACTAACTAAGGAGTTGGTGTATTCCTGACACAACCACATTCACTCAAGGCTTGAGGATTTTTAGGACACTGGATTTCTCTGATCTAAAGAGTCCGAGTTAACATGCCTTAGTCATTAGGATTTTTAAGCTTAATTATCCACACTTCCCTAGTTTGAAAGATTTGAGCGCTATATTACACTCTTCATCTCTACCGTCAAAAGAATATGATCAGCACAATCACTTCCGCAACTGCATGATTGATGAGATGATTTGAGATATCACTTGAGGAACTAGGACTAGAGATTTGAGTTTAGACCCGATTTAATGATATTCGAGGATGGGGTAAAGTTAATGAAGGCTTCAGAAAAGCTGAGTGTCAGCAAAAACCTAGCCAGTATGTCAACAAGATTCATATGTTATCTCTTTGATATCTACCTATGTGCCAGGGTGTGATGAAACTTAATGATAATTGCTGATTAGTGTGCGCCAACTTTTGGTAAAAGCAGTGGAGCTAGCCAACAAAAGCAATGAAATATCAAAGAAAAGCTCTATCATCCAAAGTCAAAATTATAAATGAGCTTCCACCAATGGCAACCGCTCCCAAACTTTTTCAAAGTGTCCACTTGGACCAAGCGCTAATTAGGACCAAGGATTCGGGCTGCCATCATAAAAGGGCTCTACATCGTAAGCGATACAAGTCTAGGTGTCGAAGGTATCTTAGATACTTAAAAAAAAGAGACACCCTGGTGTACTCCTAGAAAAACAAGTGTAGACGACTCCAAATTCTCTTGACGGACACATTAATCAACAATCTAAAAAATTACATGTGTTGAGTAAAAAGGCACTCGAGAGACCCTTTGTTCCAATGTAAGGGAGAGAAAAATAAACACAATCCCATGCCCTCCATCATCTGGCTGTCCATCCACATTTCAAGTCTGACGAACTAACGAGACGGTTGACTGAAGCAAGAATAGACTTATTCCCTAGTATTGAGGATGAGGTCTAGAGGAGAGTCTTTGGGACTGGAACTTTGGGTGATGCCTAAACTCGACTCTCAAGAAATGCGGTACACTTAATTTCATATCCTTATACTATATGTACAAAAAGAGAGTCTGATAATTAGAAAAGTTGGATTCCTTCTGACTAAGGTTTGGATAAACCCATAATTTTAGGATCACTTAAATTAAGGGTCTTCGAAAGATTGAGCCTTGAAATTTTCACTTGCACTGTCCAGAATTAATCCGACTCTTTCATTCTTTAGATGCTCGAGGACGAGCATGGTTTAAGTATAGGGGTTTGATGAATCTCATATTCATCATGCTAAAATTCATTAATTAAACTCCTGGCTTAATCAATCCAATAAAAATCACCATTAATTCCTTATTTTTATCTTGTATTATATTGTGTATAATTAACCTTGAATTAATTGTACTTAATTTCATTTATTTTCTTTGTATTTATTTTCTCATCAAAAACTCCTTAAAATTAGGTAGAGTAATTGTCCATAACTTCACTAACCCTTAAAAAGACTAAAAATACAAAAAACAACTCAAACCCAAAAAAGTCGGTGTTTTTAACCCCTTAAAAATACCTCCAAAAATACTTTTTTGTATAAGTGACCTCTTTTGGCTTTTCGTCCAACGTGAAACTTGTAGATGAGACGAACAACTTTCATGTTTTGACTTTTTTTCTAATTTTGCCTCTAACTATTTCTTTTGTATTTTTCTTTGTATTTACATTTTCGATTTTTCCGGGGCAGCCACATGGCGCCCTCTGGGCCGCCCACATGGCTGCTTCTCCTTCGGCCACCCGGCTCCATCCTGGGCCGTTGGATCTCTCATTCCCGCCTCCATCTTCACCGTCGATTTTCGCTTCATCCCTTAGCCGCTCGATCATCCTCTGGATGCAATCTCATCTGCTCCTTCGCGCCTAAACCTTAGCCATCCGATCAATTGCTCATCCGACGTTTAGCATCTCTCCACGTCACCCATTCTCCCCAGGTCGTTGGATCTCCTCCAGATTGCATCCTATACATCCATCATCGCCTCGATCTCCATCGTTCGATCAGATCCTAAGGATCTGATCTGAGCCCTCCAGCCACGTCTCTATCCTAGTCGTTGGATCACGAGATCCAACGGCTCCCACTCATCGTCCTCATCCAGCAGCCTCTCTCCCCAGCCGTTACCCTCTGACCCCTTCCTATTTTGGAGAGT
Source organism: Ottelia alismoides (assembly GCA_037367405.1). Lineage (NCBI taxonomy): Eukaryota > Viridiplantae > Streptophyta > Magnoliopsida > Alismatales > Hydrocharitaceae > Ottelia > Ottelia alismoides. Next base: position 957,776 of record JAZKJV010009683.1, on the reverse strand, counting down.
GCGTCAGTCTCCTTCTTTCTCACGTAACACCTCACCTCGATTGACCGTTCACCCACCTTCCTCGCGCAATCCCCACATAATGTTGCCTTCACTCTGCCTTCACTCTTCCAGCCATTCAAACACACCGCCACCTCATAACGGCCGACCATCGCCTCCTATAAAATTCGCACCTCCGCCACCGATGACCGTCGTCCACCAATCATTGGGTAGCCCCTAGCTTCACCCTCCTCCGGTGACAGCGGAGGAGGTGTTCGATCAACGATAATGGGTCTCCTACCCAGGTGTCGACCCACAGCCGCCATGGTCGTGCTGTGGGCGCTGCTTCGCCCCACTCGAGCTCCGTTCCCTAGGCTGAGCACGTCGGGCGACGACCCGAGCTTCGAATGAAGCTCAGCCCAAGCCTCTCCCTCCGTCGATTGCCTGGATCCGTCCAGGTCTTGCTTCTTTAATGGCCGGAGCCTGCACCTCCATGCTGATCTGAAGCACCCACTCTGGCGATCTTTCTCCGCCTTGCTGCTCTAGATGTAGTCGAAGCTTTATCGCATCTCCAGGATCTCCGCCAGCACTCCAACGAGCTCCCCGGACCTCCTTCTCGCACGAAAGGGCACGGCAGAGCTATTAGTGTGTCACTGGAGTCCCGCCTCCTCCGGTGACCCGTGGCGAAGGACGAAGAACAGGTACCGTCCGATCCAGATGGATCGGACGGCCATGATGAAGCCACGTCGACCAGACGAGCCTCCATGCTGAACCTACAGGCTCGGGTGGCCCAAGCCAAGATCTAAGCCTTCAGCAAATGCCACGTTAGCCCGAGCCTGCGACCGTCCCGAGCCTAGGCCCTCACATGTTGTGCACGTGAGGACTTGGGTAATTTGCACGAAAGACCCCAGAACTTAGGCTATTTACATATTGGTCCCAAGGCACGTTCCTCACGTGCGTGCCTGGGTAATTTACAGGGATGCCCTCACAGCTTTTTAGAATTACGAAAATGTCCCCCGCATATATGGAGAAATTACATCAGGGCCCAAGAAGTTTTTGGTATTTACATTTAGGTCCTTCTAGGGACCTAAGTATAATATTTATCTTTTTATTTTCTTGCATTTTTATTACAATTATGCCCCTGCATTATTTTCTTCGTAACTTGAGCATCGTAGGTCCAAATTGAATGATTTTAGTGTTGTTTTGATCCTTGTTTCTTCCTCTATCTCATGGCATGTTTAATTTTCTCATCTGTCCTCATTTTAAATGGAGTGATTTTTTATGTTAGATGAGATTATGTGCTCCTTATATGTATGCCCTGATTAGATGGTTGCTCCTATTCTTATGTTCAATGCGATTCTAATTTCAACCCGTATTCTGTTGCTCTTTTATGAATCTATATTTGGTATAATTGTTTGCATTCTCATAGCATATATTTAACCTTGCATTCATCATCCTATAATTGCATAAAAATCAACTAAAAATTGCATGTATCATTTTATTGCATTGTAATTAGTATAATGCATCGGAATTCTGCATGAAGGCATGTAATTGAGAAATAATTCATACATGTTCTGAACTGATCAAAATTTGATAAATAAATAGAGTAGCTCGTGTCCCTGTGTTCGACCTTGGTAGACTTGCCAAGTAAAAATATTCAACAACATTCAAACGATTGTGATTTTTGCTGAACCAAATTTACCTCCTATACTACGATAATTATCTATTCTTAAAGAGGCAAATTGATTGCTCATCACATGCATGGCGGATCCAAGGATGTGGGGCGTGGCTTTCATAAATGAGGATTGGGTACGTTGGGTCCCTACATGTAATGGTTGATGGAGGGGGTGTTGACTAGGGGGTCAATGGAAGAAGGGATTTGATTGGCTGGATAAGAGAGGAGGTGAGGGGAATGGATGACTTGGTTAAGTGGGTTGTGTTGGACCAGTGTAAGGATGGCACGTGTCATTGACTTTGACCAAACACAAGAAAAGAAGAAGAAATAATAAGTGATAGAGTATGAATTCAAATGAAAAAAATGATCAACATGAAAGTTGTTTGTCTCGATGAGATCTACAACATTCATGAAGGAACCAAAAGCAAAAGAGCTCACCTGTGCAAAGTGATATTTTTTGGTGGTCTACATGTATATAGAAAACCAGCTTTTTGGTATTTTGTAATTTTTTTGGTTGTTTTTAAAGAGGATAAAGATCTGGAAAAAATATGATAAAATACAAGAAAATTAATTACACACTAATCTATTTTTTGGATTTTTAATAAATAAAAAATAGGAAAATAAAATACAACACAAAATATGAGAAATTTGTACAATCTCACAACATACACTTGGACTTAGTCAGTTTCTTTGATTTCAGTCTTGATATAAATTTGGATTTTTGTCATGCTTCATAAAACTTTCATCAAAGAATACAAATGAAGAAAAATTAAAATTAATAGGGTTAATTATATACATAAAAGCTCAAGACAAAGATCGCAAAAAGTTAAAATACGCAAAAGAGGTCCAAAACCCAAGTTTCACATATGAGCTCTGAATTTTACGAAATTGGTCTTGATTTAAAGGTATTTGAAAATGGAGTACTTTAAAAGTGAGTAGACCAAAATTGGCACTGTATGAGGGAGGTGTGCGCGTTTTAGTCAGTCAGATGTGAAATTAGACTTTGAGATTATTTGACACTTATTTGAGTTAGTAATTTTTTTGTATTTATTTATTTATTTTACTAATATATACACAATGGAGGTGGTTTGAGGTTAATTAGAGTTAGGATGAATTATTTAAAAACTAAGGAAGTTAGCTGTTTTTGGGCCAGTTTACACTTGAGATTTTTAATGCAATTATCCATGATGAAATGCAAATATTATTTACACAAGTATGAATGATAATGATGCTCTATTAATGGTTAAATGAAAATGAATAAGGGGGATCAGAATCTAATTGACCAATTTTAGCATGATGAATATGATATTCATCATCTACAAAGTTTGGTTTACGTCTATTTATTCTGTGTCCCGATCACACTGTATATTATTTTTGAGAGATTAATTTTTTCTATATATTATTACCTACAAGTTTTATATACAAAGTTTATTTATTTAAGGTTAAAATAATAGATAATAAAATAGGTCCCAAGATGCAAATATATATAGGTATTTAAATATGGGTTTTGAGGGATTTTTATTCAGATTTTTAGCCCTATCTCCCCATAATTGATTCCTTGTCAATTAAGCCAATATTACCTTGGTCTCGGGGGCTAGGTCAGTCAGTGTGTACCACACTTCCTTCATTTTCTTTTCTTTTCTTTGTTCTTTAATTCTGGCATTAAATCCAAGTATTTACACACTTATTAATGCACAAATGATGGATGATAATTAATGATATTTAATGCTATATACATGCATTTAGTTAGGGATTTAAGGCCAAAATGAAAGAATAAAGGTGATGAATATGTGATTCAACATCTACCTCGACCTCGATCCCTGAATGACCCACCGTGACGCTTCCCATCCTTTCATCCGATCAAGATCGACCCGCCTCAGGGGAGCATCCCGATTTTGTGGCGACCATGGTGATCCACGAGAGGAATGACGGTGCCTCAAACGGGGAGAAGGACGCCAAGACCACGACATTCTTTGCCAATCTCAAGAGCTTCGTATTAATGAGGTCCATGTACCAAATGAAGCACCCAATCCCCGTCCATATGTTATTGTCTAAAGCATAGGTCGTTAAAACTCATTCAGATCGAGGCCACTAAATGGTCAGACAAATCAGACTCGTTGATGCTAAGACGACTGCTCAACCTACGTGGTATTTCAATAATCAACCCACACAATCAACTGGAAGAACATCTCAAGAACTGTCCTCCAGTGAGCTTCCAGCAACCCAATCTCCCTCATTCTTCATCCCCAAGAGTTTGGATGAGGCTCAAAACACTCATAGGGTTCCTCCACATCGAATGAGGTGCTAAAAAAGATCCAGTACCCAACGATGGAGTTCTGGTGGCTCGAGGGACCTAGAGCTTCATACCTGCATTGAAATACCCTACAAAAGTGCATTTCCTTTCGTTTCCTGCAAGTTTAGTCTCGCAGCAAAAAGGAGAAGCTCAGGAGAGCTTAAGATGAAGGAATGGGGTAGTGGATGGCCGATGAGCCACAAAAATGCCTCTTTAATAATCGAATATTGTAGTATAGGAGGTAGAATACGATCTATCAAAAACCACAATCTTTGAATGTTGTAGAGTATTTTAACTTAGTATGTTTACCAAGGTCAAACTCAAAGAACAATATATTTTTAGTCGTGTAGTTCTTAAATTAATCGGAGTAATCAAATTATAGCAATATTAATTTCGGTGTTAGAAAAATGCAAGAGAAATGAAATGAATATTATGAAATGCAACGTGTGAGAAAATAAAAAGGATAGTGTAAGCACAAGGTCTGTCATTATAGATTTTAATACTCGAATGAAATCAACAATTAATCCTCGAAATAGAATCACAGAACCATAAGATAATAATTCAAGAAATTTATTCGATGACACTCCAAGTGCAAGAGAGAAGTGTTGGATCCTAAAAGTAAGTTTGACATCCAAATAAATCTGTGACACCCATGAATCTCCTGCAAAAATTTCTCATCATCAAATGTTATGGATTAATTAATCAAGCCTCCTCTTGTTTAATCATTACAAAAGAAGATCTCCAAATAAAATATCGTTAAATCCTGTAAGAATAATTAAATCCGCAAGTCATCCCTAGATTGAATGAGACTTGTAATTTAATCCCTAATGAATAAAGATAAATAATCATAATGATTTAAATTAATTCGATCCTCCTTGAATTAAGCCCTTGCAAAAATAACATCAATCTTTGATAAATAATAACGCAAAATATATCATAAATAGGCATGCACAAGTTCAAATCTGCCTTAATTAATATTCTATAAAAATCAAGATCCAATCTGTTCGCAACATGTCTACAATAAAACAATATAGAATAAGCTTTAAAATGACATATTGTACACTAAAAATGGAATTCGTATGAAGAAGTTATGCAATAATGAAATTCGAGGGACTAAAATGCAAGAAAACTAGGAGTTTTTATCTCAAAGAGGTCTCTGGAGGGACTTATCTATAATTTCAAGAACCGGGAAGGCCTCTCTATAATTTGCCATGCACATAGGTATATCTGCAATTATTGAAACTTAGGTGGGTGCCTCTGCAAATTGTCCAAAGTTATTCCCGAGGGGTACATGACTGGATAGGAATGTAAATCCTAGAAGGCTTAGGGGCTTCTGCACAAATTACAAGTTTATTTTTAGGCTTTTATTTATATGTATATCCATGTTTTGTGTATTTTATTTTGTATTTTTGGTTTTATTATTTATTTTCTTATTTTATATATTTATAACTTATTTCTATATACTTAAATATATTTTTATTATATTTTATGTCATAATATTTATACTTAAATAAATAGGTATATTTGTTATAGAGGTATACGTATATGTATATAATCTATGTATTTTATATGTGTATTTATTTTTAATGTTTTATTTATAGTTTTATTCTAATTTTAATATGTACATATGTTATAAATAATATTTACAAAATTACGAAAAATATAAAATTATAAAAATAAGAAAGAATAAATAAAATAAATATTTTATATGGGTATATTGTATAATAGGGGTCCAAAACCTAACTTCCACATACGAACTCCAAAAAATATGAAACCACCTTCATTAAATAGCTTATTAAAAGCTATATAAATTAAAGTAATTTTGATACATTTTGATTTTTTATTTGGTAGGTATGGGTATGTGAAGTTTGGGTTTTGGGATTTTATTCTGTGTAGAAAAAGTACAATGTATATTCTTTTTGTATGGAATCAATTTTATATTTTTCTATATATTTTTATCTACAACTTTCATGTATAAACTTTCTTTATTTGAAGTATGAATAATAAAGAATAAAATATGTCCTAAAAAGGACTTGTTGAGTAATAAAAGAATATGGATTTTAAGTGATTTTTGGCCCTTATCTCTCCCTGTTTTATTCTTTGTCGACCAAATCAATTCTTGACTTGGTCTCGGGGTTTAAGGTCATAAAATCCTTTGGTATTTTATTCCTTTTCTTTCTTTTATTTTATAATTTTGGCATTAAAAACAATTCCTTATACATTATTTATAGAACAAAGAATGAATGTTAATATGTACAATTTAATGGTATTTACATGCATTAGCTAGGGTTTTTAAGACCAAAATGACGGAATAAAAGTGATGAAGTGGAGATTCATCAGAGACACGGACTGAATACTAGATGACGCTCCAGATTGCCTGGAATCGAACAACATCCATGACTTGATCAAGGAGACCTAGACACCATTTGATAACCATGCACCTGTGGAAGAGGACCAACAATCTTTCCCACTCGTCGGTGAGGAGAACGGAGCTCGAACACAACCAGAATCAATGATCAAAACTCGAAGAACCAAGTGTTCTTCCGAGTTCTTCTTGAGTACTTGAGCATAGTCTGATCGAAACCAAGGGCCCCAGTCTAATCCTGGCCCTTGCTTCTAATCGAAACGGTGTGCCCTTCCAGCCCTCCAATCGTTCACGTGGTAGCACGACAACGTCCAGTTCCTTCTAAGTTAAGGGGAAAATTGCATGAATCCCCCTCCACATTTTTGTAATATTTAAATGGTCCTATAAATATGGTGTAATGCTTAAAAGTTAGTGGAGAAATTGCATGTATGCCCTTGAACAAATCTAAAATTGCATTTTAGTCCACCACCACGTCACCTCACGTGACAGCCCATGTGCATGGGAATTTTGTAGAGAGGTCCTTGTAGCTTTTTGTAATTATAGTTTAATATTTAAACTTTTAATATCATTTCAAAACTTTTGGGTATTTTGCACTATAGTCCCTTAAATTATTTTAATTGCAAATATACTCTTGTTGGTTCAAGTATTTTTATGCATGTTTTTCTAATTTTTAAAAATATCAGCAGTGCTTTAAAAATCATAATAAAGGTAAATGTGTCATCTTCCTTCATCTTTCACGATAGAATTTTAGATTTTCATTTTAGGCATATTTCTTATTTTCTAAAAATCAAAATAGCATGGTTTATTCTGTGTTTGGCTTAAAAATCCCAAAAAAATTATAAAATCATGTTTAAAAATTCTAAAAAGGTAATGTTTGTTTAGCATTGTATTTTGTATCCCCAAACTAAAAACCTCTAAACTAGAAAAAGAAAATGATAAAAAAATTAAAAATATCCAAAATCTTGATAAAAATTATAAAAAAAATTATAAAAAATAAAAAATAATCAGTTCTATTCTATATTTTTATTTATGCATATTAGTGTGTATTAATATTAGTGTTTAGATTTTTGAACCTATTTAGTATTTTTAAATTTTAAAACAATCTGGACTATTTATTTAATCCCTATTTTGAGAAATTTTGGACTTTAAAATCCATAAAATTAGCAAAAAATCTAAAAAATCACAAAAATAGTACATAAATATATAAAAAAACACAAAAACATTATATCTTGTTATTTTTGTTTATTTTTATCTATACTTTTACATATAATGTCGTATATAGTCTTTTTATACCTATATATTGTTATTATATTTATTGTACTTATTATAAATACCTTACTATATATTTTAAAACCTTTAAAAAATAAAAAGGATTATACTTACTAACATTTTCTAAATTATAACTTTTATTATATATTTATATTATATAACGACTTTATTACACATATTACTCATATATAGATATATATATATATTATATATTACCAAAAAGAAAAAGAAAATAAAAATCAAAAAATTAAAAATATTTCTATAAAAACAGATTATTTTTATTTATTTGAAAACCCCACAAAAACCTAAGTAAATAGTATGTATACCTATATACGTACATACATATTTTATTTATTTATAAATAAAATATACCTGCTACTCCATTTTGCTTCATGTGTTCAACCCCTAATCTGTTTGTCACTATACACACATTTATTATGGGTACAATAAATTTTGATTCACATCTGCTTACTATTTCTTAATTGTTTAGTGTAGGTTAATTGTTGAACTTAACGATCCTCTTGAGCGGTCAACTCAGCTACTGCATTCTCACCTTGTGAGATTGTATGACCCTCTCGAATGTTATTTTACCGATCAAAAATAAAGAAATAAAATAAAAAAACTTAAATTTAAAGATTGGCAGAAATGAGAATTGTCGATCTCAATGAGATCCATAATATTCTTTGGGACCTTAAAATGAAAATAAGTAATATGTACAAACTCAGAATTTCTGAGGCATCTTATATATAATACCTGATTTTGACAATCGAACATTCTTTCTTTGATTTTTAATTAAAAATTGTATACAAATGAAAATTAAATGAAATGCTAGGGAACTAATTATACATGTTGGACATGTAAGCCATCAGTGACCCATCAATGCAATAAAAGGTGTTGCATATTATTTCACCATCTGAATTGAATATTTGTATTTGTATTACAAAGGTCTCTCGCTGCAATTATGGTAATGTACCATGGTTATCTTTATATCGTGCATATGCTGATCTAAAATGTTAGATCACAGAAGTTGATGCTGGGTTGTAGATATAAAGAGTTAGATTAAGGTCACAATCGGCGTCGTCAAGTGATATTTAAAAATGATCTCCAATATGATAAAGAAATGGTAATCTTTCTCAAAAGATCAATTTCTGACTTACCTCTTAATGAATGTCCTATACATAGGGCTTGAGATTAGGAGTATCGAATTAGTCGTGTCAAAATGTTGACTTAAAGTTGAAGTATTGACCAAAAGTTAAAATGTTGACCCGACAAGATCTAGATAATAAAGACCATTAAGTTGGGGTCTAGATACTAGTCAAAATGGAGACATATAAGCATCTATATGTTAAAGTATGCACATTTGATAAGTCAAAGTGTGAACCTAAGGTTGTGTCTAACTTATCAAGTGTAAGTATATATTTTATATATCCTATTGAGAATGAACCTGCAAAAGAAAAGGTCTTCCACCTGCACACATCAAAATCCACGACCATTGGACCAGGAGATATCATCTCGAAGTGTATCTAATAGTTTTGTGAAATCAAAAAAAGTATAACTCTTTGGAAGTGATGAAATCTTCCAGTGTGTTACACACGCCTCTCGTGTGCAGGGTCACACACCATCCAGTGTGGAGGGACGCACGGTATGTGAATGGTTTTGTACGATTTCATACTAAAATTAATTTCTAATGTTATTAAATAGCAAGCTATAAATTATTGTAAACATAATGTCACATTAATTAACGTTTAATGTGATAACATATCACATGACTTTTTTTATATAACACAAATGACGTACATATAGTCACAAGTACATGTATACACACATTCATGTCCATAAAAATACACGCATACACTAATTGGTTGTTTCCTATCTTGATCGCTTAGTTATTTATAATTGGTGAATCTTTCTAAATTCCAAAGATTAGAGATCCCTACGATTGTGTTGTGATTGGTGTATCCCTTATAATTTGTCCCTTGTATTCTAGTCACATGCATCACCAACAGGAAAAGTATTTTTATTATCTCTTTAATAAATGTACTTAGAATAATTCATAAAGTAAATGGCATCCAAATATGAATGATAATATGAGTGAAGGACTAGATACAAATTGCTTAATGGCTAGATACAAACTACTTATCTCCTTCATTTGCCATATTTATACAAATCGCTTATCGGTGGGCGGTTTTCATCTTATGATTTAGATACTACATGGTCTGAGGCAAATAACACCTTTAGGTCGTGATCTCACAATGCCGAGGTTATTGCCTGCTCTGCGGAGGTTCTATCCCAACTAGGGATGGGGATGGGCCAAGCTAGGCTAGGCCCAAGGGCCCGGGCCCAAGCCCATCTAAATATTTCGGGACTTGTGGATTTGTGGATTACTCTTGTGGATGTGGTTCCGACATCTAAATTTATTAATTAGACTATTAGTGCAAATGATTACCAAAATCAATCTTTCTAATCGATAATTCCAATATTCATTTGCAAAACAATGGCATTCTCTCTAACCGAAATCAAACACTATAATTATAAAACAATGGCAATCTAGTGACAAAACAATGTCTAAAATTCTAATATCCATCACAGAATTAATTTCAGGTGCTATCAAAAAAATAAAAAAAAGTTCTTCAACTACGATATACCTTAGCAACTAAGCTTAGAGCCTTGGAGGATTGCATAGGGGAGGGGGTGCCGCCTTGGGGAGTTAGCTCAAGCCCCTATGGAGGAGCGAGGAGGGTGGCGGAGGAGGGGGAGGACTGGAGAAGTGGATGCTGGCCAGCGATGGCCGGAAGACTTGCTACCACCTTGGGGAGGCCACTGATGCTACCTAGGGTTAGGGAGAAAAGGTCGCATCAGAGGAGTTTGGGAATTGGGGGTGGGAGCCTCGTGTGCGAGGAGGTAGGGAAGGAGAACATGAGGGAGGAGGAGGTCAGGAGGTGCGTTCAGAGATCGCGGTGGAGGTTGAGGGAGGGAGTTAAGCGAGGGAGACGAGGCGCAAGGAGAGGGAACGAAATGTCATCTGATTTTAGGGATTTATTATTCGCGACAGTCAAGACGACTGCTTCTACATTTTGTTTATATAGTTTATGTTTGTGCGGTAGCTTAACACCCACTGCCAATAAGTTTTGAATACTACCGACGTTAGTTATCAAGCCGTCGTAAATAGACAACATTAATGGCAGACAGACCTGCCTGTCGTGAATATCCCAACGTAAATACAACATTTTACAGTAGTGTATGTATTTTCAAAAATTAAAATTTGCAAAATTAAATAAATTAAAAATAAAGTATTTAAAAATAAAATAAAAATTAGAAACACATTAAACACCACAAAACACATAAACGAGCAAAGCAATCAAACCTATGAATATTTGTGATATCTCGATCTGATTTGTGAGTTGCCTACTTATGCTCGATCCAAGGTACAACTACCACGTTAATTAGAAGTGTTTTGAGAATAATTTTTTAATCAATCACCTAAACTAGGTGCTACAATTCGACATTTTAACAAACTGATTCAAGCGATTATCAATAGTACACATGAATCAGAGATCCGAAAATTATCTTAAAACATTCTCTCAGAGAATAAAGTGGAGAGCGGAGAGAAAATACTTTTTGCCCTTTGTTATGTGTTGAACAAGTTAGGTATGGAGTCCTATTTATCAATTTAGAGTCCCCATAGCTGTCGGCTTTGAAAAATTAGCCATTAAGAACAAATCAGAATCAAAATCTCCTTGAAAAAGCTTCTCGAAATGGCAAATGATCGATCGGGCACAAAGGACGATCGATCATGTAGAAGGGTTGATCGATCATAATTCAAAAAGTGATCGATCATGTAAAGAGGTTGATCAATCATTTAGTGACCGCTAGATAAGAGTTGGAATTTGAACTTTAATTGATTATGGCAAGAGAGCGATTAATCAGAGGTTGATCGATCAAGCAAAGAAACAGGTCGATTAGATATGATCGATTGGAGAAAGATGGTTAATCGATCAGCTTGACTATATAGCTGAAAGTCTAAGTTAAAGGCTGAAATGCAAGATGCGTGAGGTATTTTACAATAAAAGATAGTTACATAAAGCATGACTCAATAAGAGAAAAGACTTATTTTTCTTCTTTATCTTTTGATCCACTTGAGCTGGAGTTCCTTACTTTTAACCTAGCTATAAGCTAGTTGCACATGTTTTGTTATCATAAGAAATATGCATGCTCATGCATGGACTAACAAGTGGTCGTGATAGGATAGTGAGATAAATGGCGACAAGGACTTCGTGGGGAGATAGTTAGAAGCTTGGACAATGGATTTCATACAAGGAATGGTCATGGGGGATCAAGTTGACCAGGGGGTCAATTTGGTCTACTGATGTGTCAAGCCCGTATTAGTTGGAGGATGAGGGGTAGAACTCGGTACAGCTAGATGGCATATGAAAACTAGATAATTGACCTCTCAAAGCTGATCAGAAATAAAGAAAATAAAATAATTAATAAAAATCTTAAATTTAAAAATGGGTAGAAATGATAGTTGTAGATCTCAATGAGATCCACAATATTCATTGGGACCTTAAAATGAAAATAAGTAATATGTACAAACTAATAATTTCTTGAGGCATTATATATAATACCTGATTTTGACAATTAAATATTCTTTCTTTGATTTTTAATTAAAAACTATATACAAATGAAAATTAAATAAAATGTTAGCGGACTAATTATACATGTTGGACATATAAGCCATTGGCGAACCATCGATGCAATAAAAAGGTATTGCATATTATTTCACCATATGAATTGAATATTTGTGTTTGTATTACAAGGTCCTTCGATGCAATTAGGGTAATGTACCATGGTTGTCTTGATATGATACATATGTTGATCTAAAAAGTTAAGAGGTTGATGATGGGTCATAGATCGAAAGAGTTAGATTAAGGTCACAATCGACATCGTCAAGTGATATTCAAAAATGATCTCCAATATGAGAAAAAAATGGTGATCTTTCTCTAGAGGCTGATTTCTGACTTACCTCTTAATGCATGTCCTCTACGTAGGATAGAGATCATGAGTTATCTGATTAGTCGTGTCAAGATGTTGACTAAAAATCAAAGTGTCGACCAAAAGTCAAAATGTTGACCTAAAAACTATTAAGTTGGGGTCTAGACACTTGTCAAAATGGAGACATATATGCATATATATGTTAAAGTATGCACATTTGATAGACATTAAGTTGATAACATGACAATGTCTACATATCGACGAGCTAGTCTACATATGAGGAAATGTGAGATGTATGATCTCTGACAGGAATCATTCATGTTCATACTTTCTGAACCAAGAGACAGAGCTCACTCAAGAGATATTGGGTCACAACAAATTCCATATATGGTCTTCTTATTTATGAAACACGGTAAGAATTCTATAATATTAACGTATGCTTTTGGAAAGGATGTGACTAATATTGTCACCTAGTGATAGATTGAGAAATCTATTGACAAATCCTAGAAGAAGACACTCAAACAAGGGTTTGAACTGCGGGTTTAGGACTTCCAGTATGTAGGATGTTTGAGTAATGGGAATATTCTTCCATTTCGAGGGAGTGATGAAACATGATGGATTTTAATAATTATTTTTTTGGATAAATGATTGAGAATTAATTAGATTAAATCGTAAATCATAGAACCTATTTCTAGTTCCGAAATGTTGGAGAAATGGAAACGGTCTAACTAGAAATGGAAGTGGATCTAAATGATTCGAAGAAATTATTCCAAATGGATCCAAATGAAAATGCACAAAATGGTTTTGACCTTGATAATGGAATGTAAATATAAGTATCAAGTCATATACATGGATTATACATCTCTATGACATGATCTTCAAGTATATGCGAATGCTACTCTTGAGTTCTAATTGGATTAGAAGTTGTACATTAAAATATCAATATCAAGATAATAATTGTTATTATCATATATAAATTTAATATGAAAATATATGAATACGATTCACATTATTGGAAATTAATTAATATGATTACATATTCATATAAATTAATACGGATATGAATATGATTCATATTTATTCAAGACATATGTAAAAGTAATTCACTTAAATAAATGTGAATGGGTTTACCTTTAATTTTGGACTTTGTGAATTGGATTTATTTGTTGGAAGGATGATTTTATAACTATTTTCAATATTGATATTTATAATTTAATTTCAATTGATATTTATTAGGTGATAATTATATTAAGTATGAAGTTGTAATTAGTATTGAAATAAGAATACCACATGGTGGGTCCATCATGGGCATCTATCGTGTTTATTAGAGGCTAATTTGTTAGCATTTTCAACAAGGATTAGGACTCTAATTGGATGTTTTATTTCGACGATAATGATGGATAAGTAGTTGGCCAAGTACTTGAGATATCAGGACCCTCTCATAGCCATCCAAAATAAAATCGTTAGGGAGTAGGACTCTCCATGGTCGTCTCCTTATGCATATAAAGAGAAGTATAACATCTATTTTTCTACACATGAAATCTATTCCAACCAAGTGCTATCTAATCTTCATAATTAAGGGGAGAAATTAGAAGAAATATCTCTCTTTGATTATTTATTTTGTTATCCCCATCCATCTCCGCAAAAACCTTGGTCGTCCACCATCAAAGCCTCAACTTCCTCTTCGTTGACTTGACCAATTACGAGAGAAGTCGCTTTCTTCTATTTTCTCCATATAAGTGTAGAATGACTCAATAACCTGACATGAAATCACGAGATAGAGTTCATTCTAGATCTCTATTTGCATAAGCAACTTGATGGAGGAAGAACTCTAAAGTTTATGGGAAGCAAAGCGACTCATCATCGTGCCGCAAGTGCAAGTGTCCATCGGATCGGACTTGAGTCAGGATGTCTCTTCCTATAGAGACTCACGCTTCAAAATGTATTTCTTTATACTCTTTGTGATCTTGCAAAATGGCGCGAAAATCATTTCTATTGTCATGCGGTTTCGCATTTGCAATCAAATTTTTTGCTACACAATTGCATCGATGCTCATACTATGAACACCTTATTCTATTATTTTGATCGGTTTTTTCTACATTTCCATGATGTTTGAGGTCTAACCTCCCTTCATAACATTAGTCCATTTTTTGGATTTTTATTATTATTAAAAAGTTAAATAAAAATACGAAAAAGAATGTATACATGTGAATTAAAAAAGTATATACAAAGTTAGAATAAGTGTTTTTCTTGTGTTTTGATTTTTTTAGTTCTTTTGTAATTAGTTAAAACATATAACAAAGAAACTAAATAATAAAGAAATAAATTAATCAGAAGTTAATTATGTACATAAAATGCCAAATCTAAAGTTATTAAATATATACAAAGTACCGTTTGATCCTAAAGACTAAGTTTCACAAATGAATTATGCATTCTTTGAAATTGATCTTATTTTCTATATGTGTGTTAGTTCAAAGTTCATTTCGGGTTCATAGGAGAATGTGTGAAGAAGATGTGTACCTTTTACGCCTTTTTGTTTTAGAACCAGGGTTTGACTTTATTCACCATATATATACAAGTTAGTATTTTATCATTATTTATTTATTTAGATTAGTGATATGTAAACAATGGAGTTAATTTATTGAGAACTAAAGCTAACATGAATTTATTAAAAATAACCAAAATTTATACTGCGTATAGATGAATAAATACAAGATTCAACTCCTTATTTTTACAGCTTTTATGTTGATTTATCTCTTTGACTTGTTTTTATTTTGTATAACTTTATTATTCCAGTTCAGTTTAATTGATTTTTCATTTTAGGGTATTTAATAGGGTTTTAACAAGGATTAAAGCCAAAAGTAGAGCATTAAGATGATAAATAATTGGCGAGGGATGAATAAACAAAAAGGGAAGTATTAGAGAAGAGGAATAAAATTAAATCACCTGGAATGGGTTTTCACTGGAAGGCTTTGAAGATTGAAGGAATTTCAGTAGTTGTCACCTCAATCGTCCCTACGAGGCACATGAGAGGATTTGATCACCTATTTGATTATAATAAATTAGTTGTAATGTTGTAATAAATGGGAATATGTTTAACAAAACTCTAATTTACCTATAAATACAGACTTTGACTTATTTAAATTATTTTTAGTATTTTTTACATTTTTATTATTTCGAAAATACAATATCATGATTTAGAAATAAAATCCGGTAAAGAGGACCTATATATAACACATAATAAATTTCCAAGTTATAAAACAAAATATAATTAGCTCCAAAAACTCATTTTTTACCGACTAAGCCTTTTACACCCAAAGTATTTTTAGGATTTTACATAATTTTCATGTTGAGCTTTAAAGGTGAGCGAAGAATGTGCAAATTACAGGATCACATAAATTAAACATTTTGCCATTACAATTCTGGTTTACTTGTTATATCTACGTGGTGTTTACTTCTTCTATTTTATAGTTTCTTGATATTCTTACATACAAATTACAAAAAAGAATTAATTTAAAAGGAGTTAGAATAAATTTTATGTTTTATTTAGATTTAGTTATTTACATTATTGTTATCAAACTGGATCTAAAGCCAGAACTTACCTTTATTCCTCATATTTTTACGGTACTTTATAAAGTAGTATATCTGCCTAAATGGTCATGTGGTAGTGCAGTGTGCCTACCATCTAAAAGATCAGAGTTCAACCCCCCTCCCCTGTGGAGATTGCGTTAATTGATAACCATAAAAAAGTAGTTGAATCTTTCAACATGTTGAGCAAGAATACATGTAGCCGATCCTACTTATAGCGAGAGAAGACTTTGCCTTTAAAAAACTCTATAAAGTAGCATTTAGTGTATATTTAAGTCTAAATATAAGTCTGATCATATAAGATCTTTCTATAATAACATGCTAATCTAAGAAATCACCAAAAATGAAATTAGGATTTGTGTTTTCTTCCTTAGCCCGACCTTGGTTTTTGTGTAGAATTTTTATAATTAGCATTAATTATATTTTTCACAATGGTGAAGAAATTTCTATAAGATATTTACTTTGCGGGCTTTTGTTTTTTATTCTCTCTCCCTACTTGTTAGTTTGTCGATTAGGTCAGAGTTAGCATACATTTTGATTACGAAGCATTGTAAAGAATGTGAACTAACACATATTTACATCTGTTCTTAAAGAATGTGAACTAACACATATTCACACGTGTTCTTAAAGAATTTTGGACGAAATGAAAGACTACAATAAATGAATATGGGATTCATCATTGTGAAAAGAGAATATTAATGAAAATGGATCATAATCACAAACATAAAACTGGATAATATGGATCATTTGGAACTCAATGTTGGTTTAAGTTACATGATAGACCAAGCTTATGCCCCTTACTGAGCAATGATATCAAGATTAGAACTCACGTTGACTACTTATCTGGTCTATTATGAACCATGCAAAGAGAAATTACACCTCAAATTTTGGGCTCATATCTGGACCAAACTCCAAGGCTTCGTTTGGTTGATGGTGTACACCAGTGTATTCTAACTCTCCCAATCTGAGTTGGGATTACTTGTATTGATCCTAAAATTTCTTTGGTATAATATTTTTTAACTATGTTCAAGTAAAATTATTAACATAAAAAACATATTATAATCATTAAAAAGATAATATAATGCATAATCTATGTCACATCACATCACAATTATCATTCCAACCCTCCCAACCCTGCAAATAGCTACTATTCACAGGGGGATACCCCAACCCAACCCAGATACCAAACTGGCCCTAAGTTATTTTATATTCACATCCAACAATTGGCTCGATGAGATTGTATGAATAGACATCTTTGACTCTTCCCATTGTAACTTCTCTATAACTTGATACAAATATAAACAAATACACAAATCATGTCATGTTAATATCAACGATATAATTTGGATTGCACAAATATCCTTCACGAGGACCATCCCTTTTCTTCGTATATTGCAGGACAAAGTGTTTGCCAATGTTGTTGCCTTTGTACAATTTCACACTTCCCTCCCACTTCAGTCTACTGTCGTTATGCCATTACTACATTAAGCGAAAAGAAAAAGGAAACTTCTAACTCCATCGTGCAATCAATCAAATATCTGTTATGGTTTGTCATACCTCAAAGTAATAAAATTGTGCTCATAATATATACCTACAAAGTTAAAGTCGCTTGTAAATGAAAAGGCAGAAGATTGTAGGATTTTGAGGGTTTCTAGTTTTCTATGAATGCCATTGACACAGTTGGGCAACTGCTGACTTTGTTGAGTTTTTTTGGTATATACTACTAGGATAACATGAAATCATAGCAACAAATAATTACATGATTCGCTATTTATATCTTTCAATGTTAAAAAAATTATCATGGACTATTTTAGTGATTTATTTAATGATAGCCGTTCTCAAAGGGGGTACGTGATATGGCCACTAATACTCAGGATAAAAAATAAAAAAGGTGACAGAAGTGGAAAATACCATGCTCCGGTTAACTCCCTCCCTGATAGAAGTGAAGGAAGCAGTATGGAACATGAAGGATATGGTTAAATCCTCAAGCGCATCACGGAAGCGTGAGCATCGTATCGAATACGACGAGGAGCGACTAGTCGCACTAGTTGCTCGATGCAGCGGAATTTTTTAAAAAAAAGCATACGACGAAACCACATGATCCAAGAACACTTCTCGGATCGTTTCGTCACCACAAACAAGTAATAGGATTACCTCTTGAAGCGTGGTTGCGATCGAGTCTCTAAACAAAGAGACCTCATGTCTCAAGTCCGATCCGACGGAGGAGACGCTTGCGAGCGCGAGGATGAACCGCGTGCTTCTCGCAATCCATATTGATGATCCAAGCGGTGGATCTCCTGATCTCGACACACGAGATCCAATGTCTTCTTCACGAGCGGGGCACACCGAAAGAGGTGGAGATCCACGAGCAGATGATCGGGCAGCATAACGACGATGCTGCGGCGATGGAGAACCTCTCTAGGGCATCCATGGTGGACGGCCATATAAGAGGGAGAGAGAGTAGACGTGTAGAGAGAAAGAGAGAGAGAGATGTACTTCTCAAGCATTGTGTGTGTGTAAAAAGAGAGCATGATATGCCTCTCTATTTATAGGGTTTTGGGATCCATGGATCTCAATCCATGGGACATATAAAATCAATGGATGAGATTGATTCATGTCAATCCAATGGTCAAGATTGTTGTTGGTAAAAACCAACAACTTGTGATTTAATTTTGATTAAATATATTTGATAAATCAAATATACATTAATACCAAAATTAAATCAATCAAATAAGGAGTATAATACAAAGGAGATCATCCATCCCCATGAAATAGGGTGGACGGCCACCAATTCCACAAGGGAATTGGGTGCCGCCACCTCCTTCCAAGTGGGGAGGGCAATCTCATGGATTTCCATGAGATTGCATATCTCCTTGATTTTCTCTCCATTATTTATCCAACAACTTTTATTGGGATTTTATTCACCAAAAAATAATTCATAATTAATTTTGGGAATATTGCAATCTTGACATTGGAAAATTGTGAATCACATTCACAACCCAAAGCAAAATATAATTTACATTTTCAATTAATTAGACAATGTGTATCCAATATATATTAATAATTAATCAACGAATGTAAATTATAATTAGCTCTCTCTAATACATTATAAATCATATTTATAATATATTATGAATAATTGGATATTACTATCCACATTATTCTTATCCACAATAATTAAATCACATTTAACTATATTGGATAAGTTATTCTCATGTGCCCAAATAATATGAATCATATTCACATTATTCACATCTTTGATAATCTAATCATATTTAATTATCTAAGATAACTCTTCTTATAATATGAATCAAATTCATATTAGTCATGATAACTAAATCACATTTAATTATCCATTTTCTCAATGCTCGGATACATATATCAACAACAGAATTATCCATGAACTCTTTCAAGGATAATGCGCTTTCTCCGCGAATACTTGGAGATAAGGACATGGCGATTATATTGTTCCACGTATAGTGACTTGGATATTGAGATCACATCTCAAATCCAGATCTCGGGCCTCCCATAGATGCTTGATTAAATCAAGACCGCAAATCTAATCTTCTTATTGAATCTGAATCACATTTAGATCAATGTCCAATATTTGGACTAAGATCAGATTACTTCTCTACTGAGAGGAGTCACTAAAATCCAGACCCGTTT
The DNA here is from genome assembly GCA_037367405.1 of Ottelia alismoides. Taxonomy (NCBI): domain Eukaryota; kingdom Viridiplantae; phylum Streptophyta; class Magnoliopsida; order Alismatales; family Hydrocharitaceae; genus Ottelia; species Ottelia alismoides. Next base: position 937,952 of record JAZKJV010009683.1, on the reverse strand, counting down.
AATCACTCCCTAGGAATGGAAGCGTCATGGTTATACAATCGTTTATGATCACATCACCCTCAGGTATTCCCAATATATGTACATCCTGCATACTGGAAGACTCAGAATAAACTCGAAGTATTAGATCAACTTTATGCTGTCTACTTCAGGGTTTTATCAGTAAGTTTCTCATTTTGATCATTGGGAGTTGGTATCGATCATATACTTTCCAAAAGCATATATCATACCTCGGTCTTGATCATATACTTTCCAAAAGTATATATCAAACCTACAAATTCAGTCAAGCTTCCAAAGCGAGACGACCGTGCGCACGGAATTTGATTCTTCCCAATATCTCATGAGTGAGCTCATGTCTTCCGATTCAGTAGTGAACCTGTATGATCCCTTCGAGAGATCGTATTACTCATATGCCCTTATATACACCAGCGCGCCAATGTATAGACCTTGATTAGGTCATCAACCTATTGGTCTGTCAAATGTACATACTCACAAATATAGTAACACATCTGTCTCCGGTCAGAGGATGTGTGCCTATATCATGACATCATACGATATATGACTTTGGTTATCTCGATCTCGTTAAGTCAACTCTTTGACCTAACTAATCTGACACTTCTGAATCTCCATTCCTATATAGAGGACCTGCATCAAGAGGTCGGTCAGATATCAGCCTAACTGAGAACGGATTGCCATCTCCTACTCAGGCTGGAGATCATCTCTTAACAATCATTTGATGGTGCTTGATGAGTCCTCAATCTAACTCATTAGATGTTCATCCAAGCATCAGCCTCTATGATTCAATATTTGAATCAACAACTGTATGATCATCAAGATGGCCATGGTACATAACCCTAATTGTACTAAGGGACCTATTATGCAAATTATTTATTCTTCATTTCAGATCAGGAAATGATATTTTTAATAATATTTATTGCATAATGGCTCATCGCGGGCTCGCATTTCCAACAGAACATAGGGTCAGATAAGGCCCCTCGCCCTGACGGATTTAATACGAAGTTTTTCCGACAATGCTGGCACATAATTGACAAGGATGTGATTGAAGCGACTCAATTCTTATTTGAGGGTGGTGGAATGGTTGGAGAACTCAATCATGCATTCGTCGTCTTGATCCCTAAGGCGCATAATATTCAATCTATTAAAGACTTCCGTCCCATAGCATGCTGCAATGTAATATATAAAATTATTTCCAAAATCTTAGCAAGCAGATTGGCAAAATTTCTCCCCTGACTCATCTTTTCGAATCAACCGACTTTCGTACAAGAAAGATTGATCTCCGATTGTACCATGTTGGCACAAGAGTTCATGCAAGGTTGTCACGTGTGAGGAGCAACTAAAAGATGTACGTCAAAGTTGATATCTCAAAAGCTTATGGCATGGTCAATAGGGAGTTTCTTTACTGGCTACTTCACCAAATGGGATTTCACAATGATTGAATAAAGATGATTTGGTGGTGCATTCACCATCGTACGATTTCTCCAATTGTCAATGACACCCCGATTGACTTCATACATACTTCCAATGGTTTTTGCGACAAGGTGATCCCTTATCTCCCCTACTATTCACTCTTATTATGAATGCCCTATCATTGTTAGTGGAGTTTCAAGTTCAATGTGGATGAATTTCGATACCTAAAATTGGAGGAGTTCAATTCCCATCCCACCTTTTATTTTGCCGATTATGTCATTCTATTTTCTAAGGCAAATGTCTAGAATGCAGGAGCCTTGAGAACCACACTAAAGGTATTTTGGAGATCTTTCAGATTTGAAGATTAATGCAAATAAAAGCTGAGTTTACCTATCTAAAGGTGTCAACGAAAGATTGGCCATTGTATTGAAACTTGGCATGATAGAGGCATGCCTTCCATCAACATAACTTGGTACACCCCTCTTTTCGTATAGAAGTATTAGTACCATCTTCCAACAAGTTGCAGACAAGATAAATGGAAGGCTTGGGGCTTGGAGTACGAGAATGCTTTAAAAAATGGGAAGGATCCAACTAGCAAAATGGATGGTAGAAGGGCTTACACAATTTTGGTTAGAATGCACCATCCTTCCAAAGAAATTGTGAAGAGCATCATTTGTTCAACAATGAATTTTATTTGGGAAAAAGCTCACATATTGAATTGGAGAGAATGTTGTCTTCCAAAAGAGGAATGAGGCCTGAGTCTTAAAAAATTGGAGGAGATGTCCTTAGCAATCACATGTAAGAAGGTACATCGTTTTGTTACTGGGGGAGACATATATATATATGGAGTTCGTGGATGCATTATGGAACAGATGACAAGTTTTTTACAACTCAAAAGCGTAGTTTGGACTCAAGGGTATGGAAGAGTATGCTTAATATGAGATCGCTCCTTATTAAAAAATTTACCACGATAAAGGAGTGAAAACCACTATGCATGGAAGTGGCCTGTTACTAAACATGGTACATCACTTTTGAAGGGAGATGCTAGATATGATAAGAGTACATGGTATTCAGGAGTCGGCAATTCGAGCTATTTGGAGCAAGGGGACAAGTCCCCAAATGGGGATGCACATTTCTTTTAGCTTGGCGCAACAGACTTGTAACAAATGATAGATTGACATTGTGGGGGAGGATTGTGACTAATATGGAATGCTCGTTATGTGGTAAAGGGGAGGAGACATCCACTCATATTTTCTTCCAATGCGAATTTATGGCTAAATTTTGGGAGGAAATCACGGATCAAAGATTTCAAACCCAGAATTCTACTCTTAACGACATACTTACTAATATAGCAGCTAATGGTCAGACTTGTTTGGACATGAACCGTACCATTGCAGCAATTGTTTGATGGGGATGGCGAGAGAAAAACAAGAGAAATCATGAAAGAACTTGGCTGGAAGCAAAGGATGTTGCAAGGGAGATCAAGAGGGATTTGGATGTATGATCCTAGTAATATTCTTGTATTCCTCAATGTAGTGGTAGGAATGTAAAACTAGATGTGTATTTTGCCTTGTATTTTTACAATGCAATAAAAAATATCTTTTGTTAAAAAAAGATTGATTGGTAATGATAATGACATTTGTAGCGAATATCAAGTATCAAAATTTATTTCTCAATAATTTACATTTTTGATCAATCTAGAAGTGATCAACAATATGGTTTTTCCTCCCCGTGCAAACGCCAAGAACATGCACTAATCATTGGTCCCAAAGCCCACTACAAACCCTAACCCTAAAACCTCACGCTTCGCTATATAAACAATATTCCACTAAAAGCCCCAACTTTCTTCTCGACCTCATTCCTCCTCCGATCGGATTCCTCTCATCCCTGTCGAATCTCTCAAAAAGGTACGATCCTCATCTTCTCCAGTTCTCCATCAATACTCCTCAGACCAAGAAACTTAAATTCCTGTTCTTTCATATCGAAGATGTCAATCGGCGAGACCGCTTGTACCTACGCCGCCTTGATACTCCACGACGATGGCATCGCCATCACGGTAAGAGATCCGATCTTGACGCTCTCGGCGTTCACTAGGTTTTGTTGGTATTCTTAAAATCGCGGTTCTTGTACTAGGCGGAGAAGATCAACACGTTGGTGAAGACAGCTCAGGTGTCGGTGGAGGCATACTGGCCGGCGCTATTCGCCAAGTTGCTTGAGAAGAGGAACGTCGAGGACCTCGTCTTGAATGTTGGCTCTGGTGGATCTCTTCTGCTACTCTGTTTCCAGTGCCTCAAATGTGCCATCTTTTTGACGTCGATTGTTTGCGATCTTGTATATCAAGTCGTTGGGTTACCACGTGCGCTTTTCTTTTAGGTGGAGGCGGTGGTGGTGTTACTGTTGCTGCCCCGGCTTCTGGAGGTGGTGCTGTGGCTGCTGCTGCCGCACCGGCTGCCGTCGAGGAGAAGAAGGTGAGCTCTTTTAGCCTTGTTCTTATATAGAGTTTTGGATGAATTAAATATATAAAGTAGACTAGAAGATATGCAGAAATTCTATGACGATTGCTTCCATTTCCACAAATGCTGTTGTTTTATTATTCCCCATAGTAATTATTCCCCCTTCACAGCCCCTCCTTTTTATTCTGGAAACACGCCTTATTCCATCTTTTCTTGAATCCTCCTGGACTGAGAGGGCTGTTGTGGGTCAAGATGTTGGGCATTAAAGTAACCTAGTTTAAATGTATGCTGGTACTTTTTTATGTAACTAATTGAAGGTTTGTCTGTGTCCCGAGCTTCAAATTTGGTGCTCGTGCCAATGTTTTGTACGATTTTTGTTAAGGTGCAGGTATAGAAACTCTGATTATTATACATTCCATGAATAGTGGATAGCCAATGAACGCTGATCACATTGGCAATTGTCGTCGATTTTTGTTGATTTTGAATGTAATGTTTCTCACACTTTGTTGCATGCCAATCCTTTTAGACTCAATTTTGATATTTTTTATGCATAGCATCTTATATTATCCATAAGTATTTATTTTTGAAATCGTCAATTAGTTGTATCGTGTATTCTAATCACCGAGATGATGCACATTTTACCTATGTTTCTTAAATGAAACAGATTTCAAATATATGCACTTAGCTGAAGTTTAATATGATGTATTTATTCCGCAGTAAACTTGTGATATATAGTTTAATAATCATATGACCGCTTTTGGTTGTTTGAACGGCACTAGCAACAGTGCTTTAAAATTGGTCTTTATTCGGTGTTGCTGTTGTAAAGAAATTTGATTATATTAAAATATGGGTTTTTATCAGTTGTGCCCCTCAAAGATATTCCAATATCTTTCTAAAAAAAGATATTCCAATATCAATTATACTCCTCCCTTTTTGGGAATACCAGTTATGCGCTTGACTTCTTGTCGTCCTATCACATGTGTCCCTCGAGTTAGTTGCCGTCCATCCCCAACGCAAACGGACGTTAACTTTGAGGACACATTCAGAATTAAATTTAAAAAAATGGCTGAAAAGTCATCCCCTTCTTTGTCATTCTCCTCCATCCTCTTCCTCTTCCTCCCCCTTCTCTCCATCCTCCCCAACCACCTACTCCTTCAACAACTCCCCCACCCCTGAACCTCCCCCTCCACCTCGAGCTCCTCCCCCTTCGCCTCGAGCTCCTCCCACGCCCCCGCACCTCCCCTCCTCCCTTGCCCTTAGCTCCTCTCACTGCCCCACACTTTCCCCTCCGTCCCGAGCTCCTCCCCCCGCACCTCCCCTCCGTCCCTTAAAAGATTGTCACCTCTGCCGCACCCTCCTCCACCCTCCGCCGCCTCGCTCGCATAAAGACTGGCAGCTCCTGACCGTTGGTCCCTTAAGGGCAACATCTTCCTCTCCCCTCCCCCGACCTCCCCTTTCCGCTCCACTAATTGGATTCTCCACTGCACCCTCCTCCACCCTCCGCCGCCTCGCTCGCATCAAGGGCTGACAACTCCTCGCCCAAGGGTGCCATCTTCCTCTCCCTTGACCAACAGTCCAAGCTTCCCTCCTCCATCCTCCCCTTTTTGCTCCAAATCCCTCATGTTGCTCTCCGCCGCCAAAAGTTCCAACCTTTCCCCTACTTATGCCTTCGTGGTCACGTTGGATCGACACCCCACCGCTGCAGTACGAGCCGTTCCTGGAGTCGGTGTAGAGGAAGGGGCGATTAGTTCATGCAACGAAAAATCAATGAATTTTATAAAATTGGTACCAACAATTGTCACAAAAACTTGAAATTGAATTGAAATTTAAGCTAAAACCTATATAATCTATGAATCATGACAAAAATCGGAGAGGAACCAAATAGAATTGAGGTATGAAGACCTTGATTTTGGATTGTAAGTACACAAAGAATAACACAACCTCTCCAGGAGGTCCCCCTCATCGATACCACCCACCTTTGCACATCCCTATCTCACCCCCTTCGTCCAATCTCTACCCCCTCTCTGCTGCCAATCACCTCTGTCTAGTATGAAAAAAAGGAAGAGAGAACCTCTGGGCTATTGACAACAACTGCATGGCCCTAATGGAGGCGGCACAGCCAAAACCTTTGAGCAGAGGAGAGGGATCATGGTTGGCCCGTGAGGTGTCAACGTAGCACAAAGATGATGGGGTTGAGCTTCGGTGGTGTGTGCGTGGCTGAGGCCAAGCTGTTCTTGACTAGGGCTCGGGGATGGTTGATCCATGTTAGAGGATGAAGGTGATGGCCAGATTGATTCTGTAGCTCCAATGTTGAGTATCTTGGGAATGGAGCCCTGATAATGGTGGAGGTCAGTGTGCCTCGTGGTTGGCACCGCCTCCAAGTACCCGCGCCCCATCGATGTCATCTTGGTCGTCGTCTACCTTGAGGAGATGGAGATCGTGGAGTAACATGATCACTTCACGGTGCCCGTACCCTCGCCCCTCGGCACCGATTCCGCGGGCTAAGGCTCCACCCGCATGTGTACTCCAATCTCGGCAGACGCTCGTTCAGGCTCGATGGCCACACATCCCCTCCGCCCCCAGCTCCTCCCGTCGCCTCTGCACCTCCCCTTTTGCTCAGAGAAAGGAAGAACAAATGGAGGAAGTTGAAGAAGTCTCGACAATTATGCCCCTCTTAACTGTACCATGGTTTAAAAATCATGGTTAAGTTCAACTCATTGACGGATAAACTAACGGAGGGGCACAAGTGTTAGAATGACAAGATGTTGGGGGCACAACTGATATTCCTAAAAAAGGGAGGGGCATGATTGATATTGGAATATCTTGGAGGGGCACAATTGATAAAAACCCTTTAATTATTATGCATTTTAATTTGTTGTAATGAGTTGAACTCAGAGCTTGTTCTCACGAAGTTGGTAGATCAAATGTAAACCCTGAAATAATATTAGAATATTAAGTATGCTAGGTATCATGAGCATGTGTAAACTATTATTTGCTTTACTTGCAATAAACAATTTACTCATCACAGGAGGGTTAATCCATGCCTCTCAAGTAGCAGCTTTGCTTGCTCACTTATATATATGCACCATTTTCAACTGTTATATGCATTACTTATCATGTATTCATCTGCTTTGTTTTTGAACCAACAAACCGTGGAACTGCATTATCATGTTTATGGGGTTTTCAGCTCTTACCCAATGTTTTGCTTTTTTATATAATTTGCTAAATTGACTAAGGTAAAAGATGTCTTGCTGGCTTGGAATTTTGAATATCTTCAGATTAAATGGATTGATACTTTTTATAGATATTAATAGCTGTGATTTGTTTTTCGTTGGTATTGTAGGAGGAGCCAAAGGAGGAGAGTGATGATGACATGGGTTTCAGCTTGTTTGACTAGGTTCCTGTTGGTTATCCCATACAATGGGTGGAGGCTCTTTTTGGATATTTTCTGGTCTGGACGGTTTCAAGAGCATCGTTCAGTAACTTTGAAATTGTTTGACTTTGTTATTGATGAATTCATTTCTGCTTATTAGTTGCATGTCTTTAGTAGATTAACATCCAATTACCAATTTTTGGTACATTTAGCAGTTCCTTTTTTATTATCACTCTGCCTGTGACTGGTAAATCAACATATACACCCATTTTAATTTAGCACTGGCTATGCATCTGGAAATTCCTATCTGAGATTGAAGGTTTGTGAAGAAGCTATGAGATTGTGGGTGCATCTGGACGTGTTCATAGTTCTTAGTTAATTGTGATCATCAAGTGTTAATGATTTTACCAAACTTGTCAAACTGTGCCCCTCCTTTATCTTTGATGTAATTTTGAATCTTTGGATGTTTCTTGTAGCGTGCATTTTTTATATATTTCATTAGTGATCATAGAGACCAGTTTATCTTTTATTTAGTGTTTTTATCTAGCTCTTCAATCAGTGATCTTTCCCCAATCTTTGTAATTGCGAATCTTGCGTTGTTTCTTATGACTTCAAGCATTGTTTTTGTCTATTTTCTAGCAGTGATTAAGTAATCAGATTTTCTTCTAGTAGTGATCAAGTGATCAAGTATCCAGTTTGTCTATTTTCTATTTATGTAATTGAGAAATTAAGTAGGAGTCAAGGTTCTACTGTTTATGTTATCTTTCAATGACAATGATTATTCTGCTCATTGCGAGAACACTTAGTTTGGTTGTATCTCTTGGTTTCTCTTTGCCTTTTGTAAGATTTCTTTAGATTATGCGGCTAATTTGTAGAATTTTTGCTTTTAAAGTCTGTCCCTTTTGTTAGATTGATTAATCGCTAAACAACAATGTTAAGGTGTCTGTGTTGTAATACGATCAATAGATAATCGATTAGAAACAAGTCATAAGATCTCTATGAAGAGGATTTAATTTAATTAATTAATCTTGGACAAGTCTAGGATTGAACACAAGGACATGAGAAATTAATTGAATTAATCTAGGTGTATAAAAAGTTATTCAAGGTACAATACATGGGCATAAGTGAAAAGAAAATACAATAAAAACTTCACTTTTTATTACAAACAAGATTGTTAGGGGTTAAAATGTAAATATGAAAACTGTATGGGTATTTATATAATTTTACTAAGAGCGAGGACTTACATGTAATTTCCAAGATCTGGTGGGGTATCTTTGCAGAAGTCTCACCCTTATGTGCTTTGCTTGATGCTAGGCTTGGTAGGCAGTCTAGGTTTGGTCTATGTTGATTGAGGCGCTTCGTCTTAGGATTTGATATTCTGAGCCTATGATCGAATTACTGCTTTGGAAATGGTGATGTGGACTCTTCTGGAGTGTAGGATTATCGTCGGCTAAGGTTTCAGAAGTTGGCGGTCGATACTCGGTCGGCTGGGTCATTAAGGATTAATCGGCAGTTGTGTGACTAATTGGATTTAGTTGGGTAGTGGTCGCTTTTGATTTTTTTTATTTTAAATATATAAATTATTTTATATATGAGAAAAGGGATCCTACTCCATGGAGTAGGTAACTTACCTACTCTATTTTCTTCTTTTTTTTTCAATTTTTTTTATTTTTTTGAAAAATGCTTCAATGGATTTTCATAACTATATATCTCTAACATGTCATTCAAATTTCGTCAGAAACAAAGACTCCTACTGCCTCCGTCCAGACAATCATTTTTTAATGGTCATAGATTTGCTGTATTTTTTCATGTTGTGGATGGAGGCCGTAGGAGTCTCTGTTTCAGACAAAATTTGAGTGACATATTAGAGGGATATAGTTATGAAAATCCATGGAAGCATTTTTCAAAAAAAAGTTCAAAAAAAGAAAGTGGAGTAGGTAAGTTACCTACTCCATGGAGTAGGATCCCTTCCCTCTTTATATATATATACTCAATCATAAATTTGCATAGATTTAGCAATTTTCAATTTTATAAGAGCTAAAAAGAAGAAGCAATTGAAGGAAGAAAAAAGTAGCAAGTTAAGAACAAATGTTTGCTACATAACATTAGCTAATGTTCACTAACAGATACAACATGTCAACACAAAAATAATTCAAGCAAGCATTAAGCATCAAATAAAAAGTCATTCATTTCCATCAAGGTTGTCATCCAAATAAATCTCTTCATCATCATCATCTTCATCATCTATGTCTTAAGGTAGAAATTCCTCTTCATTTATATGTGCAAATTTAAGCTCGAGATGAAGCTCCCTTGCCACGTTCACCTCGTTGGCTTTTTCTCAGCTCCAAATTCTCTTCATCACCATTTGCATGAGCCACTACACCTCAAGTCAATCCAAAACCTGGAAAGACCTCATCTTGAGCTTGTACATTGACCTTTTCAGTCCATTCACGAAAATGTGCACGATCATGAGAGGAAAGAGGATTTTTTCCTTTCTGAGAGGAAGTTCCATTAGGTTTGAATTGAAATGAACGTACACAAGATCATTTAGCCTCTTTGTCTCCAACCTGCCTCTCTTCTTGATATGGATCTGTAAGCAACATTACAAAAAATGTGACTAATGATTACTAATTTACTACTAGTATTTCTATTAGGACGGTCACTAGAGTCATTACCGTGTCAAACGTACTCCAGTTGTTTCACATCCAGATGATGCATAAGTCAAGCTCAAGATCTTGATGGCCATGCCTTTCGAATGTGGTGTGTCGTCTCCATAATTGTACCACCAATTAGCTAATAAAATATAGAATTGGTTAAGTCAATGAAATCAATGATGAATTAAATGACATTAATTGGAAATAATGCCTGAAATACCTCGATCAAAATTTTCATCATTTCTTATCCTCTGTCTCACGGCTAATGGCTTCCCAAATGCTCTATGACAATGTCTATAATCAAGAAACTCCTTTGTGATGATAGAATCTTGTATATCCAAATCTGGATAAAATCTTTTCATACAATCCATAAAACCTCTTTTCACCACAATATCTACATCACCACCACACTCCGTGAAAAAGAAGTATGGGTTCAAAAAGTAAGCCGCTAGATGCAATAGAGTGTCAAGCTGTCCTTGGTTTTGGATATAATAGCATCCACAAAAAAACTTGTATGATGACTCCATGATATTAAAAGATGCAATTATCTCTTTTTGCCTCTTCAAGCCCTCCATAAACAAAGCCCATGGATGGGCGTCGATCTGCATTAACCACATGCAATAGACGAACCAAAGGTATAAAAATTTTGATTACAAATGCGGTGTGGTTCCAAAAACTAGCATTGAAGACTATGGATGTCGCTTGTTCTCCCTTTTTGGTCTTGTACCATTTGCAGACCCTCCACTCATCTGACGAAAATATCAACCCGAGCTTGTCTTTTTTCTCTAGAATGCTTTCAAGAATGAGAAAACTAGTATCAAACCTTGTTTGCTCTGGTCTAACGATGTCTCTCTTGTTTGTAAACTTCCGCATCAAGCTTAGAGTATTAGTGTGAGCATAAATAAAAATTGTGAGTGTCCTCGCCTTTTTAACTGCGCTCTTCACTTTCGAATCTTTGCTGATCTCCTCCAAAGCAAGATCAATGGAATGAGCAACACATGAAGTCCACCATATATGGGGATATTTTGTGAGCAGCAATCTCCCTGCTGCTACATTTGCCGAAGCATTATCCGCAACAACTTAAACAACATTCTCCACACCAACTTCAGTTATGCACTCATCCACGAGCTGTAAATGTATTCGGCGGTGTGTGTCTCATCAGAAGCATCTATGGGGTTAAAAAATGAAGTCCCCAAGGAGCAACTGACACAGAAGTTCATGATGCTCCATCCTCACATGTCCGTCCATGCATCCGTCATTATAGAGCATCCTGTCTTCTTCCATGGAATTCGATGACATTGCAAGTCATCAGATATTTTCTTGACTGCCTTCTTTAAAAATGGACCACTAATCTCATATCTCATAGGAGTCTTCAGATATGGACCATGCATCCCAATTGCCTCCACCATCTGCTTGAACTGTTTCGTGGTCAATGCATTGAAAGGGATCGTCGATGTATATGCTCAGTTGCATATATAGGAGACAACCCTTTCGCGATTGTACTTGGATAAAGCATCTTTTATGCTCATCTGGCATGTTCCTTGAATGGCGACAGTCTGTTCCAGAGATTCAGAAGATCGATGTCTTGGAGCAGATCCAGCATCTCCAACGATGCCAATACCAATCTCATCTCTCTTTTCAACATCGTCAACGACTTTGTGACTCTTCTTTCTAACAACGCCATCCAAGTATGATATCATCGTCTTCTTCGTCTCTTCGTCCACCTTAGGACATGCAACCACGTTGCCTTAACGGTGCGCAAGATGTTGCTTGAACCTAAAACCCCCCCCTTTCACCACCTTCTTGCACAACCTGCAAGTAACCGTGTTCGGATCCACACGGTTTAAAAGGTATCCAAATTGTCATGCAGGATCACTTGATCCTGCGATACATAGAAGGACGAGTCGCTACCAGAAGCGACATTCATGGGGGGTGTTGTCATCTACATTGTCAGAAACTCACAAGTTAAATAAGAACACACAATTTCAATTTCAGTTACAACTTTACATAAGAACATACAAGTTATAACTATATCAAGTTACAACTTCACATATACTAAAAATACAAGTTCTTTATAAAGTAACAATTATATACTAAAAATATAACAACATCAAGTTACAATGTCACATAAGAACACACAATTTCAATTTACATTTAAATAAGAACAAACAAATTATAACTCCTACAAGTGCACTAAAAAATCAAACAAGCTACAACACCTACAAGCGCATTTAAATAAAAACAAACAAGCTTCTTAAGAACCATCAACAAGTATCTAAAAAATGCATAGTAACCTAAAAAAATAAAATTTAAAAACAAACTATTATTAATAATGGCAAAAATGCATAGTAACCTACAAATGCACTACAAATGCACTGTAACCTAAAAACAAACTATTATAAAAAAATGACAAAAAAAAACCCAAACCGAGATGAGATCGGATGGAGCAGAAAAGATTCGAAGAAGGCAACGAGTCGGTGACCGGATGGAGCAAGCAGCGACATCGGAGCAGCACGCGATGCGACCAGTCATGGGAGCAGGCGACGACTGGGGGAGGCGATCAGGCGATCATTGCATGTCCAGGAGCTCGAACGAAGGGTTATGCATGGGATTTTAGGTTATTGTCTAACAATAACCTAAAATAAGAGTAAATGTGTTTTTCGGATCGGGGTTCTTGGACTCCACTTGCAAAAATCGACCAAGAAATCGGCCGACTAGTCGGCTCGACTACTCGGGGTACCTGACTAAAGACCGACTAAGCCAAATCGGGTCGACCAATATGTCAATTCAAGTAATCAGACCGACTAGTCGGCCTAGTCGGCTGATATTTGCAAGATTGCCGCCCGTCTAAGTAGATTGGACGGTCGTTGTTGCTTGTGTTCTTCCCTCTCCTCGAAGGGCGGTGCTCGGATGGTGCTTCAGTGGAGTCGTGTGGCCTCCTCTTTCCTCTACTGCCACTGAAGGTCGAACCACCTTCTTGATGAGGTGGCAAAGTCGGTGGTATGCCAAGGAAGGAGAGACAATCCCCGAAGAGCTCTGTCGATGAAGCTTCTTCCATGAAGAAGACAAAGATCGGAGCTCTGTTGGTTTCTCCGATCAATGAAGGGTTTAGCTCCTGCAGGTGTTAGCAACAATCGCCATGCATAGAGGAATCTATTTGAGATGAAATGGGACGGAATGGAAGCTCATCAGAGGCGGTATAGATTTGCTCTATTTGAGATCTTTCTCTGTTCAAGAGGAAGAAACGATTGAGGGGTTCACAGAGATGGAGAAGCAGATGAAGATCACTAGAAGATACGTGTGGAAGAATTATGATTAGCGACAGTGAAGATGATTTCAGATGAGGCAATGAATGACCATGGAGTGTGCGAAAATATGTAGAAACTAGGAAGAAACAAAGATTAGAATTTACCTGAAATGAAGATGAAGATATTGAGGATGAATCTTAGCCTGATTACTTCTAGGATTTTTACTTAACGGTATTGGCAATGAATCGAAGCTAAAGCAGCTGATTTAACTCGCTGCAGCACGAGGTGTGCTTGTGGATCATGCCAGAGAGATAAACTCCATCTTCGCTCTCAATTCTTATACTCTCTGTCACAGATGGAAGATGAGGCTAGGAGAACTCTTAGGAATGGCAGATAGCGTCAACAGTTGGTTGGAAAGCTGGTTTTGATGGAAGTTAGGTGGTTTTACGGTTCTCAGGTTGTGATCTCAACCACTGTTAGTTAGTGAGAGATTAGTGTTAGGTTAAGTAGGAGGTTAGCGAAGAAGATGTGAGTTAGAGGAAGGATTTGGTGAAGGAATAAGATCGAGAGGTTGACTAATGACTAAGGGAAAAATGGAGGAAGTTGGGATGGTTACTGGAGTTCGCATCTCTTGGAGAAGGTGGATGGAGGTTGGGGACGATGCCCCAACCGTTGGATGGTGCAATCCAACTTGTCTTGCATGCTTAATGGGAAGGCGGTCATCTTGATTATACTCCTAACATGATGTTGGGATAGTGGGTCGTGGCGTAGATGCGACTGAATTGTTGCAGGAAGATGCAAGGTTCCTCAGTGGTGTTACCATGAAATGATGGAAGGAGAGACAAAAACTGTAGCTTTAGCTCAAAATGTGCGTGAACTACCAGGACTTGAATCGACTCTGTGATATGCCCTGCCCCAGGGTTATATGTCTGCTTCAATGTGGGCTTGGGTGCAGGGGGTATTGTTTGTCCTTCTTCCTGGCGGGGTCCACCCACTGACATGTAATCCTCTAGGTCCTCTCCGTTTGGGTCCCTGCTTTCTCGATGAAATCTATCCTCTCCTCTTGCTTCTCTTTCGTCGGTCCTCCTCCTCAAGTCATTTAACATATCCTGGAAGGCGGTCTTGTCTAGGGCTTGATTGGTCAGCTGCTGTTGGATTGCCTATATCGATGCGAGAAGTTGACTATTGACCTCAGCCTCTGTAGTGTATTGACCTTCCCCCTGATCTGCCTATTCGGATGGCTGGACTTTGGTCCCTTTCCTCTACCACTGGCCATTTCTGAATCTTAGTGTAGCGCATGCTCTGAATTAGGTCTGTGATCCACAACATCCAATGAATCCTAATCAATATCTTGCCGAGAACCAGTGACTGAGATGAATATGGAATTAAGGTCAAGTCCAGATGGTCGTGAATGAAGCATAGGATATTGACTGAAATCAATCTCCATCTACACAGGGTTGAATCTGGGACATGAGTAATCTCGATTTATTTGGGCGGGGAGATGCGGTTCGGGTTGCGAGTCCATCTGAACAACAGATTTATTGGGGAAAGGTGAGTGCTGAATGAAGAGAGAATCAGAGAGTCCAAGGAGAAGTTCGCAAGATCCGAACCGACTACTTGGAGATCACTCCGAGTTATTGAAGATGTAGGCGGCACATAATCAATGTGGGTGTCGGCGGGGTCCCGACTAAGCCATCCGTGTCTCGACATCTCAAGGGTGTCAAAAGAAGATTCATAATGGTGGAAACATTACAGAGATGAACAAGAAATACAAGTAATGTAAAACAGTAGAAGGCTCACAATGAGCAATGGTCAAAGAGAATGAAACAGAAAGGAGAGCAAAATGACATAAGTGCGCGATGTTTTTTTTATCTCGACCTTAATAAAATTAAACAATCAAACCTTAAAATAATGGATTCACCAACTCGAACCGTGAAATCATGAAGGTTCGGTAATTATCTTTATGAATTTTAGATTGATTTTCAGGCAATTATCTTGTAACAAGTCCTTAATCGCTAGTCCTATAGGAGCGAGAGTACTGCCAGAAAAGTATCTCGTACTTGTCCTCCTCCTTTGTAACATGTAGTATGCATTTTTTGAGGTCCTTGTAACCCTTCCTGAATCCCCACTCAACCAAAGAAATAAAGGGAGGAAGCTGATAGGCATTACTCCTTTAGACCTTGCTTGCAATGGAATCACCCGTGAGCGTGCAAAGACCTACTCGGACGCAAGACGATGAGACATACATATCCGTGAGGGCGTGGCCTAAGCTCAGTATTTTGGACAAGGTCGACGTTCTACACAAGGCTAGAACATCATTGTTGACCAAGCCTTACTCGTCCACGTATGATAGAAGCGTCAATACTTCGGAAATCTAAGCGATACATAAGGTAGCCACAGATCGGGTTTTTGGCTCTAATCCTTACGACTGCGTTCTTCTCATGGCAAGGAAACCTTCCAATGCTACCTGGAAATAACTGAGGGCTTTGCTCACCCAATGCATGAGTCCAATTAATTAATTTTATTTAGGTCAAGTATTTTTAGCAGTCTTTTTTTTTTAAAATTTTTGTGCCATCACTTGCTTTGAGTAGATTCAATACACACGCTTAACATTTTTGTATTTTCTTTAAATTCCTATGTGATCCAAAAACAGAGGGAGATAACAGAAAAATAATGCAAGGCGACACTAAGATGGAAATCCCACCTTAATGCCTAAATAATGAATGCCCAGCTAGAAGACTTACAGTGCTTCCTAGCGCTCTTCATGCGGGATGCAAAATAAGAATTTGTAAACCTATGCTATATGTTTATATGCCCACGAAAATCGTCCTAAGCAGGCAATTGCGACATGTGAAGAATCAAATGTTAAACACTCAGAATGAAACCTAAGTCCAGTCTTTGATGCCACTCAGTGCCCACCAGAACGGGAACTGCAAACGCTGTATGTGATCTTTCTCGGCACACAGTTTCAAGAATAAGTGTTCAACAATTTTAAGCTAAGTCCAAACACGAAGACTATATGTGCATGCAAAGATAGTTAGGTATTTTGCCGTAGGTTACATGATCAAGCAAGCCTAAAACTAAGTTTTAGGCTTGCTTGATCATGTAACCTACGACAAAATACCTAACTATCTTTGCATGCACATATAGTCTTCGTGTTTGGACTTAGCTTAAAATTGTTGAACACTTATTCTTGAAACTGTGTGCCGAGAAAGATCACATACATCGTTTGCAGTTCCCGTTCTGGTGGGCACTGAGTGGCATCAAAGACTGGACTTAGGTTTCATTCTGAGTGTTTAACATTTGATTCTTCACATGTCGCAATTGCCTGCTTAGGACGATTTTCGTGGGCATATAAACATATAGCATAGGTTTACAAATTCTTATTTTGCATCCCGCATGAAGAGCGCTAGGAAGCACTGTAAGTCATTCCACAAAACAAATAAAAATAAGGCGAAAAGCACAAATCACGAAAAACAAAGAAAATAAAGGAAAAAACAGGGAGAACAAAAGCTTTACCTTATGGATTCATCATTCTCCTACACTTTACCTTTTCTAGTCCCTTAGCAAACACTTATTATAAAAATAAGTGAAAAAAATTAAGAAAAGAAAAAGTAAATAACTTAGAACAATTTTGATCTTTGAACTTATCTTCATAAAATCAAAGTATGGATCTCGGTCAGATCTTTGGATTATTAGTTTGGCGGAACCTTGATAGTAATAGGATTTAAGACTCAACATCCTTTAAGTTCCACATGTCTCTATTCAGGTCGCCTCAACAGTCAAGTCAAAAAAGGTCCTCATACGCAAATTCTTATGACTATGAATCTTACTTGTATTGTGTTAGTATAATATAGCTCTCCACATCAGAAGTGACAAAGAACAACCTTCTCTTAGCAAGGTGACCCTAATTCCCCAGTCTAGCTACTCTTTCCTTGAGGTGCAGGGTATTTTCTTCTAAGTTCAGGTATGTGTTGTGTCCACAATTGAAGTGGGAGAAGATAGAAGAATAAGAAGAGAAGTGGAGTGTGGTTGTAGCCACATCTCCTTGTGAAGCCGACCAGTGTAGCCAAGTCTCTACTAAGATCTGATGTCTCTCTGAAGATGGACCAATGTGGTCAATATACATAACTCTATTCTTTTCCTTTTTTATTGGAATACATTTGAATTCTATTTGGTGGAAAGAATTTTTGCACTTCATTGATGTTATTGTGCCCCTATAGATATGAAATATTTCTTTCCACACAGGTTTGGGTCTTATACGAATTTTATAGTGGTTTAATATTTTGCATTTTTTTTTGTTTTTATAAAGAACTTTTAAACAAATTTTGTACAGAAATTAACACTAATTAATAAGAACACCTTGAAATTTTTTAGAATTTTTAACCAAATTTCAAATTTTTATGAATCAAAAACAATAAACAAGACAAATTTGGAGGGTTTTTGAATTTTTAAAATAAAAAATTATTTTAGCACATATAACTTAAACGAGTTAGATCTACTAAGCAGGAAATTACTAGAAATTTTGTGAATTTTTCAGATCAAGAATCATGTTTATTTCATGTAAAATAAGAAATAAAAACAATTTTGGAATTGAACGACCGCTATGAAATTATACCAAGGTTTCAGAGCAAACTTATAATAAGGAATAAAACTCAAGGCAGAATGTGCAATTTTCACAGAAGAGGCACACGCATATCACATGTATGCACATGTTAGGTATTTAGTAGCAAATACGAAGAAGTCTGGGGGGTGTTTAGAAAATTACCCAAAAAATCTCTAATGCACGTGCAGAGCAAGTGACCGAGCTTAAGAGGTGGGGCGGTTCTCGCTGAGGCTGACGCGTGGTTGGACTACGAACCCTTGGATCGGATCTGATCCAAGGGTAGCTGTGCGATCTGGAGATACGTCCCTGTTCTCCCCCTTTTCAAGTGCAGGCAGCAGTATGGTTCTCTTCAGGCAGAGATTCAAACCGATTGGCTCCCAACGCCTTCTTAATTCGTGTAGTAGTGGCTATTCGCTGGTGTAGTGATCAATGAAGGCATTTATTTTCCGATATGAAAGTTGAAGGCCTTTGTTGTTCGACTCAATAAAGCTTGATGATCTCCAGGTTGCAGGCAATTTGATCAAAGCTTCTACGTGATGCTCCGAAACTGATGCTCGATGAAGGAGGTCCCTCATTAGCGGCGAGTCTATCTTTTGCAGGCGATATACTCGATCTCGGTTGAATAAATCAAGCCTCGATGACTTCCAGTCATGCAACGGACGATTGCAAATGCTTGACAGATACATAATGGATCTCCAGGTGACCATGTTTCTATGTGACAGATCTATTCAGGCGAATATGCTCTTCGATTAGCTAACGATGCATGCACCTGCAAATAAACATTCAAAGCTCAAAGTTCATCAACCTTGGGTGGATATTAGTGGAGTGAATGGGGAATGGGGGTTCCGACGATGGTGATGGAAGGAACCGAAGTCGTCAACCATTGTGCTTGGCCGGAGGTGAGGGATCTGGGAGATAGAATCAGAAATGAGGGGAAAATGAAGGTGGATGTGATGATCGGAGAAACTGAGGTGATCAGGATCGATTTGTGTAGCAAAATTGAAGATGTGTTGAGGACCTTCGATCATGATGATCGGAGGGTGAAGGCTCTCTGCTAAGCTACATATCTAAAAGTCAAAGGATCTCATATTACCGTGGTGAAGCAGATGGTGTAGATCATATGGATTATCACTAGTGGAGCTGGCGCAACAACTCTAGGTGGTACTCGACTCGAACTCGGTGTTGGGAGGCTGATCACGATGGAGGAAAGTTTACAGCGACTGATATCGCTCACACGTTCCTCTCCTCTCAACCTCACTCACGGTGGATCACAACCCTGTCACAAGCACGCTCTCGCTCTCATAGAATTCAGGAGAAATGAAGATGAATGACAGATCCCCTAATTTAGATATGAAATTGTTTTAAATAATTGGTGAGAATGAGTGGAGATTAAACGAAAATACACATGCGAAATTGAGCGACACTTGGTTGGCGAGGATCAGGGTTGTTTGAGATATAATCGAGTGGAAGAAACATGTCAAATGGTGTCGGAGGTGATCAGGAAAATAGGGTGAAGAAGGCGGGTTGGCGAGGTAGTCATTGGAATTAATAATTTAGAAAACAATTGGGTTAATTGGAATTAGTATAATTTTATAAAAAAACAAATAATTTTTATCTACATGTAGTACATATATACAAAGGGGTCCAAACGTCAAAACTCACACGATTTATTATATGATTTTTGTGATATTTTTAATAAATAGTATCCGCGACAAAACTAAATTTAAAAGTGAGTTTGGTAAATTTGGAGTTCTCTATAAATCGTTATGAGCCTCAAAATTTGGATTTTGTGGCTTTTTAGGTTTATTGTAATTATTTATTCATTCATTAAATATTTTTTGATATTTTTATAAATTAATAAACATTATTATGTACAACTTTCAAGAAGGAAATAGTTTTATTTGAGGCTGTTGTATTGATAAATAAAAGAGGTCAAAATATGTACAAGGTGAAAAATGATGTATATGTACAATATGACATTGGTTTTTTTGAGATTAATATAAATTACGGATCCTATCTCCCCTACTTTTTTCCTTGTCGACCATCCCAATGCTTGGTTTGGTCTTGGGGTTCGGGTTAGTCTGTATTTATCTTATATATACAACCTTTTCTTATTTTCTTTTTCTTTTCTTCTTTATTCTTTTATTTTGGTGTAAATAAGTGATACATATACAATATCAACAAACAATGGATGAATGCTAAATAATATGAATTATTATTACTTATAGGTGTTTTGCCAAGGATTTTAAGATAAAATAAAAAAATAAAGATGTTGAATCACGGACTCATCATTCCCCTATACTTTACATTTTCTAGTCCCTTAGCAAACACTTATTCTAAAAATAAGTGAAAAAATTAAGAAAAGAAAAAGTAAATAACTTAGAACAATTTTGATCTTTGAACTTATCTTCATAAAATCAAAGTATAGATCTCGGTCAGATCTTTGGATTATTAGTTTGGCAGAACCTTAATAGTTATAGGATTTAAGGCTCAACATCCTTTAAGTTCCTCAGGTCTCTATTCAGGCTGCCTCTACAGTCAAGTCAAAAAAGGTCCTCATAAGCAAACTCTTATGACTATGAATCTTACTTGTATTGTGTAAGTATAATATAGCTCTCCACATCAGAAGTGACAAAGAACAACCTTCTCTTAGCAAGGTGACCCTAATTCCCCAATCTAGCTACTCTTTCCACGAGGTGCAGGGTATTTCCTTCTAAGTTCAGGTACGTGTTGTGTCCATAATCGAAGTGGGAAAAGATAGAAGAATAAGAAGAGAAGTGGAGTGTTGTTGGAGCCACATCTCCTTGTGAAGCCGACCAGTGTAGCCAAGTCTCTACTAAGATCTGATGTCTCTCTGAAGCTGGACCAATGTGGTCAATATACATAACTCTATTCTTTTCCTTTTTTATTGGAATACATTTGAATTCTATTTGGTGGAAAGAATTTTTGCACTTCATTGATCTTATTATGCCCCTATAGATATAAAATATTTCTTTCCACACAGGTTTGGGTCTTAGAAAAATTGTGCCAGCATACCATCCCTCATCTGAAGCTTTATTTCATCCCACAACTCCCGTCTTCAGACGTTCAAGCCACTAGACTAGGTAGGGGCGCACTGGCCACTCGATGTTACTGCGTATGTTTCCATTGGCGTGCGTCTCTTACCAGAGGATTCCACCCCTTACCACCTTATCAATGAAGAGCTACGTGCAAGGTGCTTCTCTAAGTGAGGTCATTGTTTGAAAGAATCGTGCATGTGTATGAAATATTCTAATTCAACCAATCAAGATGACATGTGAACATAGTCTTGTGGACTCAAAGAATTAAGTTGCTCGACCGGAAAAGTCTTAACTCTAGTTCATATAAGGTTCCTATGAAATTAAGTGGATTAAGGTCTTAACAAGCTCCATTCTTCAATTTTATTCCATACTAGTTTAAGCATCAATTTCATTCTGAAAAATACAAATGCAAATGCAAATGCGAGAAAAACAACATATTTTTTTAAACGAAAAGAAAAGAACAAACTTTTTTTTAAATTCTTTTCAAAGAAATTTCGTAAAATTATATGGATTTTATGTTTTCAATTTTTATGGTACTTTTAGTAGAGAGTTATACATATTTACAAGATTTTTAGACACATTTGCAATGAATTTTATACAAAAACATATACAAGATTATGCACATTTTATACAAGATTTTACAAAAGGATTTTTATTTATAGATTTTATGTACACATTTTTCAAATTAATTTATCTACAAAAGAATATAATATACAAATTTTATTAATGGATTTTATACACAAGTTTTAATTTACAATTTTTATACATGGATTTTATTTACAAGAGAATTTAATTTACAAATAATTATGACTTTGATACATAAATTTTACAACAAGTTTACAAATAATTTATATACCCATAATTTATATATCTCGTCATAAAATATTTTACAAAAAAATTTACAAACCAATTTACAAAGATTACAAATTATTTACAAAACATTTTACAAATAATTTATAAAATCTTTTACAAAATATTTTACAAAATATTGTTCAAAAAGTTTTACAAAAATTTCACAAACAAGTTTTTGCAAACATTTTTATTTTTGAGCAATTTGCAAACATTTGTACAAAACAAATAATTTTGATAGAAAATAATCTCCAAATATTTTACAAACAAAATAATTTTACAAAAAAAATACATTTTTTTACATAGATAATTTACAAAGATTTTTATAAATATTTTATGAAGTATTTTACAAAAGTATCTACAAACAATTTTACTAAATATTTTAGAAAATATTTTACAAAAGAGTTTACAAAGAATTTTATAAACACTTATAGATCATTTTTCAAAAGAATTTTTATTCGAATTTTATTAGCCATATTATTAAACACAAAAGTACGAGTTATGACTAAAGTATATATACAATATATATGACACCCTGTACTTAGCTCGAACTATGTCCTTCTAATGACCAAAAAGCGATAACAGAAGACATAACTTGTGCTAAGTATAAAAAGTGAAAAGAATCCTATGCTACAATGACTCAAAGAATGGAAGAATAAAATGACATAGGAGTATGTGATCCCCCCTGTAAGAAAATCAAGGAAGAGAATGTACATGAAATCAAAGACTCGATTTGTCTCCCCTATACTTAGAGTAAAAATTACTTAAGTATAGAAAAGAATATCAACAGTTGAGGGACAATTGAGTGAACAATCACGGAAATAAAAAATATATATTACCTCCCCTATACGTAAGGTCGAATGTCCCTAAGTATAAGCAACAAAAATAGAGGTAACAGAACAAACAGAAATATGAACAACACATGTTAACACCCCCTATACTTAGGATAAAGTGCATCCTAGGTATAGCAAAAATACTAAGCGAGACTTGATATGTTAAACAAAAAATGGAAGAAAGGATGAAAATAAAAGAAAACACTAATATACAAAGAAGTGAATGGAAAAGTAAATCAGGTATGAGAAGCAAAAGATGAGAATCAAAGGACATATCTCATACAAAATGGATCGGGGCAACATCAACAGTCAATGGGTCATGATTAAGAAAAGGCTTCAGGCGTTGACTGTTGACCCGAAAGGTGGATTCAGAAGACAACTCAGATATATCAATGCTACCATTTTTCTACACCTTTCTGACTATGTACGTGCCTTTCCACTTTCTCTATAATATCATTGGAAATTGCTTTAGTCTCGCATCAAATAGCCATACTATCTGATTCAGCTCAAACTGCTTATGTCTGATATGTGAATCATGTCATTATTTCACTCTGTCCTTATAATGTAGACTACTCGAGAAGGTTGTATCACATAACTCCTCTAGGGCTTCCAACTCTTCTCTCCTATGATCTCCTACACTCTCTGGGTCTAAGAATATCTCTGTAACTGCCCATAATGACTTGTTCTTGATATCAACAAGTAAGTGTCATGGCTTGCCATAAAGGAATCGAAAGGGAGATGTACCCGAAGGAGTCTTGAAGGATGTTCGATAAGCCCATAAAGTAGAGTACAAAAGTTATGATCAATCCTTTTGGTTTGGGCGGACAACCTTATATATGATCTCCCTATTCGAGATCTCAACAAGACCATTCCTCTGTGGATGATACAGAATAGCTACCTGATGGTCAATGCTGAACTCGTTAGCAAGGGCCCTTACCTTGTCATTGATGAAATGAGTAGCCCCATTCAAAATCATAACTCTAGGCACCCTAAACCGTGAAATGATATTTTCCTCAAAAATCTACAAATTATCTTCGCATCAGCGGCTTGGGCAGGGATAGCCTCAACCCAACGACTCACATAATCCATGGCTAATAGAAATACTCGAATCCTTGACTCTTAGGGAATGAACCCATAAAATTGATGTCCCATGTGTCAAAAACCTCATAGAAGTGAATGGACTGCATCAATATCATATCTTTATGTCCACAAGTACCCATCCTCTGACAATCAATACATATCTTCACAAATGCATCGGCATCCCTGAAGACCGTAAACACTTTCTACGTTGTCCTCCTCTCAGAATGATATTCTCCTGCCTCCATCTTGTGGCAATAGGTGAGGATACTGTGGTGTTCCTCCTGACGAATACACCGACTCTAGACACTATCCCCCCTCTCATGGTAAAGGGTGGTATCCTCCCAATGGTATGACTTGGCCTTCATAAGGAAGGTCTCAAGCCGCTGCCTAGTCCAGCCTTATAGAACAATCTTGGCAACAAGATAGTTCACAATGTTAGCATACCATGGAAGCGAGATGACATCAAGAATTGCCTCGTCTGGAAAAGTCTCAGTGATAGGTATAGTGAACTCAAAAGTCTCATTAAGCTCTAATATAGAGAGGTAATTTTCCACAACATTCTTTACTCTAGGATTATCCTTAATCTTAATATCAAACTCCTGAAGCAGAAGGATCCATCTAGTACTATGTTCCTTGGCATCCTTATTATTCATTAAGTATCTGATGGTGGTGTAGTCTATGAAAATGGTAATCTTGGATCCAATGATGTAAGATCTAAACTTGTCTAAAGAAAAGACTACATCTAGCATTTCTTTATCTATAAAGTGTAATTCTGTTGGGAGGAATCCAAAGTTTTGCTAGCATAATGAATGTCGCACAGAAGGCCATCCTTCCTCTATTCTAAAACAACCCCTATGGCAAAATCTGAGGCATCTATCATGATCTCGAATGTGAGAGACAAATCGGCTGGTTGAAGGACATGTTCTTGTACAAATAGATTCTTGAGAGTCTCAAATGTCGAAAGGCACTTATCATCTACAAGGGACTCAGTGTCTTTCATGAGAAGATCAATAAGCAGTCAGGCAATCTGATAAGTCTTGAATGAACCGTCAGTAGAAACTGACTTGCCCCAGAAAAGACCGCAACTGCTTCATATTGGATGGTAGATTGAGCTTCTTGATGATGTCCACCTTGGCCGGATCAACCTCCATGCCCATGTTGGAGATGATATGACCAAGTACCGTCCCCTAAGTCATCATGAAATGACTCTTATCCCAAGATAACACAAGATTGACTTCCACACAATGTTGAAGCATGCGGTCTAGGCTAGAAAGGCAAGCATCAAAATCTTTGTCATAGACCGAGAAGTCATCCATGAAGACCTCCAAAAATTCACCCACCAGGTCCATGAAAAATGAAAAGCATTCTCCTTTGTAATGTAGCCGAGGCATTACATAAACCAAAGGACATCTGTATAAAAGCATATGTTCTAAACAGATATGTGTATGCCATTTTTTCTGGTATTCGGGCTCAATGGCCACCTAATTATATCCCGAGTATACGTCAAGAAAGCACTAATGACTTCCCATCTAATCTCTCAATAATCTGATCAATGAATGATAGTGGGAAGTGATCCTTCTTGGTCTCCTAAATCAATCATATGTAATCCATGCAAACTCGCCAAGAAGTTGATACTCGGGTAGCAATCTCCTCTCTATCCTCATTGATAACTGTAGTAATACCCATCTTCTTAGGTACCACATGAAATGGACTAACCCATTTAGAGACGAAGATGGGATAGATAAAATCGATGTTCTACCACTTAGAAATTTCCTTCATAACCACCTCTCGAAGATTCGAGTCCAGCCTGCACTGAAACTCACAAAATGGTTTGGCATCATCATCTAAAAAATGTGGTGGGAGCACATGGCCAGACAAATCCCATTGTGATCTACTACTGACCATACGATCGCCTTACGATTTATTTCAAGAACCTTCATCAAGGAAGATTCTTGGTCATCAGTTAAATTAGCGTATATTATGACTGGAAACATTTTGGGATCTCATGTAAGCAATCGGTAAGTCACGCTCTTTGGTAACAGCTTCAGCTTTGGGTGGGTGGGCGTGGGTAAATCTGGCTTCATAAGGGTCCGAGTGAATGCAACCAGATCATAATGTGAAAGCTCACTCTGATCATCTGAATCTGATGGAGATGCCCAACTGAAGACTAACATGATTGAACCGGCTCGATCCCCATACTCGTTGTAGGCTCTATAGAAATCAAACACGGAATATACTCGTCAAACTCATACAATCAAGATCCATGTCTAAACTCATCCATCTCTCACATAAAAGCTGTGTGCTGCTTTGAAATCAAGCGGAAGAGATCCTCTAAAGCTATGTTCTCATAAGAGGGAATATGGGACCCAGACGATTTGATCTCTGGAAATGAGGCTGTTGAACAAATTGTTGCTGCTGGGAATAGGAATGGGGCTATTGCTGAGTATAATGGTACTGAGCTAGATGTGCAACCTGCTTCCACTATGTACTCTAGTATGGTGACAGTATCTGTACGAGGGATGTGTGGTTCAGATTGGCGGTCACGAGCTGTATGCCGACCTCTTAGTCCTCGAGATGCGAGACTTTTGACGTGGACGGGAGAATCGCCCAGTCAGAAAAGACAGCTGGGAAAATGAACCAGAAATTCGAATGCAGAGGGGAGCAAACATAGAATAGAATAGATGATTAGTGGGTGCCAGTATTTCTTTAAGTAAGGTCCCATGTGTGAAAAGGGACATAGGCAGATGTTGATATAATAAATCAATGTCATCCCGTGCTATACAATACTATATCTGCAGCAATCAGCCCTGGGGGTTTTCTTTCTTCCCAACTATCATATCCAATATCCGTAATATTTAAGAGAAAGTCAAAGTCTGAGGTCTTGTCTATGAAAGAAGATTGAACTACCGGTCATCAATGGTAAGCTCTCTGCAATACTGACTCTTGGAGTGTCCTCTAGCGGGTTTCAATGGAAGGTAGTGAGGTGTGGACGAGGACCGGACTGAGGCTGCTCTCTACTCTGCCATGGATGTGCCTGAGGCTGATGTTGGGATGAAGCACTTCTTGTAGTCTAACAGAAATCGGGGGGTTACAATGGATCCCTGGCTACGGTGGGTACTAGTTGTACTAAATCCCATTGAGCTCAATCAACAGCTCAAGCTGCTCTGTATTAAATGGTAATAGAGTTGAAGTAGGTGGATCACTCTAGTAGACCACCATATGAGTATCAAAAGATGGTGGCTACTGCTTTTGGTACTGGAGAGTATGTTGTTCTGGCTCATAATGGATATGATGAACATGCTATGTCTGAGTCTGAGAATATGGAGAAGGCTCCCCGAATCATTCTATGACCATGAAGAAGACGTGGAATCCATCTGTACCTCCTGAAGGTATATAATCTGTCTTCGGGTCACATAAACACTGGCTCAGTTCGTCAATCTTGTCGAGCTTATCTAGACCCTGATACTTCTTCTCTATCACCTCCATAAGGTCTAACTTCTGACAAATAATCCCCATATCAACAGATGATGACTCTATCTATGCTACTGCAGTAGAAGAAGAACCATCCTCAAATGTGCCACTCTAGAGTGTTGTGAATGATGAGGAGGCTTCTCATGAGTGTAGAATCGAGTATTGGTCATAGTAGTGTAGTTCTTTGCCATCTCCTCATAAATGGCCCAGACTTGATCCTCAAGCTTGGAGAAGTAGGAACCTCCACATGAAACATTAACTAGCCCCTGTAATTCATGTGTCAACCCACAAAAGGAACTCTGAACGAGATTGGATTGCTAATATCATGATGTGGACACCTCTCAGTGAGCTCTCTAAAACAATCCCATGCCTCATGAAACTGCTCGTTTAGAAGCATGGTGAAGTTTCTAATCATGGATCTCGCTGCATTGGTCCGACCGAGTGGATAACACTTGTTAAAGTACCCAGTCCTCAACCGCTCCCTAGTAGTGAAAACTCTCCGAAGATGCTTCAGCCAGTAGCCTGCCCTATCAACCAAGGAGAATGGGAACGCTATCGTCTTTATGGTATCCTCGTCCACATGCCTTTCATGGACAGTGTGCAATCAAAGTCCTGAAGATGTAGTTAAGGCTCCTCAGTAGAATGCCCATAGAACTTGGGCAAAAGATGAATGGTATGAGGACGAAGCTTAAAGTCACCAAGAATGGTAGGCAAACGATTCCACTGATATGTAGTAGTTGCACTAGGGTTGTACAACTCCTTCATCGTACGAGCAGGTCTAGGTGGAATATCACCCCCTCCAGCCCGTGGAATCTCAGTTCTTAGACCCCCAGGTCTCTCTATATCAACTTCATCGACATCATCATGAATAGCATCCGCTCTCTGATCTACTCTCCTCCATCTCAACTGTGTAAACTCAGTCCTAACCTCAGTCATCACCCTCCCTTGCTCCCTTAAATGTATCTGCATGGACTCGGGGGAAGCAATTAGGCCACTATTGATCGTTGCATGGTCAATCATAACAGAAGTGGTCTGTGTCTATTTGGGTTCTTTCCGAGTCATAGTGTATGCCTTTGGAAATGAGAAAGAATCTATATCAGGCTTTGACAGATCAACACAAAACTTCTGAAACTGTTATGTAAAAGATTGTGATGAAGAAGAAGAATAGTAGTCAAGAGGAAAAAGAGTGGAAGAGAACTTGGGTTTAAAGAGAGGGTTTAGCTCTTTTGAATTGACCTAGATGAATGTGGAGGTTCGCTGAATAGCGGTGCTGCAAGAGTCGGCTTAAGAGATCTCCTTCCCATCACCGTGACCGTAGGCAAAGAAAGAAGAGAAATAGATGGAAATAGATGAAAGATGAAATGATATCTAGAATACTCACAAAACAAACATAATGCAACCCCGAATTTACCAACTCAACACAAATGGAGACCGCAAAAGTTTGACCTCATCTTGTTAGTTTTTAGAGTTTAGATGCAAACAATTACTTAACTACAAAGCACATAGGGTGATGTCACCCTATCGCCCAACGTACGTCCTCAAACCTCTCCAAATAGTGGTACCATCTGCCTGGGTTGTCGGGTTATATCAGGCCCAAAGAAAGATAAGAGGCGGAGCACGCCAAAACAATTTTCTAAAGTCGAAGACAAGCTCTTACAGCCGCAACCATACACGGAAAGTGATGTACATGTGCTTAAGACACAAGTCTAGGGATTTGGGCTCTATCCTTATGGCAACGCCTACACCCACTCTGTCTGGAGGTAAGTACATACATACAATGAGGGGGTTCCTCTCCCCGAAATAGTGAATGGATCTTTACGTTTAGTTTTAGTGTCAAGTTATTTTAGCAGCCCCTATTTTATTTACTTATCACTTTTTTTGGATATTTTCAAATAATATCGCGTAATGAGTTTTCAAAGTTCCTTTTTATCCTAAGTGAAAAAACAAGGAAGGAGATCGGAAAAGCCAATGCACGATAAAATCAATGATGCATGCAAGAGATAGAAAGTACGTACCTTACCGCCTACACTCTACATGAAATATGATCTGCATATAAAATAAAGACAGAATTAAAAAGTAGCCTAAATGATGCACGAGAACTGTCCTAGTAGCAACTTCTATTATCGGGCAATAACTAATTATTTATCTAAGTCCAAGCTATACACTACTCTATAGGAACATGAATTCTCTTTAGGGGCTTTGGACCTAATTATTTACCTGGCTCAAGCAATGAAAAAATCTAATACTAAGTGGTCTCAATCACACAATACCTATGAGAAAATAAAAGTCAAAGAAAATCAAAATCCAGTGAGGTCCCCCAAGTGCACCGACACTTGATAAAAAGACCCTACATACACAGAGGTATGAAATGGCTTAGAAAGTAGAAAAAGGGAATATGCCAAAAATTATTACAATTAATTACAAAAATGGAAATAAAATGACTAAAAAAGAAATCTAAAAACTAAGACATTCTTCTTCTCCTCCTGCTTCTCCCCGGTTGCTTTCTCCTGTCGGTCAGTGTAGAATGCCCAGCCTCCTCCTCGCTCGGGTGCATCGACTCTCAAGATGGTCTTCCTCGCTCTGCGGGACCTCACAATAAAGGTGAAATAATAAGAACATCAGAAATAGTTATGAAAAATATAAGAGAAATAAAATGAAGCAGGAAATGAAATAAAAGAGACAAATCAAAAGAAAATAAAATATATACAAAAACCAAGAGTGGAGGCAAAGAAGGAAACCTAGTGAAATACCAGAAGAGATACCCTGGGTGTTGTCTTATTCTCTACACAAGGCTGGACCACTAAGTAGTTGTAATGACAACCAAAGAACCTCTCTGGAAAATTTAACAATTAAACTACAATATAAAAATCAATCAATGAAGTCAAAGTGTATGGATCACAATTTATTATAAGCCTATGATGAATGTGTATAGTGGACAAGAAGGTTGGAGTCGAGCACAAGGAACCTGTGACGTAGCAGGAATTATTTAAATGAATAAACAGTGTAAGTGTATATAAGTATGCACAATATCAATCAATGTTTTTGTGGGTTTCTAATTAAATAAAATGCTCCCTTTTCTTTTTTATTAAATATATTAATTTTTTAATTTAATAATATATAAATAATATATATTAGTATATATATGTAAATATAAGATATATATATATATAATATAAGTAGTATATATTAGAATATATAAAAATATACAAAAACCAAACAATAACAAAAAGAGAATAGCCCTTTTATTTTTTAAAGGGCTTAAAATATATGTATACTATTTATAATAATTATATATATAAGTTATATAGAGTATACTATTTATAAATATAAACAAAAATAGCAAAAAAGTTTCAAATAAAATCATTTTATCTTTTTCAAATATTTTTTTGTTTTTATGAATTTTTGAAGGACTTTTTTTTATAAATATTAGGTATTTTTAAAACCAGAAATAAAGCAAAATAATAACTTTTTAAATAGGATGAATTGATTTGAGATTTAAAATAGCAAAAAGGTTTAAAATTTCTTAAAATAATTTTTAATATATAGATATAAATATTTATAGAATTATGGAATCAAAACTAATATTTTTGCGATTTTTGAGATTTTTCTAATAATTTTTTTAGGTTTAGCAAGGGTTTGCTATTTTGAAGAGTTTCTTTTGAGATTTTTCTTTGTGATTTTTGGTATGGAGTTATAGAATGTGATAATAAATAGTAAGTAGTTTTTTTGGAATTTTTCAAAAAGGTTTTATTATTTTTTGTATTTTCTATGTCAAACAGAGAATAAAATATCTCTTTTTTGATTTCTAATAATTAGTAAATGAAAACAAAATTGAAAGTAAAACTAATAGAGTGAACAAGTAGCCAATCATATGTATAAACCTATTTTTGCACATTTTTAAAGGGCAAAAAGTGCATAAATAAAATTAAATCAAAAGTTGATAGGGGTATAATTGCAAATAAAATATATTCCGGGGCACAAGTAAAAAATAACTAGAAAGTTTGAACTTCAACTTGATTTTAAAATACTAAATAACATTACAAAACTCGAGGGGAGGTACGCCTACAAAATATCACCTCACGTGGGGGTCCACGTGAGGTGGCCTGTTAGTGGACTTAAACGTAATATTAAAAAGTACCAAGGGAATACATTCAAAAGTCCACAAAGTCTTGTACTTAAATTAATAATTACAACACCTTTTACAAGTAACAAAAATGCAAAGGGGTCAGATGCGAATGTTACCACTTAACATACTTTAATCCGACTGCTATGTTTCTGCCACGTGGATGATCTAAGGGCTCTCTGGGGACAACGTTTCGAGTCTAAGTTGGACGACCGAAATTAAATCTAGCCTGCGTTCTTGATTGGACGACGGAGCGGATGCCTGGAAGAACTTGTGAAGAACTAGGCGCTAGCGACCTTTGATCTGGCATATCTCGGTGCTCTGATGGTCTCTGCTCGATACAACTGATGTACTAGCTTCCTTGTACTCCTCCGCATGCAAAGGGATGCTCCATTGAAGGTGAAGGAGCTTAGAGAGATCAGACTAGGTCTAAGGACATGAGACTGCTGTAGATGATCAGTAGAGTTCTAGAGGCCTTCTTGGAGTCATGGACCTACATCAATGTTATCCTTGGCTCGAGGGCAATCTCCTCAACCGAATGGTTTGGAAAAAAGGAGTCGGAAATAAGTTGGCAATGGAGCTCCGATGGAGGGCGGCAGAGGGATCTTCGACTCCCAGACCCACGATGCATCAGGGGGGACCATATGGAGTGATCGATAGAGCAGATGATAGGGAGCGAAATGAGATGAAAATGGGGATGATCAAACTGTCGGATTACAATAAATCAACCTGGAGCTTGAGCTTTGGGAAATAGGGCGTTTTTCATTTTAGGGATAATGACTGAGTTAAAGCTAAAATTAAGATGCATGAATTGAAATAAACCTAAAGATATGCTTAGAAACTAACGATAGGCCTCGACTCGACAGAGTCGAGGAAGCTAAACCTGTTGACAGAGCTCCTTAGGCGATGGGCATGGATCACTCCTCCGCACCTACTCCTCGCTGCAAAGCCCCCAAACTTCAAGTTGTCACCACGAGGAATATGAAGGGGTGTCTATGAGGGGCTAAGAGACACTAGAGAAGGATCAAAAGGTGAGACAGAGCTGGAGAGGCAAATATATAGGCTGCAAAAGGTGGTGACTTCGATCAAGGAGATTGATCAGATCAAGGAAGATCTACCCGATCGAAGACATGGGCGGGATTCATGAATATCAAATCAACAGTTTTGTTTTGATTATAGGGCCAAAGAATGAGTGGATTCAATAGGAAAAAGGGGTGAAAACCCGAGTCTGACACACCGACGCTCGAGAAAGAGAGAAGGGGGTCAGTTGACTCAAGGTCAATGGCGGGAGGATTCTGGTTGGTCCATGTTGACCGACCAGAAAATTCACAGGAGGAAAATCCTAGTAAAATCAATACTAAATAACAAATGATTTAATTAAATTTTATTAAAATATGGAAAATGTTTATATTTTAATGTAGTATTTAATACGTATTTTTATTTATTTTTATATGTCTTTTTATTACAAGTTAATATTTATATGTAAAATACAAGTATAAATACCTGTATTTTGCTATTTTATTTTAAATTTGAAATATATAGACTATTATTTTATACATTATTTTATATATTTTTGGTTTAATTTTATACATCATTAGATATTTTTATTGTATTTTTTGAGTTAATATGTATACTAAATTAGTTATGAATATGTATATTGTAGGCATATACATGTATATTTTACTTATGTATTTATATGTGCTATTTATTTTAATTTTATTTTGATGATGTTATTTTATTTTAATCATTTATATATTTTAAATAATATATACCTTTTTTAAAAAATAAAAGAATTTAAAAAATACAAATAATAAATATATTTACACCCATGACCCTGAGTAATCTTGTAATTACCCCAGGAACCCTGCGCAAACACGAATTACACCTACAACCCTGAATAATGTTTAACCCTTACATTACCTAACCCTGTGTCAACTTCCATCCGTTTATGCCGTTAATTTTAACAGATTCCATATTTTTCAGACAATTTTACCCCTAGAACAAAATCACATTCTCAAGGAATGCCCTCCTCAAACCCCGTCGCGTGCCACCCTCCAGCAAACCTCCCCACCGCTGCCCCTGTCGCGCGCCGCCCTCCAGCACCCCCCTCCCCCATCCGTGCCACCTGCATCTCCAGCAAAGGCCCCGACACCCCCCCCCCCGTTCCGCTCCACGCCCACCAGCAAAGCCCCCGCGCGCCGCCCTGCATCCCCGGTCCCCTTCATCCCATTGAAGCACCCCCCATCGCCACCTTGCATCCCCCGCCGCGCCCAGCTCCCCCACACGCCACCCTGCATCCCCCCTCCATCCAGCAACCCCCCGGTCTCCTGCATCCCGTCGCGCTGCCCTCTAGCTCCCCCATGCATCGTCCTGCATCCCCCCCACCCCATCTGCAGCAAAGGCCCCGTCCGCACGCCCCCTCGCCCTGCATCCATCCCCCTTCCGGCAACCTCCAGCAACCCGCACGACCCCTCGCCCCCCGGCCGCGCCTGCAGTCCCGGACCAATCGTCAAATACACAAGTGAGCTGAGAACCGGAAGAGACGTGATAGAGCATCTCTTGATACTAAACCATCTGAGGCTTTTGACAGACGAGAAATCTGATAAATACACTCATGCCCACGGTTTGATAGAGCATCTCTTGCTGCAATCTCATCGATTCTATGATGCTCGCCGTGGTTTTTTCCAGATCCAGATCACGGGTTGACTCACCCACGCATGCCCACGCCCTCGATTTATAATATGCTACCACCTTATCATCATTAAATACAAGCTGAGCAAGAGTGGTTTTTCCCAATCATTCCATGCCCATGATTGGAAGGACCGACAATCTCTTCTCGCCGTCACCGGGATGGACCTGGCTCTCTCTGTCTGGCACCAGCTGCTCTATTATCTCCTTCTTAACATCGTCTCTCCCGACAAATGTGCTCTCATCATCTCCTCGGTAAGATGTAGTCTTTCTTTTTTGAAATAGCCCGGGGTCATCCTGTCGAGTGGATCGGACCATCTCTGTAAGGCCGAAATCCTTTCCGTCTGTGCGAATTCTATCCAAGCTCTTCCTGATACGCTTTATCTCTTCTGCTACAGAATGGCTGCTGCTGGACGGAGCACCATCTTTGGAATTTTTGCGGTAAAGTAAGCTGGAGAGGGGAAAGCTTACCTTCTTCTTGGACGGAAGCTCCGTCTCTCTCTGCTTCTTTAGCAGTAGATCCACCTCGTACATGTCGAGGACGTCCTCAGCATCGTACAACACGTCCTTGAGCCTTCTCAGCCAATCGTGCACGCCCTTGTCCTTGAATTGCTTCTCCTCTGCATCCTCGGTGATGCTCTGGATTAGTGGAAGGACTTCGCGCAAGCGCTCAATCTCCTCCCCGAGGCCCTTCTTCAACTCTTGCTTTTCCTTCCAATTGAGGATACGATGGTCCAGCAACTTGGAGAAGAGGGGAGACACGAACCATCCTGCCACCGAGACTGCTGCCGTAGCTGCGATAACCATTGTGGACAGAGAGTGAAAGAGAGATCGAGCAAAGTGGTTGATGGAGGTCTGAGTTCCGAGCACAAGAAGAGGATAAGAGTTGAATATCGTCCACAGAAAAGTGGAGGGGATGGAGGAGAAAGAGAGGGGAGGTGGTCGGTGGCTTATCGGCTGAGGAAGTGGGAGGGGGGCTGGAGGAGGAAGAGATGGGTGTTGCGGCAGGTTGTGGGCAGAGGAAGTGGGAGGGGGCTGGAGGAGGAAGAGAGGGGGGTTGCGACGGTGGAGGAAGAGGAAGGAGTGTGGAGGAAGAGAGGGGAGGTTGTTGACGGACAAGGAGGCGGGTGGGATGGGGTGGAGAGGGGGTGCGCTGGAGGAGGAAGAGAAGGGGTGACTGGGTTTTTTTTCTTTTTCTTTTTGTGTTTTTATTTAATTTCGACCGTTGGATCCGAGATGGGTTAGATTAACTCAAATGTCAGTTGAGTTAATGGATTAAAATAACGTAAGGTTACGAGTGTAGAACGGAACACTTATTCGAGGGTTTGGGTGTAATTATGATTTATATAGGGTTTCTGGGGTAATTACGAGATTACTCAGGGTCATGGGTGTAAATATCCCAATAAAATATACATGTATATTGCACAATATGGGCCTAAACCTAAATTTTGCGCTTATGACTAAATTAGATGAAACCACCTTCATTAAATAGCTTATTAAAAGTTATATACAATTAAAGGTAATTTTAGTCTATTTTTATATATTTTGGAGAAGATATAGGTTTGTGAACTTTTATTTTGACCATTTATTTTGTGTGTCCCTAGCACACTGTGCATTATTTTCTATGAACTCATTTTTTTATTTTTCTTTGTATTTTTAGCTACAATATTCATGTTGAGGGTTTACAGATTTGAGCTGTAAAAATAATAGAATAAAATAGGTGTCAAATGCAATTAGTGATGAATTTAAGAATTGTGGTTTTGTATATTTTGTACAATTTCTTTGTCCATATCCCCCTACTTTATTTCTAGTCGACCAATTCATCATGATGACTGGGTCTTGAGGTCTAGGGTAACTCAACACCTTTGGTGTTTCATTTCATTTCTTTTCTTCCTTTATTCTTTTATTTTGAAATTAAATACATTAAATATACAATATTGTATACAATAATTATTATAATTTATTACATTGTTTTATTTTGACAAATTAATGATACATACATGCATTTATCTAGGGATTTAAGGCCAAAATGAATGAACAAAGGTGAAGAAAATGAGATTCATCACCATCTACCCTCGCCATGCCTCCTCGACAAAGGCACCATTTTCATGTTTGAATATTCGCTTATGGGTTTTGATTTTATTTAATGAGAGGTAGAATCAATGTGACGTTGTTCACCCAAAACAAATCCCGAAACAACAAACAAAATTATTTATCCAAATAAAAGAAATAAAAGGATGTATTTTTATTAACATGGTATAGCTCTCAGGTTAAACTCAAGGAGGCACTAAGAAAATAAAGGGTTATTAATTTTCAAGAAAATCAAATAAAGGACTCTTTTTCTTCTTTTTCTCTTTTGTTGTTTTTATGGGTTTTTCTACTTTTTTATTTTTTATGGAATTTTAATTTTTATCTTATTTTCTGGTTTTAATTTTTTTAATGATTTTAATTTTGCAAATATTTATATTTTAATTTCTAGAAATAAACAAACAAATATAAAATAAATTTAAAAGAAATAAAACAATGCTCTTTTGGAATTTTCAGATATGCTAAAAATAGCTAGAAAATTCAAATAAAAACATTTTCATGTTTTGGCATTTTTATACTATTTTTATGATTTTCAAGATTTTTTTAGATTTTTTAAGTCTAATCAATTAAAAATATGAAATTAAGAAAATAGAAAATAAGCAGATGTTTTTTGATTTCTAAAAATAGAAAATAAAAGTAAAAATGAAGAAAATATGCACAAAAAGGAGGTAATTTCTTAAGCTTTCCAAAAAGCTATTTTATGTATTTTTATTTTTCAGTAATTTTATACTAGTTTTTAATGTTATCTATATTTTACATTTTTTTTTGTTTTAAAAGAATTTTCAAACAAATTTTGTAAAGAAATTAAAACTAGTTAAAAGAGGAATATTCTAGAAATTTTTAGCCAATTTTCGATTTTTTATAAATTTAAAACAATAAACAGGGCAAATTCAGAGGGTTTTGATTTTTTAAAAATAAGAAAACAAATTACTTTAGCACATAAGTTTAAATGAGTTAGATCTACAAGCAAGAAATTACCAGAATCTTTTGTGAATTTTCCAGATCAAGATTATTATTTATTTCATGCAAAATAAGAAATAAAAACAATTCTAGAATTAAAGGACCAATATGAAATTATTCCAAGGTTTTAGAGCAAATTATAACAAGGAATAAACTCAAGGTACAATGTGTAATTTTCACAGAAGAGGCACGCATGGATCACGTGTACACCGTTTTAGGGATCTATAGAAATACCAAGAAGTCTGAGGTGTGTTTAACAAATTACC
Organism: Ottelia alismoides; assembly: GCA_037367405.1. Classification (NCBI taxonomy): domain Eukaryota; kingdom Viridiplantae; phylum Streptophyta; class Magnoliopsida; order Alismatales; family Hydrocharitaceae; genus Ottelia; species Ottelia alismoides. The sequence continues at coordinate 900,776 of JAZKJV010009683.1, read as the reverse complement.
TTGAAAAAATCTTGAACACACCGTGCAGAGCATGTGACTGAGCTTAAGCAGTAGGGCATCTCTCGTTGAGGCTGACCCATGGCAGGGCTACGAACCCTTGGATCATATCTGATCCAAGGGCTGTTGTACGATCTGGAGACACGCCCCTTGTTCTTCCCCTTTTTGAGTGCATGCAACAATATGGTTCTCTTCAAGAGGAGATTCAAATCGATCGGCTCCCAGCAACTTGTTAGTTTGTGTAGTAGCGACTATTCGAGGGTACAACATTCAACGAAGGCATTTGTTTTCCTACAAGTTGAAGGCCTTTTCTATTCGACTCAATAAAGCTCGACGATCTCCAGGTTGCAGGTGATTTGATCGAAGCTTCTAGGTGATGCTCCAGAACTGATACGTGGTGAAGGAGGTCCCTCGTTAGCGGTGAGTCTCTCTTCTACAGGCGATTTGATCGATCTCAGATGAATGAATCGAGCCTTGATGGCTTCTAGTCATGCAACGTCGATTGCAAATGCTGGACTGATACATGTTGGATCTATAGATGATCGCATTCCTCTGTGATGGATATAATGAGGCGAATATGCTCTTCGATCAGCTAATGATGCATGCACCTGCAACAAACACTCTAAGCTCAAAGTTCATCAACCTTGGTTGGATATTAGTGGAGTGAATGGGGAATGGGGGTTCCGACAATGATGACCAAAGGAACCGAAGGCTCTGGCCACCATGCGTGGCTGAAGATGAGAGGTCTGGGATGTAGAATTAGAAATGAGGGGAAAACGAAGGTGGATGTAATGCTTGGAGAAACTGAGGTGATCAGGATCGATTTGTGTAGAAAAACTGAAGATGTGTTGAGGACCTCCGATCGTGATGATAAGAGGGTGAAGGCTTTACTATTAAGCTACAGATCTAAGAGTCGAAGGATCTTAGATTACCTGGGTGAAGAGGATGGTGTAGATCATATGGATGATCGCATGTGGATCTGGAGTAGCACTCCAGGTGGTACTCGCCTCGACCTCAGTGTTGGGAGGCTGATCGCAATGGAGGAAAGCTTATGACGGTGACTGATCTCGGTCACCCATTCCTCTTCTCTTAACCTTGCTCATAGATGATCATGCTTATGTTACAAGCATGATCTCACTCTCATAGAAATCGGAAAAAAAATGGAGATGAATGGTGGATCCCCTAATTCAGATCTGAAATCGGTTTAAATAGGGGGCGAGAATGAGTAGAATTCAAATGAAAATATGCATGCAAAACGAGGCGAAATTTAGCAAGACTTGATTGGACATGGTTCAAGGGCTTTTAGGCTATAAACCGGGTGAAGAAACGTGTTAAAAGGATGTCGGGAGGTGATCGGAAAAATAGGGTGAAGAAGGCAGTTGGAAAGGTAGTCGGGTACAGGCCCTAGGGGTTGAGTTAATTGGAGGTCAACGATTGGCCTAGACCAATAGGAGGATGCGGAGGAAAAAGACAAAAGACAAATAAAGACAATAACAAATAAGTTAGAAATAAATTGAAAATAAATTTATACAATACACATTTATTTTTAATTATCTAATTATACAAATACTTACATAATTTTAGATTTTATATTTGTACATAATAATTTAATGATTTTAATATATTTTTATTTTGTTTTTGAAAGTTATGGTACAAATAGATACACGTATATACAATATATGTACATTATACCTACATATAAATACATTATTTTATTTTTTGTTATTTTTGGTTTTGTTATTTTTATTTGCATTTTATATAATTAAAATAAATATATAAAAACATTTAAAATACAATATATGCAAATATAAACAAAAAAATAAATAAAAATATATAAAAATATACAAGTATATCAATAGGGTCTCAAAATCTACTTTTTACATATTAACTCTGATTCCAGTGAAATCACTTTTATTTGATAGATAATTTTGTAAAACAAGCTTTAAATGTGAGTACACTCATTTCGGAATTCATATGGTTGAGTTATGAGGTTTGGAAGTTATGCTTTACAACTTTTAGATTTGAGATTTATTAGTATATTCACAATTAGTTTAAGATATATTTTTGTATTTTTTACTGATTTTTATAAACAATTAGAAAAAGAATTGAGTTCATTGGAGTTAATATGGATTTTATAAAAAAATAAGTTTTTTATACATATAGTACATATATACAAAGGAGTCAAAACACCAAAACTCACACGATCTATTCTACGATTTTTTGGTATTTTTGATAAATAGTATTGGTTACAAACAAAGTTAAAAGTGGGTTTGGTCAATTTGAGTTTTCTATAAATAGTTATGAAACATAGAAAATTGGATTTTATGGATTTTTAGGTTGATTGTATTTATTTATTCATTACATAATTTTCTAGTATTTTTATAAATTAATAAATATTATCATGTGCAACTTTCAAGAATGAAATATTTTAATTGAGGTTGTTTTATTGATAAATAAAATAGGTGAAAATATGTACAAGGTGAAAAATGATGTATATGTAAAATGGGACATTACTTTTTCTGAGATTATTATAAATTATGGATCCTTCTCCCCTAACTTTATTCATTGTCGACCATCCCAATGCTTGTCTAGACTCGGGATTCGGGTTAGTTTGTATTTATTTATATGTACAACCTTTTCTTTCCTTTCTTTTTCTTTTATTCTTTTTTTCTTTTATTTGGTGTAAATAAGTTATACATTTACAATATTAACAAATAATAGATGAATGATAAATAATGCGAATTATTATTATTTACATGTATTTTGCCAAGGATTTTAAGCTAAAATAAAAGAATAAATAGGCTGAATAATGGATTCATCAGATTGTCATCTCCTTATTAGGCTAGAGACCCTTCTTGATAATCACTTCACAAGGTGGTTGAGTCCTCGATCTAACTCTTTAGATATTCAACCCTACACCAACCTCTATGGTCCAACCTCTGAATCATAGTTGTATGATATAAGATGTCTACGGTACATAACCCTAATTGTACTAAGGAACATATTATGCAAATTAGTTATTCTACAATTTAGATTTTAGGAGTGAATTACAATAAATTTTATTGCATAATAGCCCGTATGGGCTCACATGTCAAACAATCTCCCACTAGCCCAAAGAGGCATTAATGGGCTAATCTTAAATCCACACTTATGTAATAACCATAAGTTATTTATGAAAAACAGCTTGGTCGGCTGACTAGTCACTTTGTTCTCGAGAGATTATGCCAAGTCCTTTTTATACTTGCATATCTCCTAGCAACCGTGCTCGCCTCTAATGCGAATGGCTGCATCTTATGCAACCAATACTTTATCTGTTAAAGTAGTTGTAGTGCCTTTGACACTACAACTCAATAATTATTATAATCGGTAAGAAGTTTTTATTATTCTTATCAGAATATACTTATGTCTGGAGATCTCAATCTCCTTAGACTAAGACATAATCTCATGTCTAGTAAGGTATCTGTAGTTAAGACCTTTTAGATCACTATCTATAAAGTCTTAGGTTATTAAAGATAAGACTTTGAGATCACTATCTTGAAAGTCTTGTTATCTTTGAAGGTGTTGTTATTACTGCAACTAAGTGTTTTATCTCCATAATATGATTGGTAACAATTTACGACTCCCACTACATGGCATACATCTGGCTCTTGTACACATCTAGCATACACCAAGCTTCCATAACTGATGCACAAGGGCAAGCAGCTTTAGCATTCACATCATCAACACTTTGAGATGTTATCCCTTTTAATAGGTCAGCACCATATCTTAAAGAAAAGAAGTCTTCCTTGGAACATTCCAAAGTGAAATATGTCCAAGATGTACCACTTATGTGATAGTACCAATGCCTTCTTCTCTTTGTTTCTGAACAACTTCAGAACTAAGATCTAAGAGGTATCCTTGAGATCTTACATATCAAGGTATGAAACAACCATATTATAAAACACTTATTATCATCATCGGTATATCATTCCAAATGATTAATATTTTATCTAATTTAGAACGATGAATACAATGGTACTACCACTAGGCTTCACATGGTTCGTCAAGATTCTGTATGAAATTATAACCTTTATAATTTTCATTAAATCTAATGTTCTGACTATGAGAAGCTTGTTTAAGCCCATAGATGGAGTTCTTTAGCTTGCACACCTTGCCCGCCTTCCTCAACTATGAAGCCCTGGGCTACTTCATATGAATATCCTCGTTGAGTATTCATAGAGGAATGCAATCTTGACTTCCATCTTTCAGATGGTATAGTCAAGTTGTGTAGTTGTCTTTAGCAATGTTCTGATGGGTATAAGCATGGTTTATGGAGAGAAAGTCTCATTGCAAGCGATTTCTTCTCTCCATGTGTAGCTCTTATCTATGAGCATACTTTGAAGGTCTCTACCTTCTCATCGGATTTCCTCTTTCTCTTGAAGATCCATTTACACCTAATAGGTGTAACCCCTATAGGTGGATCCTCGAGGGTCCATACACAACACTTGTGCATGAAGTCTACTTTAGACTTTATTGCTAACATCCATCTTTCCATGTCATGATCTTAAGAAGCTTCATCATATGAAGTTCGATCACTGTCAGATTTCTTTAATACATGGAGTTCATACCCTCTAGGTGATCTTACCACCCTCAAAATGATTTGAAATGGTATGGGTGTTTCATCTTTAATTGTCCTTTTAGCTTCCAATGATTCAATGAGTCCGTTTATTTCATTTCTATCTTGACTCTTAAGGAAGTCATCCTCTAAGAATCACATCCTCGGAGATGAAATAATTTAAGAATATCAAGGTCATAAAGTAAGTATCCAATACCTTCCTCTATATTCCTAATGAAGTAGCACCCTTTGGTGGTAGATTCCAGCTTACTTGTATCATTGTTATGTCATGGACCAAGCAACCCTAAATCCTCAAGTGTCTAACACTAGGCTTGCTTCTAAATCATAGTGTTAGACATGAAGTGTTTTGGGCAGATATTTTCTTGGTATCTTATTAAGGAAGTATATTGCAGTCTCTACTGCATATACTCGGAAACTAAGACGTAATTATGCTAAGATTCATTATTGATCAAATCATGTCACACATGATCTAATTGCATCTCGCTACAACTCTATTGAGTTGTGGTTTAGTAGGAGAAGTAAGATAGGAATGATATTCCGTTCTCTATAAAGTACTCCTTGAATTCATCTAATATGTAATGTCTACCTTGGTTAGATTGAATTTTATCCATCTTCTCTCTAACTTTGGTTCTCAACCGAATGTGTGAAATCTTTGAACATTTCAAAGGTTTTCTATTATGAGAGGAAGAAATCTGATACCACAAATAACCATAAATGGATATCACATATCATCAACGTTTATTGTGGTATAGATGTTCCACATACATCAATATGTATGAAAACTAGAATACCTATGCATGTTACACCATTCCCAACGAATGGTACATTAGACATTTTCCTTTGAATATACTATTCACAAGTATGTAAGGTTTGAACTTTCAAAAAACTTAAAGTTGTATCTTTTACTAGTCTATTTATCTCATCAACAAACTTATGTCCAAGTCATGATGCTAGATCATTGTTAGATGATCGTCATCCTCTTATTGATCTTTAAGGTGTAATATCCCGTATTAGAAATGTTAATGAACTATTCATTAATATCTTAATTTAGTAGAGTCCTCTAGATATTAGATTGCTATATGAAATATATCCATCATAACTCTTTATGATAGGTCTATTCCAAAAATGTATGTTTATTTCTAACAAGTTTAGAAATAAACAATGAATGTATTCTAATATCTAGGTTATAGAGATATTCTCTAATACTAAGGTCTCTCCAACTAAAAATATGTAGTCTATATATCTAATACAGATTGTTGCAACATTTGCATCAACTCCCATGTGGATGACTATTAACCTTAAGATCTAGTTTTCTAGTCTTCTAAAACATGTGCAACCGATTTTCTAAGTGTTATCAGAAGAATGATACACAATTATCTGACTTTAATCTTATCTAATAAGAAGTCAATTTCAATAATGATGTGTAGATGTAGAATATCATGATGCACTATCCGAGTCCTTCTCTAAGGATCCTAGATAGTCCAGATAGTCATACTATCAGTATATTAGCTTGTGGTAGTATTGGCATTTATCCAACTCTTTCTGGATGTCATAGGCATGGAAGTCACTGAAGTACAATCAACTCTTTGACTCTCCTTCTTACTTGGGTTAGACACATGCTTCCATTGCGCTCCTTGATATATAAACTACCAATACATAAGGATCTTGATAATTTTGATCATCATTGACATGTTACTTCCAAAGCACACTTGATGAGAGATCACGGCAGTAGATACATACAAACCTTAGGTTATTTTCCTATTATCTTTTTATTTGTCAATCCTCATTATCATGAGGAAACTTGCACATTGCAACCACATACATTATATGTCCAACTGCAAGACTACATCTTGATCATGGATCCAATCCATGATATTTTACTAGTTATGATTGAATATAGTTTTGAGTGGGTTTATTGAAGGTTATATGAAACAAGAAAATTTGCATAAATATATTTTACTTTGATTAAGGTTATTAATATTTGAAATTAAAGTTGTCTTGCTTTTTATTACCTTGATAGTACATTCCCTTCTAAACTTTCAAGGCATGAGGTATGCTAACCAACGTACCTCAAGCGAGATCTGAGATCTCCCTTCTACCTTTATCACATCCCAATAATATGAGAACATGTAACTCATGTGAAGGAAGCGAGTACTCATACTGCCTTGCAAGTCCAACTTGTAGTTCCTAATTCGATCTTTAACACTCGGGCCCACCACACGTAAGGTGATGTTGAACTGTTGTTAATTGAACCAACTGTCATAGTTCGCTATAAGCAATCTAATACCACCTCAATTATATGGAGAACAACATTGAAGTCACTACACATACGACCTTACTCTTTTGAGAAGCAAAGATCCCCGATCCATGTGCGCTTGTATACCTAAGCTATGACTTTACATAGGCGTCTCTAATATATAATCCATGACGACAAAACCCTTCACCTTGACAGGAGACCATGAATGTCATATATATGATCCTCCATATCCCATTCAAATTTTAATTAATAATTATGTATCATATTCTTATGATTAGTTCTTCTAAGGGAAACCCAGTCTATATTAAATATAGATTGTGATTTTTAATTGTATCAAATTAATTTGATCATTTAAAATTAATTATCAATCCAATGAAACCAACAAATAATTAGATTTTGCTTGATATTACTATATAGTATTAGCTCTCACAAATATGTATTGTTACGACATTTAGTAATTAGAGCACAACTTGACTTACTCATATTACCCCTCCTCGATAATGGATCTGACCATACGATCAAGTATATGCTAGGAGGGAGCATTTCTTGACATGCAAGGTGCTAATTAGGTAACCAAGCCAGCATAACCTGGTCTAGACACATTCACCATCTTGATTCAGAACAATAGATTGGATCAATGTAGTTGCGATTTTATCGATCAACTTTGATGACCAACAGGATACTATATAACATACTCAGAGATTTAGGCATCTTAAAATATTTTAAAGATCTTAATTTTCTAGTCATATCAAGCAAACAAGTTTGGTTTTATATGTAAAAGTTATCTTATAATTATTGTGGGATAAAGTAGGATTTTCATATCATGAAACAGTCATTCGAGGTTTTTTGTTGTCATATATTTATCTAAATAAATGATACAACAATTAATCAGGGAAAATTACAATTTTTCATGATTTTTATTGATTGATAACGTACAAAAAAAGTTAAGGCTATGATCTAATCATCTTCTGACCCATCTCCACTAAATATGGAATATGTGGGGCAAATAGAGTCAGAATCGTGCGAAATAAATTCGAGCGATTTACTGATTTAATTCTATAACTAATTAGTGTGTTTCTAATGTATTTCATGATAAGAAAACACTAATCAAAAAATAATTTGTTACAGATCTGTGATCACCTGTAAAAATAATTTCACTACAGGAACTTTTCGAATCTAAATCAATGCACCTTTAACACCAAACTTTGAAAAATATTTTGGGGATATGTGAAGGCATTCTAAATGCTAACTATCATAAAATTTCGTTCAAACAATACACTAAAAGTAGCTTTTTATTTTCATGAAAAATGATTTGAAACATGCATCTTATGCATAAACTACGAGTCCCTCGCATTCGATATCCAAAACCTTATTCCCTAGGTTTTGGATCATATCCAAGATCTTAAACGTGATTCTAATACAACTTGGGAGCTGGGGTGTTAGCCCTTGCATATCACAGAAGTATGTAAATCATATCATATGCGATCTAGGCTAACTAGTCATACTAGTTGACATGGCAGTGGAAAAACAAAAAATATTTAAAATGAAACCACATGGCATGGGAACCTTTTCCATTATTTCATTGAGACCACATGGAAATTAAGGTGACCTCTTGAAGTATGGTTGTAATCTTTGATGCTTCTAAAGTAAGAAGCCTCTTGATTCAAGTCTGATTTGATGAGAGTGCACTTGCAGACATGATGATGAATCACGTGGTTCCCACAATCCCGAGCGACGATCCAAGCAAGCAATCTACTGATTTTATCTCATGAAATCACTTGTCTTCTTCACAAGCACGAAGCACAGAAGAGGACAGGGTTCCTCAAGCAATCTATCATGCAACACGACAACATCACATGATAATCACAATCTCTATCAACCTTGGGCAGGGGACAACCTAGGGTTTTGGAGAGGCAGAGGTTGGATGTGTATAGCGAGAGAGAGAGAGCGAGAGAGAGCGAGAGAGAGATAGAGAGAGAATTTCATCTAAGTAATAATTGCATATGACCTTTTCTTTTGAGGTCTAAGGATAGCCCTCCTTTTGCAGGATTTTGGAAGTACATGGATCCCAATCCATGTTATCTTAAGATCAACGATTTAGATTCATTTGTGTTTCTTAAAAAATATAAATAAATATTTAAAAATAATAATTTGAACAACAATATTTATCTCTTTCAATAACTCAAACATCAACTAATTAATAAATAATTAAAAAATGAAGAAATAATCCACATTCTAAAAATAGGGTGCACGTCTACCATGGTGACAACTCACCATGGACATCCTCTCTTGAGAAGGAAATGAGTCAACATTATTTATTTATTTATTTATTATTAATTTGAATATTTGAATTAGTTGCATTCCAAATAATTATATTGTGACAATTATAACAAAATCATTGGAAAACAAGAATTAATTACTTCATCCTATATTTAATGCAAGTCATATTTATATTATATTATATATTGTGAATCCGATTCAAATTAACATATAAATTGTGAATCTCATTCACTATTTCTCTCTCCAAGATATTATGGATCATATCCATATTATCCATAATTATTGTAGATAGTGTTATCCACATTAGTCCTATCCATGATAATTAAATCAAATTTAATTATCGTGGATATCTCTATACACACATTAGCTGTGATAATTAAATCCCATTTAACTATACCATTTCCAAATACTTAGATAATGTCGTTCATGGAACAATTCTCAAACTCTTTTAAGAATTGTGCCTTCTCTTCAGATACTTGGAGATAAGATCAGGGCTATTATATATGCCATGTATAGTGGCTTGGATAATGAGATCTAATCTCATATCTTGATTTAGAAGACCGGTCAGAGCTATCTGATCATGTCAGACATAATATCTAATCTTCTCATTGTATATGAATCATATTTAGATCAATATCCAACATTTGGACTAAGATTAGATAATTAATTTGTTGAGTGGAGTAACTAAAACCCAAATCTTTTTCATTACTCCCTCGGAATGGAAGCATCATGGTATACAATCGTTTAAGATCACATCACCCTCGAGTATTCCTAACATCTGTACATCATGCATACCGGAAGACCTAGAATAAACCCGAAGTTCTGATTTTATTTGAAGTCTCCTTCATGGTTTTATCGTTAAGTTTCTCATCGATCACTAGGAGTTGGTATCGATCATATGCTTTCCAAAAGCATATACCATACCTTCAAATTCTATCTTGTTTCCAAAACAAGACGACCAACGCTGCAATTGGTTTATCCCAATATCTCATGAGTGAGCTCATGTCTTCAGGTTCAATAGTGAACCTGTATGATCCTTTTGAGAGATTGTATAACTCATATGCCCTCGTATACACACCATCTCGTCGGTGTATAGACCGTGATTAGGTCATCAATTTAATGGTTCATCTAATGTACATACTTAAATATATAGTAATAAATCTTTCTCTGGTCAGAGGATGTATGACTATACGTGACAACATACGATATGGGTCTTAGTTATCTCGATCTCGTTAAGTCAACTCTTTGACCTAACACATCTGACACCTCTGAAGCTCTATTCTTATGCAGAAGACCTGCATCAAGAGGTCGGTCAGATGCCGACCTTTGGAGTAAGGATTGCCATCTTCTTCTCAGGCTAGAGATCCTTCTTGATAACCACTTGATGGTGGGGGTGAGTCCTCAGTCTAATTCTTTAGATATACAACCCTACATCAGCCTCTATGATCCAACCTTTGAATCAATAGGTGTATGATATCAAGATGGACATTGTACATAGCCGTAATTGTACTAAGACACCTATTATGTAAATTAGTTATTCTTCATTTCAGATTTAAGGAGTGAATTGCAATAACTTTTATTACATAATGGCTCGTCGTGGGCTCACATGTCCAACAAGAATTAGTATGTTTGCGAGGGTTTTGCGGTTAAATATGAAGAATATAACGGTTGTCGCATAATTAGGAAATTGTATAAATATTACGATGTAAAAATCTCTATATTTTATATACAATTTAACAATTATATAGAAGTATGCATTTCTCACACTGTAAATATTTATATCTTATAGATATTTGCATGTATTATTTAGCTACATTTGTCAATTATGTTTATTTATATTTTTTGTTTGTGTGTATGTTTTCGTATATCTATATTTATGCGTACATGTATAATGCATGTATTTTTGAACATACATACCTAAAAAATTTATCGTATTTATATATGCCCATAGAAATTTATATTTTTGTTAAATAGTTGTACATATTAAGATGTGCAGATATTTATAAACGAAGATAGAGAATATACCGCTCAATTGCATGTAACTTTCGTATTCATCACCTCTTAACTACTCATTTGTCTTAAGATTCGTAACTACACATAATCCAAAGACACATCCACATGCACTCGCTCATCTTGAGATATATCAGCAGTTGATGAAGATAGTGAAAATACATTTTTTTGCAGCTCGGTAATACACTCAGTTTCCCCTTTATAAATATATGTCTGTATTTATATTTGTTGGTATAATATATTTTGATCACTTATTTCAATTGTATTTATATGATTACTTTATACAAGTTTTGATTCAACCGGGTTTGATCAAGCGGCTAACCACAATTTCCTCAACTATTCAATTTAATCCGATTTAAAAGATTGACGACGTATTCATTCTGCCGAAGCATTTCGATTGCATGATCCAACTCTATTCTACTTTTTTGGTGAGTTTTTGAATTCACTCTCTCCGGTCCTTGACATAGAGAATCGTCTGCTGTGGAAATCCCTACAGTAATGCAGAGGATACGTCAGAGACGACCCTGATAGGGAGCGACTATCCCAACACTCTATCAGGACCGTCCATCTCGTATCAACGGATCCCATCCCTTTAGGGCCCGTTCGGTAGGAGAATAAGTAGGAATAAGGATGGAGAATAAGAGGAATAAGGGTCTATTCTCCGTTCGGCTGGAGGATAGGAATAATGAGAATAAGGTGAAATAAAGATAGGTAAGGTGGGATAAAGATAAAAATAAGAGTGAAATAAGATGGAATAATGGGAAATAGTCACATCACTAAGAACCGTATCGGAAGGAGAATTGACCCCTTATTCCAGGCATGTTCTCCAACCAAACAGGACCTTATGGAAATCACAGCACACGTCCTTTGACCGGCTCAAAGTAATTTTAAAGTCTACAGCACAACTTGCTTGCTTTAGAAGAACGGTTGGCAGAAGATAGATAAGCAAGAAGAAGAAAACTTGTGGCTCGAGAAAAGGACAAAGAAGCTGCCACCGCTATTACAAAGTCAAACACTCCAAGAGCCTCCTCTCGATTATCTCCTCCAAGTCAACTCTCCAATCTGAAGTTCCAGTTGTCACCAGGCCTTTCTTCCGGTTCTCCCGGCTCTGCTCTCCCACCTGTTACCCACTTGCCAACCCGAATGGGCAGGTCCTCCCACACGCCGGAGATCCGACACCACGGTCACACCCACCCCCTCCACCACACCCCCGCGTCCTCCTCCTCCCCACCCTGCGCCTGCTGCAGCCACCCGACCACCGGTGCCCACACGTACACCTGCAAGGCCTGCAGGTACTCCCTCCACACAGCCTGCGCCACTCTCCCTGACCTACTCCGCCACCCCTCCCACCTCCATCATGTCCTCCACCTCCTCTACACCCCCGCCTACCCCGAGGGCTCCTTCTCCTGCGACGCCTGCGGCCTCACCGGAACTGCCTTCTCCTACCACTGCATAGAATGCGATATCGACCTCCACCCGCTCTGCGCCTTCCTCCCCTCCACTCTCCTCCACCCCGCCCATTTCCACAATCTCGAACTCTCTTTCTCGCCTCCTTACGACGACGGCAATTATGTATGCGATGCGTGCGGGGAGATCGGAGCGGTGGACCAATGGCTGTACCGGTGCTCCTTGGGCTGCGAGTTCGACGCTCATGTTGGGTGCGTTGTGGTGGCTGCGCCCTCCAAGGGACAGAGGTTCAAGCTCGTCGTGGCGCCCAGGACACCTGTCGTCGGATATACGCCGCCAAAGCCGCAGGGGCCGGTGGCTCCGCCCCCCGCGGGAATCGGCCAAGTCGTCGGGTGAGTAGATGACCCAATCTTATTTTTCATAATATCGAGATCGTCAAGCGAAAATAATTTAAAGAATTTTTACACTTTTACCCTTTCGAGTTTGTCTAATAACATTTATACTCTTACAAAAGTGACATTAGAATTTCTCGCACGAGCATATTTGTAAAGATCTCAACATGATGTTGAACTTCTTATTTTAACCTTTGCAAAAAAAAGGTTTCATTTCCCTCGGACGGATACTGCTAGTTTTGAGCAAAAGTATCGGTTGAGAAATGGCATTTTATTACGGGATTTTAACCCCCAAATTACCTTCTCAACTTTCGAAACATTGATATTCCTCTATCGATCTTGTAAATTTGCTAACCCATACTCTATGACTCCCGTGGTTAACTCCCATCCATTACCCATTAAATTTAATCGAATTCTGTTAAAATGAGGTTCATATTGACCTATTTGTTTAAAAAAATTTTACAATGCCATCCTCCTTACATCCCATTCCACTATACCTCCACCTCCTCCCCCTCCCCTTCTCCGCCACCCACAACAACTCATGCACCCGCAACAGCTCCTCCAGCTCCCCTCTCCCTCCGCACCACTCTATACATCCTTTCCCGCTCCGATCTCCTCTCCCTTTCCTTTTCTCTCCATTTTGCCTGCAGACGCCTCCCCAAACCCTCACCTCCTTCTCTCCACCGCCTCCTCCCCCTATCCATATCCCTCCTTTGTTTCGTCTGCCACCGCCTTCCCGACCCCAACCTTTTCCTCTCCCTCATGTCCTTACCCTCACCCTCTCACTCCTCTGTTTCGTCCGATGCTATCTCCTCGACCCCAACCTCTTCCTCTCCCTCCTCCACTTCATCCACCACGGCCAACCTGACCCTGATCCCCCCACCCCTCCCCCCACCCCCATGTCCAGGGTATCTGAGCAGTGAGGATGTGCAACACCTGGACCAGTTCGCGGACAAGCTCGACATGGGTCTGTGGCAGCGTCGGGGTGGCGTGGAGTAGCGCAGACATTGCTGGAAAATCGATGGATGGAGGTTGGACCATGGCGGCGGAGGGAGCGATGGGCTGGAGGGTTGGAGAGAAGCGACGACTGCGTGGGGGCGAGGGAGGGCCATGTAAGCTGTGGTGGCATGAGGAAGTCCGGGAAAGGGGTAGGGCAACTGTGGTGGTGGTGGTGGTGGTGGGGAGGGTGCTGGAAGAGGCAGTCGTAGCAGCGGCGGCGTGGGGGGGGGGGAGGGTGATGGCACGACGGTGGCTGGAGGAAAATGCGATGGAGAGACATGGCGAGAGATGATAGGGAAAGAAGAGAGAAGTAGGTAGTCTGGGAATAAGAGAGATGAGGTGGAAGATCCACTATTGGTTAGATTAACCCACGTTATAACTCAAGTAAAAGTAAAATTAACGGCATGATATGTGGGGTAATATAGAGCAAGTTTACGAGGTCGAGGGAGGAATATCAATGTTTCAAAAGTCGAGAAGATAATTTACAAGTTTGTGGGGGTTAAAAATCCCTTTTATTACCTGATAAGCAAAAATTGAATATGAGTACATCTCTAAGTAATAAAAGGTTATATTCTTTTTATTTATTCAATACCTCAAACCTATGTATAATACAATTTTGCATTGTGTATAGGTTTTTTCTGTTAAAACAGTTATTTAGGTAAATACATAATACTACAATTTATAATTTGCGATTATATTAATGCAAGACCACATTAATTAGAAATTTATAAAACTATGTTTGTAACATGGTACATCGGTCAAGAATGCAAAGTAAAAATTGTACGACTGAACATTAAAACTTTGAAGTAACACACCAACGTGTTGAAAATAAGATTGCCAATGCATGTATTAAACAGTAAATCATCGGATCCAAATGAATTAACCGAGAAACAAAACCAAATAAGATTTTAACAATCGTATGTTTCCCAATCATTTTCCGATTATAATATGCAAACATGAACCGATTAATAGAACAAAAACATAAACACGGGCATGATCCAGAAAGGGTAAAGCAATAAACATATTGCGGCAACCAAAATAAAATGAAGATCAGTTTAGAAGTCACCGAAGCGTCCATGAAATGGACTGTCCTTAAAGAAGATATCGTCCCCACAATACCGGTGCGTAGAGTATCGACTTACCAAATGAAACCCGCAGCAAAAGTATCGAGATCCGAGATCCGAATTGACTCTCCCGAGCCGGAGCCGGAGCCGGAGCCGGAGCCGGAGCCGGAGCCCGAGCCGGAGCCGGAGCCGGAGCCGGAGCGGAGTGGAGCGCGCGCGCGCGTGTGTAGTCCTCCATTCCTTTTCTCTACTATTGCTACAAGAGCTTGGGGTGTGGACTCATATATAAGTCCACCAAAAGTTTAGATCTCCAAGGTATGTTACTAAACTTCCACCCAAACTCAACCATGTTTCAAATTTAAGAATTCCCAACTTTCCCTCCAAACCATTTGGTTTCCCAATTGAAACCAAATCAATACCAATTGTAAATAATAGATTTTCCAATTAAAACTTATATATACAATTTTTAGTACAACAATCCCCCACGAATTCACCAATTTGAAAAAGAGATTCAAAAAGATTCAAGAGACTTCTTTCGGCTGCCCACACTTTGCTTTCAGTAAAGGTACCTTCCGGTTTGAACCTCTACCTGAGTTTACTACTTTCACTTTAACAGGAACGAAGTGACCTACGTCTTGAACTTCAGACCTTAGTGTTAGAGTATACGGTAGAAACAAAAAAGCGTTGTTCTTGGTACAATCTTCAGGGTTGGTGCTCTTAAAGGCCATGCACCCTTATCCTGTTTCATGAGTGTGTTCAGGAAAGACCCTCTTCCTTTAACTGCGGCCTACAGTAACACTCACATAGGTGGCGTTCTCCAAGGATGCACTGCTAACATCCTGCCCAAAGGCTTGAACCCATTCAGAGCCTACGCTCTTCCTAAACTTGCAGCTTAAATGGCACTCAGGCTTCCAGGGATAAGACACTCATGCTTACGCATTAAACTTAGAGTGCCAACCAGTTCTTCAAACAGCTTGTTATTACCACATTGAACCTACTTTGTGGGATCTCCACTCAGATAGGTTGGGTTGCTACTGTAGAGGAACTACCAATGGGTCTCAGTCCCATCCCAAGCCTAGACTTTAGGACTAAAGATCTATCAAGTCCCTTAGTCAACGGATCTGCCGTGTTGTCTTTGGATCCAACAAAATCCACAGCCAACACTCCTCGAGACACCAAATCCCTTAACGTCTTAAGTCTGATTTGTATGTGTCTCCTTGTTTTCTGATTGAACTTTGAACTCTTGATCTTGGCAATTGTGGTCATATTATCACAATGTACCGAGATCGCAGGAACAGGCTGACCTACCATGGGAATTTCAGATAGAAGTTCCCTTAGCCATTCAGCCTCAATTCCAGTGGTGTCCAAAGCACAGAGCTCGGCCTCAAAAGTGGATCGAGCTAGAATGGTCTGCTTCACAGACCTCCAAGAGACTGCACCGCCTCCAAGGGTAAATACATACCCTGTAACACCATTACTCCCAGACTCCTCTATTTTCCCTACCCAGCTTGCATCACTGTATCCTTCTAGCACAGATGGATGTCTACCATAATGCAAACTAAGGGAAATAGTTCCCTTCAAGTACTTCAGTACTCGATCCAGAGCCTCCCAGTGAGTACGGTCAGGACAGCTAGTGTATCTACTCAGCTTTGCAATCGAGAATGAAATATCAAGTCTCGTGCAATTTGCAAGATACATTAAACTTCCTATCACTTGTGAATACCTTAGCTGGGCTATAGGTACTCCACTTTTATTCTTAAACAGCGTTTTGGATGAATCAAAAGGAGTGCTTACAGCTTTGCAATCTTTATATCCAAATTTCTCAAGTACCTTCTCAACATAGTGAGATTGAGAAATTACAATCCCATCAACTGACCTTGTCAGTTTGAGACCCAAGATCACATCAGCAACACCCATGTCCTTCATCTCAAACTTGCTACTCAAGAAAGCCTTAGTCTCATTAATAATCCTCATATGTGATCCAAACAACAATATGTCATCAACATATAGGCACAAGACAATACACTCGTCACCTTTCACTTTGGAATAGACACACTTGTCGGATTCATGAACCTTAAAGCCACATGACAAAATAGTCTTGTCAAATTTTTCATGCCACTGCTTTGGTGCTTGTTTCAAACTGTAAAGGGATTTGACAAGCTTGCAAACCTTTCCCTCATTCCCAGGAGTCACAAGCCCATCAGGTTGATCCATAAGATCTCTTCCTCCAGATCGCCATGCAAGAAGGTGGTCTTAACATCCATGTGGTGGATGGAGAGATCATATACAGATGCCAATGCTATGAGCATCCGGATTGTGGTCATCCTAGTCACAGGGGAATAGGTATCAAAATAATCGATACCTTCCTTTTGCCTAAAGCCCTTGGCAACTAATCTGGCTTTGTACTTTTCAATTGATCCGTCAGGTCTAAGCTTTCTCTTAAACACCCACTTGCACCCAATAGTAGAGCACCCTTTGGGTAAATCAACCAACTCCCAAGTTTCATTAGCCATAATGGAATCCATCTCAGATTTGATGGCTTCCTTCCATTATTTTGCTTCAGACGAAGCCATGGCTTCCTTGTAACTTGGTGGATCACCCTCGATCTGGTAGACAACGAAGTCGCTACCCAGATCCTTGACTATTCGAGGTCTTTTACTCCTCCTTGGCTCATTTTCTTCAGAAAGATCATTGGGTTCAGGTTGAGTCTCAACCCCCACATTAGTTATCCTTTCCACTTGATCTGGAATAGATCCTGATGTAGAGGCGCCCTCAATGGTCAGATTCTGAGGAATCCCAGTTTTCAATGGAAAGACATCCTCAAAGAAGGTAGCATCACAGAGTTCAACAATAGTGTTGACATCTATGCCCAGTATCTCGGACCAAATTACCAAGAACCTATATGCATAGCTATTTTCCAGGTAACCTAAGAAGACCGCATCAACAGTTTTAGGACCAAGTTTCTTTCTCTTGTGTTCTGAGACTATAACCTTAGCGAGACAACCCCACACTTTGAGATATCTTAAACTCGGTTTCCTATTTCTTCAAAGTTCAAAGGGACACTTTTCCATATATCTTGGAGGCACCCTATTTAGAATATGTCAAGCCGTATTCAAGGCTTCTCCCCACATATAGGTTGAAAGTCCAGAACTCTGTAGGAGAGCATTGATCATGTCAGTTAAGGTTTATTTTTCCGTTCTGCTATCCCATTTGATTGCGGTGAATATGGGGCCGTAACTTCATGAACTATGACAAAAGATTTGCATTGTTCATCAAATAAGTTAGAGGTATATTCACCTCCTCTATCTGACCTAAGGCGTTTAAGCACTTTTCCTGTTTGTGTCTCAGCCTCATTCTTAAAAATAAGAAATTTCTCTAAGGCTTCATCCTTGGTTTTCATTAGATGTACATAGCAGTATCTACTGCCATCATCTATAAAGGTGATAAAGTATTTCTTATTGTCTCGGGTCAACACACCATTAAACTCACAGATATCTGTGTGCACTAGATCCAAGATCCCACTATCTCTAGAGACAGACTGAAAAGACTTCCTAGGTGTCTTTGCTTGCACACAAATTTCACATTTTTGAGTTTTATCAATTGTGTGTTTAGGGATCAACTCTAAATTCATCATTCTTTTAATTGAATTTAGATTTACATGTCCCAATCTACCATGCCACAGATCACAAGATTCTAGATTATTCACAACATGAGACACAGAACTAGAACATTCAGCATTCAAAACATTCATTTCATTTATGTTTACTGAATCACATCTTAGCCTTTACCATAAAAGACACCATGTCTCAGAATAACAACTTTATTACATTTAAAGTTTAATTCAAAACCATTTCTAACTAAGATAGAGCCAGATAACACATTCTTCTTGATGTCAGGAACATGCAGCACCCTGTGCAACGTCCAGACACGTCCAGAGGAGAACCTCAAGTTGACTTGTCCCGACCCTAGCACCCTGGCCGCAGAATCGTTCCCCATCTTCACAGTCCCACCGCTGCAGGTCTGATAAGAAGAAAACAACGTCTGTCAGAACATATGTTTACATTGGCTCCCGTATCCACGAGCCACTCATGGATCATGGATATGGTATAGTTCAGGTTTTACAGAGACATACCCCTCGCTAGCCCCGAGTCCCATAGTGATCATGTTCACTTGTGGACTCCCGTCTGTACCCTTAGGTTGAGCCTTCAAGGACGGACAATCCTTCTTCCAATGGCCAACCTGATTACAGTGCCAACAGGGTTTATTCTTTGCCTTTTTTTGGATCTTGCCCTTTGGTTTCATTTTATTATTATTAGGATCCTTTCCCTTTTTATCCTTGCCCTTTGAGGTCATAAGATTAACCTTAGCCTGAATATCAATAGGAAGCACAGGTTTTTGTTTCTTGTGTTCATCCTCTATGGCAATTGCCACCATCAAGTCATCTATAGAAATTTTCCCCTTCCCGTGTTTCAGGGTCATACCGAAGTCTTCCCACGACTTGGGGAATTTTTCTATGATGCACATGACCTGAAACTTCTCTGGAAGTTTCATTTCGGCATCCTCTAAACCATGGAGCAGGAGTAAAAATTCGTGTGCCTGTTCAGAAACAGACTTCCCTTCGGCCATGGAAAACTTCAAAAATTTGGCTACGAAGTATTTCTCAATACCGAGGTCTTCGGTGTTATCCTTCCGATCCAAGTCTTCCCATAGCCCCTTCGCAGTCTGCGTGGATGAACAATATACGTCAAACAACGTGTTGGACAGAGCCAACAAGATGCATCCATGACATATACGGTCACGTTCCTTCCACGCAGATTGCGCCTTATGGCTATCGGGTGAGGGGTTTTCCGCCTCCACCGTAGGACAGTCGGTTTCAAGCATCGAGATTAACCCTATGGTGGTTAAGCAGATCTTCATGCGTTGTTGCCAACGCTTAAAATTCTATCCACCGAATTTTTCAGGCATACCCGTCATATCTACCCTCGATTTAAACATTGTTTCCCACATTCTAGAATCGGTCCGGGATATCTTCTCTAAGATTGTTGAAAATAAGATTGCCAATGCATCTGTATTAAACAGTAAATCATCGGATCCAAATGAATTAACCGAGAAACAAAACCGAATAAGATTATAACAATCGTATGTTTCCCAATCATTTTCCGATTATAATATGCAAACATGAACCGATTAATAGAACAGAAACATAAACACGGGCATGATCCAGAAAGGGTAAAGCAATAAACATATTGCGGCAACTAAAATAAAATGAAGATCAGTTTAGAAGTCACCAAAGGTCCATGAAATGGACTGTCCTTAGAGAAGATATCGCCCCCACAATACCGGTGCGTAGGGTACTGACGATCCGCTCCCAAGATACGACGGTTCACGATCGTCGTCGGCGCACACCAACGGGATCGTCCTCGATTGTACCTCAGAGAACTGCAGCCGAGAGAGAAAGAAGAAAACGTTCGTCCGCGAGAGGAAGAACCAAAGAAAGACGGCGTGAAAAGAGGTTTTTCTTGCGAGTGAAGAAAAACTGAGTCGGGTGAGGGATATATATATATATATATATATAGAGAGAGAGAGAGAGAGACGGGTTCGCGCGCCCTATCGCGCGGTTACCTTTTGTTTCCGAAAATGCGTCCCGAAAATGCATCCTTTCGAATCCCAAA
This sequence comes from Ottelia alismoides, assembly GCA_037367405.1. Classification (NCBI taxonomy): domain Eukaryota; kingdom Viridiplantae; phylum Streptophyta; class Magnoliopsida; order Alismatales; family Hydrocharitaceae; genus Ottelia; species Ottelia alismoides. The sequence goes on along the minus strand of JAZKJV010009683.1, from coordinate 880,083 downwards.
AATCGCGCCCATAATGGCGAGTTGAATTCCCATTTAAGTCGACTTACCAAATTAATCGTGTGATTAATTTAATCGACTTACCAAATGAAACCCGCAGCAAAAGTATCGAGATCCGAATTGACTCTCCCGAGACGGAGACGGAGCGGAGCGCGCGCGCGCGCGTGTGTGGTCCTCCATTCCTCCTCTCTACTATTGCTACAAGAGCTTGGGGTGTGGACTCATATATAAGTCCACCAAAAGTTTAGATCTCCAAGGTATAGTACTAAACTTCCACCCAAACTCAACCATATTTCAAATTTGAGAATTCCCAACTTTCCCTCCAAACTATTTAGTTTCCCAATTGAAACCAAATCAATACCAATTGTAAATAATAGATTTTCCAATTAAAACCTATATATACAATTTTTAATACAACACAACGTGCATCACCTAGATAATCATGGCCGAAAGTCTCCAAACCCAACATATTATCATTTTGCTTAAAAAAACAACTTTGGATTAAGCAGAGTTACAAGCATAAAATCATTCGACATGTGAAACTCCGCCCAATTACTTAATTTTTTCATTATAAGTATTCCGGAGTTAAATTTATACCAACAAATATTGTTTATTTTAGATTTTTCTTCGGTTCTTAATGGTGCAGAGTATGTCATATTTGTTGCTAAGAGTATACATGACGGTGACTATATGCGGCATTGACATTGTTATTAATCATTTTTAATTTAGCTAAATAAAAAATATCAATTTTAAAATAATTACTTGTCTAGAATATAGCAGTGAATACGACATCCATGGGTAAATTCAAGAATCAAGGATTATTTTACAATGGATGATATTTGGCAACTACAGATATTTACACCTATAATCCTGAATAATTTCGTAGTTACCCCATAAATCATCGATAATCACGAATTACACATAGATCCTCCATAGTGTTTAACTCTTATATAGCATACCCATTGTTAACTTCCTTCCAATTTCCTGTTAACTTTGACGGAATTCGTCAAATAATTACATTTTTTACCTTTTAAGTTCCGATTATTTACAAATGAGACCACTCCCCCTTCCTCCAGCTCCACCCCACTCCAACCCGCCCCTCGCCGACCATCTCCTCCTCCCCTTCCTCCTCCATCGCCCCCACATCATCGGCATCACACTGATCATCACATTGATCATGAGAGGAACCCGTTTGTGTCCAACCCGTGATCAATCACCTATGTCCAAGCCCCAAGCTCGAGGCATGGTTTGGGTCTTGCAGATGAAAGAGGGCAGCATCTTCAGCACCAGGATATCGTGACCATTGCTAGAGCTGTGAGAGGTGGTGCTCGTCGGATTGATGCCCTCTTCTTGAGCAACCGAACAAAGAAGAAATGGGTGTTAGGATTATGGTCATATATATTAGGATTGGGAATCCTAATGGGATGGGACTCCTAATCCTAATAGTAATTGCGTTGTATTCTATTTATAATCCTATTGAGAATAGGACTAGGGGGTTATATTTGGGCTATATAAATAAGGGGATGGAGGCATTGCCTTACCATCACAACAAGAGGGAAGAGAGAGAGAGAGAGGAGCGAGAGCGAGGGAACAGAGAGAGTTGTACTCGTCTTCTTATAGTGATCTTTCTTCTCCGGTGGTCGTGAGAGGTGATCGACCATCGTTATATCTGATGTTCTTTTTTTCACATGCTTCTGTGGTGGTGGTCTTTTATGTATCAGCTTTTGTATCCGGAGAGGTTCGTATCCCCAACATCCGGTATCCGAGAGGAGATGATACTGGTGGGTCATGTTCCCAACAAGGGGAAGGTCAGGTATGGCATACAAGCAGCATTCGCCTGACCCCTCATCTATTTGATCTCCACTATCCAGATCCTTGATGGTGGCAGTGGGAGGGAAGAGGCGGTTGGCGGAGTGCTGGAGGAGGAGGTTCGGCGGGGGAGGGGGCATGCTAGATGTGGAAGGGCGACACAGGGGGAGGAGAAGGATGCTGGAGGAGGAAGGGGAGGAGGGTGGGTATTATTTCTTTTTTTTGATAACTTCAACCGTTAGATCAAACATTGATTAGATTAACTCAGTCGTCTGATTGAGCTAATGAAATAAACTAATGGATGATTATGGGTGTAAAACAGAGCACTTATTCACCCGTCGTGGGTATAATTCGTGATTATCAAGTGTTCATGGAGTAAATACCAAACCACTAAAGATTATGGGTGTAAATATCTGTATTTGTTATGAATTTAACATTGGAAAATATAACAACAAACTTAGGATTTTATAAGAGGATTGCACTCATGTCATATAGTGATCAGATTTTACATCAATTTTTCATCAAGAAAAGTACTTCTAAATAAGTAAATTCTTAGAATTCAAGATGCAATGGCAATAAAAATATAAAATTGATCAACAAATTAAGGTAAATAATTTATATCTATGTTTAATATTCTAGACGCAGCTCATGACATTTGCTATAACTGATGGAACATAAATATCTCTTTCATAATATGTGAGTGAAGCATCCTTCGTTCAATTGCAAATGCGAGTTCTGATGATGTTCATAGCTAATAATGTTCTTTCCACAGTCGTCGTTGCTATAGGTAGATATAATGTACATGATGGCTACAAGTTTCTTATCTAGATTATTAGATCAAAAAAGTTTAATACCATCAACGTTTAAATGCATAAGAGATAAAGTTCACTTGTTTATAATATTCTCACTGCTATCAAATCAATAGTAAAACCTAGTATCAAATCAATAGTAAAACAATTGAAATAATTTACAAAGACTATTATTGCTTGTCATTAGAATAATTAATGGAGGGATCTAAAGTGGGGATAAATTGGGGAGTATATAGATTAATTGAGATCGTATAGGAGGTTAATTTGAGACGTATTAATTTTAGGACGTGAGGAATAAATGGGGGAAACTAACTGGAAGGGGATTAAAGAGGTATCATGTAATTAAGGGGGCATTCCTATGACAGAAACATGAGGTGTCAAGATTTTGTAAAGGGAAACGCACATGCTCGGGGTAAGCCCTTGGGGTGGGGGATGAATAGCAAAAATTAAAAACTTGCCATTTTTATTTTTTATTTCTATATAAACACGAACCAAAAGAAAGGTATGTTTTGTCTACCCATTCCACATAGGGTGCAAATAGAGACCATCCTACACAGTCTTCCGTGTCTTTTAACATGACTGCAACATCTTAGAGAATGAACAACAATATCAGGAGTGTGGTGGATCTACCCGCAAAGCTGGAAATTGAGCGGGATCTATTAAAGCAAAGTTGATCCTTAAGGTCGAGGAGGAGCAAGAAGAAAATGTGGTGTATTAAAAGAGAAGACTAGGATCCTCCAAGGTGAATTCAAGGGAAAAGGAGGGAAATATCCAAGTGGCTTGTGCTACGGCTACGACAAATGTGGCCACTGAAATAAGAAAATTCTAAAGCATATGAGAACATAGGCAAGAAGAAAATCGAATTCGCGGCTACCATGGAGTGCAACTCTGTGGTCACAAACTATGACGAGTGGTTACTAACTCCGGTGCAACTGTCACATTGCCAAGACGAAGGAGCGGCCAGTGGACTTTAAGGAGATAAGAAAGGACAATAGAGCATCTTCATGGTTAATAACACCTACTTGGATGTCAAAGGTGTTGGGACTTACATGCTTGACCTAGGCGACAATATAATGGTACTTTAGGATGTACTATACGCTTCAGGAATACACCAAAACCCTGTATATTTTGCAGTTCTGCTCAAAGAAAGATTTTAAAGTTGCTTTCATAATAAACGTATATCCGTAAGAAAGAATAAAAAAGTCCATGTCATGGAAAAGTTTGTACCCAAGCATGACCTATTATGTCTTCATGTAATAAGTTATAATGAATCAACGAATTTGTTTTATTGATTATATTCATGGCACATGAGATTGGGTCATCCATTAAATTTAAAAATAGAGCAAATGATTAAATCGAATATTTTGCATAAGATTACCGTGCAAGGACATTGCCCTGTAAATCTTGTCAGACTGGCAAAATGATGATTAAACTCTTCTCAACAGGAACTTGGTTAAAGAAATAAGGAATAATTCATAACATCCATTTTGACTACTCCAATCTCTCTTATGTCTATCACTTAGAAAGAAAAGGCGGAAGCTTTGGAACATTTAAGAAATAGAAGACATAAGTGGAGACAAAATTGAGAAAATCAAATAAGACCTTTTTTGGACAGATCAAGGTGGAGAATATACTTCAAAGGAGTTTGAGAAGTACCATGTTCAAGGAAGCATTTGCAGGAAGACCGTGATGCCTTATAATATACCACAACAAAATGGTGTAGCTGAAAGAAAGAATAAAAGTTTGATGAATGCAATAAGATATATGTTATCACATCGAAGTCTCTCAAAAAAAATTAGGGAGAAGTAGCTTTGACCACTAACTACATATAAGAACAGGATTCCTACCAAGTCTGTAAAATCAACGTGCTAGTAAACCCGAATCAGGTCATCTTCATAAAGGGGGATGTGTAGCAAATATCTTGATACCTAGTCAGCTTAGGGGCAAGCTAAACTTCAAGATATTAAAGTATAAATTTATTAAATGTACTGAACATTCTAAAGGGTACATGCTCTTTTGTGAATCAAAAAGTTTGATCGAAAGTCATGATGCCGCCTTCTTTGAAAAACGTCAAGAAGAGGAGCATGAAGCAGAGGAATCAGATCCTCTGATTTTCCTACATGATAATGAAGATGAGTTAGAGATAAGACAATAATTGGTAGATAATATTAATCATCCAAATACAAAGAATGAATTTATGAACAATGATGATCCTTAGAGGAAGTAGGTATACACACACAACCCACAAGTATAATGGATAACAAGAGACTTAGAACATGGCCTTCATCAATGGTAGATTATCATTCCTATGGATGTAAGAAATCGTGTTACATCGTAGATGAGGATGTAACAGATTGTACATATCTCATATCTTTTGACGAAGAAATGATTTCGAATGAGCCTGAATCAAGGACGGTCGCCATAAAGGATGAGTTGAACTCAATTGAACGAAATAGTATATGGGAGTTATAATTTTTGACAGAAGGTAGGGAATCCATAGAATGCAAGCGAGTATTCAAGAAAAAATATGGAGTTGATGGTACTATTGATAAATACAAATGAAGATTGGTTTCCAAGGATTATACTTAGGAAGCTAGAATAGACGTCCAAGAAACATACTCTTCACTTAAGTTTGCATCAATTCGAATGAACTTAGCTATCGCACATATGGATTTGAAATTGTTCCAAATGGATGTGAGGACATCCTTCCTTAGAGGAAATATAACGCGACACCTGATGGATTTCAGGGGAAGGTCGAAAGAAAAGGGTTTGTATGTTAAGAAAGTCATTATATAACTTAAGGCAGTCTTCATGACAATGGCATCTAAAACTTCATGAGAAAACTATCCAATTTGAATTTGTTGCAAATATGTTGGATAATTGCAACGAGATGGAGCAAATTTCAATTATGTCATTGTATGTGGACAAAATTAAAGAAAATTTGAGCAACGAGTTTGAGATGAAGGACATGGGAGAAGCATCCTATGACCAAGGAATTCAAATTACAAGGGGCAGAGATCCAATGACATTGAATAATCGTCAAGAAAAATATCTGCATGTTGTATTAAAGAGCTCCATCTCCTAAACCACATGTGATTGGAAAGAAACTCAGTAAGAGTTATTATCTAGGAAAGGGACAGAAGCCATTAGAAGTATCATATGCACAAGCGACGAGAAGGCGGATACTGATAATAGTGGTTTCCACTCGGGTCAGAAATTATCCTCACAGAACGAAGATAAATTGTCGTTGAGTTGACCCACAAGAAATCTCGAGTCAATCATAAAAATATAAAAATGTATTTCATCTATGTAGTTTCGTATATTATTTTATTTTATTGTATTTTTAATGGTTTTATTGTATTTTGAATATGTACATATGGTATAAATAATATTCATACGATTATAAAAATATAAAATTATAAAAATTATGAAGAATAAATAAAATGAGTACTTTATATAGGTATATTATACAATAGGGGTCCAAAACCTAACTTTTACATCTTAACTCCAAATTAAGTGAAACAATCTTCATTAATTAGCTTATTGAAAGTTATACACAATTAAAGTGATTTTGATACATTTTGAGTTTTCATTTAGGAGATATGAGTCAGGGAATTTTGGGTTTTGACTTTTTTATTTTGATTACAAAATAAACATTATGTATTATTTTTGTGTGGCACATATTTTGTATTTTCTATACATGTTTATATACAAGTTTCATGTACACAGTTTCTTTATTTGAAGTATAAATAATAAAGAATAAAATATGTATTAAAAATAAATTATTAATGAATAAATAAATGGAATTTTTATTTTATATTTGATCCTTATCTCCCCATACTTTATTCCTTGTCGACCAAATCAATTCTTGACTTGGTCTCAAGATTTAGGGTCATAAAATACCTTTGGCATTTTATTTTTTTTCTTTTCTTTTCTTTATTATATAATTTTGGTATTAAAAAAATTTATATACAATAAATACAATAAGTAATGAATGTTAATTTACACAAATAATGATATTTACATGCATTTAGTTAGGATTTTTGAGGCCAAAATGATAGAATAAAGATGATGAAATGGAGATTCATCACCCCCTATACTAGCCTTTGCTAGTCCCTAGCAAAAACTTATGTAATAAGTGAAAAAATAAGAATAAAGAAAATAAAAAGAAAGAAATTGGATTGGTTTTAGTTCTTAAATTTGTCTTCACAAAATCAAAGTTTGGAGCTTAAATCGGACCTTTGGATTTTAGGTGTGGTTGGAACCTTATTAGGAAACAGATTTGAAACACAACAATGTTTGAGAGTCACAAAACTCTACTCAAGTCTCCTTGATAGCCAGGTCAGAATAAGTCAACTCATGTGCAAACCCTTATGACTATGCATATATCGTGGACAGTGTGTGGGATATGTGAAGGATATGGTTAGATCCTCAAGCGCATCACGGAAGCGTGAGCGTCGTATCGAATACGACGAGGAGCGACTAGTCGCACTAGTTGCTCGATGCAGCGGAATTTAAAAAATTTTCTTACGACGAAACCACATGATCCAAGAACACTTCTCGGATCGTTTCGTCTAAACCACAAACAAGTAATAGGATTACCTCTTGAAGCGTGGTTGCGATCGAGTCTCTAAACGAAGAGACCTCCTGTCTCAAGTCCGATCCGACGGAGGAGACGCTTGCGAGCGCGGGGATGAACCGCGTGCTTCTCGCAATCCATGTTGATGATCCAAGCGGCAGATCTCCTGATCTCGACACACGAGATCCGACGTCTTCTTCACGAGCGAGGCGCACCGAAGGAGACGGAGATCCACGAGCAGACGATCGGGCAGCATAACGACGATGCTACGGCGATGGAGAACCTCTCCATGACATCCATGGTGGACGGCCATGAGAGGGAGAGAGAGAGGGCTGACCTCTAGAGAGAAAGAGAGAGAGAGAGAGAGAGAGAGAGAGAAGTGTTGTGTAAAATAGAGAGCATGGTATGCCTCTCTATTTATAGGGTTTTGGGATCCATGGATCTCAATCCATGGGACATATAAAATCAATGGGTGAGATTGATTTATGTCAATCCAATGGCTAAGATTGTTGTTGGTAAAACCAACAAATTTAGATCAAAATATATTTGACAAAATCAAATACAAATTAATCCAAAATCAATCCAATAAATAAGGAGAGAATGTGCATGGAGATTTCATCTCCATGCACTTTCCATGTGGACGGCCACACATTCCTTTTGGGAATGATGTGCCGCCCCCCTCTTTCCATGGAGAGAGCAATCTCATGGAAATCCATGAGATTGCATATCTCCTTGAAAATCTCCTCTATTTATTTCCAACAACTTTTGTTGGCTTTTTATTCTTAAAAAATAATTCATAATTATATTTGAGAATATTGCAATCTTGCCATAGAAAAATTGTGAATCAAATTCACAACCCAAAACAATATATAATTTACATTGTCAATTAATTACACAATGTGTATCCAATACACATAATAATTAATCAATACATATAAATTATAATTAACTCTCTCTAATACATTATAAATCACATTTATAATATATTATGAATAATTGGATATTACTATCCACATTATTCTTATCCTTTGATAATTAAATCATATTTAATCATCTCGGATCTCTTTATCTCATGTGTTCAAATAATATGAATCACATTCACATTATTCACATCTTTGATAATCAAATCACATTTAATTATCTAAGATAACTCTCCTTATAATATGAATCAAATTCATATTATTCATGATAATTAAACCAGATTTAATTATCCATTTTCTCAATGCTCTGATACATATATCAACAATAGAATTATCCATGAACTCTTTCAAGGACAATGCGCTTTCTCCGCGAATACTTGGAGATAAGGACATGGCGATTGTATTGTTCCACGTATAGTGACATGGATATTGAGATCACATCTCAAATCCAGATCTCGGGCCTCCCATAGATGCTTGATTAAATCAAGACCGCAAATCTAATCTTCTCATTGAATCTGAATCACATTCAGATTAATGTCCAACATTTGGACTAAGATCAGATTACTTCTCTACTAAGAGGAGTCACTAAAATCCAGACCCGTTTCATCACTCCCTAGGAATGGAAGCGTCATGGTTATACAACCGTTTAAGATCACATCACCCTCAGGCATTCCCAATACATGTACATCCTGCATACTGGAAGACTCAGAATAAACCCGAAGTATTAGATCAACTTTATACTGTCTACTTCAGGGTTTTATCAGTAAGTTTCTCATTCGATCATTGGGAGTTGGTATCGATCATATACTTTCCAAAAGCATATATCATACCTAGGTCTTAATCATATACTTTCCAAAAGCATATATCAGACCTACAAATTCAGTAAAGCTTCCAAAGCGAGACGACCGTGCGCACGGAATTTGATTCTTCCCAACATCTCATGAGTGAGCTCATGTCTTCCGGTTCAGTAGTGAACCTGTATGATCCCTTTGAGAGATCGTATTACTCATATGCCCTTATATGCACACCAGCGCACCGGTGTATAGACCTTGATTAGGTCATCAACCTATTGGTCTGCCAAATGTACATACTTAGACATATAGTAACACATCTGTCTCTGGTCAGAGGATGTGTGCCTATATCATGACAGCATATGATATAGGACTTTGGTTATCTCGATCTCGTTAAGTCAACTCTTTGACCTAACTAATCTGACACCTCCGAATCTCTATTCCTATGCAGAGGACCTGCATCAAGAAGTCGGTCAGATATCAGCCTAACTTAGAAAGGATTGCCATCTCCTACTCAGGCTGGAGATCATCTCTTAATAATCATTTGACAGTGCTTGATGAGTCCTCAATCTAACTCATTAGATATTCATCTAAGCACCAGCCTCTATGATTCAATAATTGAATCAACAGCCGTATGATCATTAAGATGGCCATGGTACATAACCCTAATTGTACTAAGGAACCTATTATGCAAACTATGTACTCTTTATTTCAGATTAAGGAGTGAATTGCAATAACATTTATTGCATAATGGCTCGCCGTGGGCTCGCATGTCCAACAATATGTAGCTCTCCTCGGCTGAAGTGGTAAAAGCAAGTCTTCTTTGACATGGTGACTCTACTTCCTTAATCCAACAACTCTTTCCTTTAGAAGCAAGGTATTCCCTTCTAAGTTCAAGTACAACCAGCTCAAGAAGAGGAGGAAGAGAGAAGAACATACGATAACCAGTGTAGCTACCTATCCTAGGATGCTTGATCAGTGTAGCCAAGTCATCCGGCTGCAGGCTCACAAATCTGACTTTGAAGCTCAAGCTTGCTTATTGACTATACAAATATGTACACTCTGGCAAGCATTTTATTTTCAATCAAGCATGTCTATTTTTTTGGAGTTTTTGATTTTTTTTCCATTTTTTTGAATACTATATACTCCAGCATTTACATATGGACTTTTTCCTCTTGAGCACGTAGACTATCCCTCTTTTGAAGATTTATCGCAACCCACAAATCCTGTCTTTAGACCTCGTCGCCATTGGATCGGGTTGGGGTACAATGACCACAAAAGTATGAATTCTGATGTTTCCATTGGCTTGTATCTCATGCCGGCAAATCCAACCTTCTACCACTTCAACTGAGGTGAGCAAAGTGTAAGGTGCAGATGTATAAGCTACGTCACTATCAACAAGAGTCGTGCATGTGCTTCAAAATACTCTACTTAGACAATCAAGATGATATCGAACCAAGTCTCATGATCTTAAAGAATTGAGTCTATCGACCTGAAGTATCTCAAATCCAGTTTCTATAAGGTTCGCGTGTTAAGTAAATTTAAGATCCAACTAAGCTCCAATCTTCGGATTTTACTTATACTTGTTCAGTTATCAAACTCAATCCGAAAAATGCAAATGCTATGTTCAATGCAGAAATCTTTTTGTGATGCAATTTTCTAATTTTGAACTTTTTATGGATTTTTTAAAAGGTTTTTGCAAATATTTTTGGGATTTTACGAAACAAAAAGACTTTTGGAACAAAAAGGGAGTATGTACATATATTTACAGGGGCATGCATCTATTATTTACAAGAATTGAGGTTTAACGGATTTACAAGAGATGTATTAGTTGTTTTTATAGATAAATATATATGCAGTTGGTGAAAAATGTTCATTTATTTGTATGATGTATATATTCCTCAAACTTATTTGAAAATAATTTTACAAAAAAATTTGAAAACTATAGTTCAAAATAGTTTTTGTGAATACTTTTTACAAACATTTGAAAACCATTTTTCAAAGATTTTTCAAATAGTATATAGAGATTTTTCAAATACTTTTGCAGTCATTTTCAAAACCATTTGCAAATAGATTTTCAAAACAATTTTATTTTATAAAAAGAAAGAAAATTTTACAAAAAAATTAATTTTATAAAGGTTGAAAATATCTTACAAAATATTTTTCAAAAGATTTTTCAAACTATTTTTTCAAATATTTTGCAAAAATTTTTTAACCGATTTAATAATCAGTGCCTACAATAAGAATTTGAAGAATAATATACATCTTTTTATTAGTTGATTGTATATGTGTATATATATAGTATTTTAGGCATATTTATTTTGAAAATATGAAAGTACGAGTTATGTCTAAAGTATAAAAAGTATATACGACCCCCTATACTTAGATAAAGTTATGTCCTCATAGATCTGAGAGAAAAAGTGAAGACATAACTCGTAATGAGTATAGAAAAGCCTATACTACAACGATCAAAAAAGGATTGAAGGAATGAAGAAATAAACGAATGAGAAGTTGACCTTCCCCCTATACTTAGGATGAAATAATCCTAAGTATAGTAGACCTTATCCACATGCAGGGAGGGTCGAGGGTAGGAATAAACAAATCACAAATCAGTCTATCTCCCCCTATACTTAGGGTAAGATATCCCTAAGTACAACAGAGAAAATCAACAGGAGAGGAGACAAGCAAGAGGATCAATAAAAAGAAGATAAAACAAAAAAAACACGTTGGATGAATGTACGCATCAATCCTCCTATACTTAGGGTAAAAGAGACCTAAGTATAGGCAACAACGAGGGTGATGAAACAGAACGAAGAAAGAACAACATAATACAGTGCACCCCATATACTTAAGACAAAGTACGTCATAAGTATAGATACAGATATGGAAAATTATTTGGGGTACACATGACATATGGGAGAAAGAAGAAATGGAAAGACAAAACATATATATACAAGTAGTAAAGAATGGTGAAGTGCAGAAGGATAGGTGACAGTCGAATACCATGCTTTCATCATAGTCTCTCTGTGAGAATGGTGACACAGTCAGAAAGAGAAAGACATCCTAATATGCACTCAAGTGGGTGTCAGCTACCAGGAAAAATATATCAAAAACTAAGCAAGGATATGGTAGCAAGAAGTAGAACATCGACTCATAAGAACAAAGTTAAAGATAAGAGTTGATATTGTAAGACATGGAGGAGAAAGGATCAATGCATATTCCTCCATGTCACTCATAGTCTCAGGAAGATACGAAAAGTGAAGAGCAGGGAATCTCTACGCAACTCGATATCTGGTGGACATAAGGTCGAAAGATCAAAACACACCATATATCACAAGACATACCACAACCTTGTGAGGATCGTCAAGGTGAGAAGACTCAGATGGGTCAGAGGCCTCAGAAAAATCAGAAGGTTATGTCTTGTAATCCACCAACTAGGATACACAACTAGAGATGAGACCATGTATATAAAGCAAAAGACTCGGATTCATGCCCCATAAGATCGGAGACAACAGAAGTGAAACCGAGTATCCACAAAATGATGTATCCTCCTGTAGATAACCCTAGAGGAGTGATACATACTAAGCAATGAATAATCAGAATAGAAGTCATCCTTGCGAGGGTCATCAAGGAGAGAAAACTAAAAGGAGTCAGATCCATCAGACGGATCAGCAGAGCGATCTCGGTAGGCGACAAATCAGCTACCCAACAGAAGAGACCTAAAGACCTCGAAGATGTCACAATCTCCCGCAGATAACCCTCGGGTGTATTTTGAACTAGGCAGGGAACAATCAGAAGAATGCAAATCATCCTTGTGAGGACCATCAAGGAGAGAAGACTCAAAGGAGTCCCAACAGCTAGGATAAGCGATCTCGAGCTCCGGCAGATTGGACACACAATCAGACAGTGAGACCGACATCTCATATCAGACAACTCAATTTCGTGCTCCATCAAGATGGACACACAAGCAGTGAGTGATATTGATTGTGAAGAGAATGTTGCATTCTCCCGCAGATAGTCCTCAGGGAGTAATGTAAACTAACTTAATGAAATCATGGAAATGCTAGCATCAAGTCTCATGTCCTAAAAAATAATCAATCAATCAATCACTAGTAGGAGGGCATAAGGCTATGGGAGGGATAAGAGGTCGTCAGGGCAATTACAATGCAGTCCCTCAGATCAACCAAATCAGCTGAGATGGATCAAGATGTTAGATGAAGATTCTCTAAGTTCTAAATGGGGATAGGAGAGTCAGGAGATGGAGGATAGATCAGTTAAGAAGATGAGTGAAATCAGGTGGGTTCTAAATACCTTTACTTTAAAGGACAAAAGGAGATCGCACATCGAGCATATTAATCAAGATAGATAGAACCATCTAGAAGTCGCATCGTCAATTAATCAAAAATGGATCACATCCTCAATCCGCAATAAAGAATCACACCTTTAATCGTGCCAAAATCAGAGTCCTCAATAATATCTATGCACATATCAAATTCAGATCTGCCAAATATAACACACCAATCTCAGCATCCTCAAATCTACCCCACTTACTCAAATAATTCCTGCAATCAAAACCTCGATGCGGGCCTTATCTAATAACACAACATTCTCATGTGAAAGAAGGGATGGCACTGAAGGGAATGAGGAGGGTTAGCGAGAAGGGCGAAATGAAGACAAAATTGTGATTCAAGAAGAGAGTCTTCTTGAACAGGACCATAGATAGGGTGATATGGGTAAGGAGACAACCATGAAATCCAGCTACTGAAGTAAAGATCAAGACCGATATCACGACTCAATACAGAAGACAATAATATAGAAAAAGAAAGGGAGATGGATTAACTAGCAGAAACTCAAAAACTCATGGATCTACAAACTTAAATAATGATGAACGTGAATGGACCCAAAATCACAATCAATGTACAAAGCAACCTCTATATTCACCCACTCAACATAGTAAATCGAAGATGGCGGTCATTTATCTTTTCCATTTTAGAGTTAGGTGAGCTTCAAAACAATTGTACAAGCACGTAGGTAGGCCTGTGATTGGGACACTAATCCTTAGTGTGTACGTGTCACATATAAAGTGTAAAATACAATGAGGGGGTTGCTCTCACAAAACAATCAATCCATTACGTTTATTTTAAAAATCATGTGAAGTTAGCAGTCCTAATTTTATTTTTGGTCATCGCTATTTTTTGGTATTTTCCAATGCAATTGCCTAACGAGTTTCCTATTCTATTAATATCCTAGATATCAAACTCAGAGCAAGAAGGTCGGAGAAGCAATGCAAGTCGGGAATCGATGATGCATGCATAGTCAGAAGACTTATATTGCTTCCCAGCTCTCTCTATGCGGGATGCATAACAGAATTGAAAACTATGCTATATGAGATGCAAGCCGATAAAATCACCCTAGAATAGAATATGTTATCATTGTGAAGCACCAGATGCTAACTATCTAGATTTGGGATCTAGGATCCGGTCTCGGAAGTTCATCGGTGCCCACAACAATGGGTCTTGCAAGCGTTGTATAGAGCTTCTCTCGGTGCATTGTCTCAAGTCTAAAATAGTCAACAATTTGATTTGACTAAGTCCAAGCACGAATCTATAGGTACAGGAAAATATAATTAGGGCTTTGGACCTCAATCTATCGAAAAGAAAATCCTAAAACTAGGGCTTAATCACACAAAATAAAAAATAAAATCATGAAACAAATAAAAAGAAAAGCAATAAAAACGTGATAAAAATCGACAAGGACCCCAAGTGAACAATCATTCGGGCAGTGGAACTCGTGTAGTGTCAGAGTCCTAGAGAGTCCAAATTATTACAAATAAGAGTCTCTCTCTCACTTAAATTACAAAATAAAATAAAAATAAAAATGTAATGAGAATGTTTTCCAGAATTCCTCAAAGCCTTCATTTGATGCTCTCTCCTGCCAGCTAAATCAGAAAGTCAGCTTCACCTTGCTTGGATGCAAAGGTCCTTCTAAGAAGTCCTTCCTTGCATAGCCGTCCCTTGCAACAAAGTCAAACAAGTAAGAATGCTAGATAGTTTAAAAATAATATCAAATAAAATGACATATAAATAAATAAAAAATCTAGAGAAGAAACGAATAAATACAATCTATGTGGTGTTGCTCCCCGACAACAGCGCCATTTGATAACCGAGGTTTCTGCACGGGTTAGAAATTATCCTCACGGAAAGCGAAGATAAATTGTCGTTGAGGCGACCCATAAGAAATCTCGAGTCAATCAACAATTAACCCACAAATAAATATAGTAGTGTAAAGCAAAAATATGGAGTTAAAATTTATTATAACTCTACAAAATGTGTATAGTGTGTAAGCATGTGTAGAGTATCAAACACATTGAGCAAATAATAGATTGGGCAATAATGCCCAAAATTTGTTCCTCTTCTTATTTTCTTATTCTCTTTTTGTATGGGTTTTTAATTTTATATTTTTTTATGGATTTTAATTTTCATATTTTTATATTATTTTCAATTTTATTATTTTTATTTTCTCTTTACATTTTATGATTTTTAATTTCTTTTCTTTTTTTTAAATATATATTTTAAGAATATATATAACTATATATACAATTTAGGGTAAAATATTTATAAATACTACTAAAAATAAAAAATATCATAATAAAATATTTTTTCCATTTTATATAATTTTCTTATTTTTGTGATTTTTGGGGAATTTTGCTAATTTTTATATATTTTAAATATCCCAAACTAAGATTAAATAAATAGGCCAAATTGATTTGAAGTTTAAAAATAGAAACAACTATCAAAATTCCTCCAAATCAATTTTAATAGATATATAATAATATAAAGAAAATTTAGTAATAAAAATAAATATTTTTGGAGCTTTTGGTGGTTTTCTAATTTTTAGTAGTTTTGGAAGCTTTTTAACTTTTAGACCTTTTCTTTTTCTATTTTTAGGGATTTTTGGTCTAGAGTTACAATATACTAAGATAAACAAAATATATATATTTGGAATATTTCAAAATAGTTTGATATTTATTGGTATTTTCTAAGTCAAATAGGGACAAAATATGCTCTTTCTTATTTTTAATGAATAGGTAAAATGCCTAAAATAGAAATCCAAAAATGTAGCGTGAATGTACATGCTAGCATGCATCCAACCCTATTTTTACATAATTTATGGAGCACAGATGCTATTTTTAATTAATGAGATACACACATAAAAATATCTGAACTAGCGAGGGCATATTTGCAATTAAAAACTAAGGCAATGGCAAAAGTACAAATTTTCCAAAAATATACAACTAATATTTAAACTTTATAGATTAATTTATAATTTACAAAAAATAACAAGACATATGTGCAAAATGCCCAGCTCACATGGGACGACACATGAGGTTAGCTGGACTGGACCTAAACGCAATATTTAGTAAGTACATGGGTTCCTATGAAATTCTCACAAAAATAATAAACGTTCAAAATATTTTGCAGGACTAAATAAATAAAACAAAAAAAGTGAGGGGATAATTATCTAATTTCCCCCAATTGACACTTCACCATGCGACGTTGCTTGATTCACTTGCCACGCGTCAAGCTTCGACAACACGATGATGCTTCGAAGGCTGATGTCCGAGAATAAATCTCGGGAGGAGATCCAATGGTTGATGCACGAGCTGATCTGACGTCTGTTGTACCATCTGGAACTCGACACTTGGTCAAATGACTGGAAAGGACTCTGGAAGAACATGGAAGAAGGTGTGTGCTAGGCTCGCCCGATTGGCTCTAGCTTCCTCTTTCAGCCACCAATTGCGCTATTGGCGTGCTCGAGAACAAGCTGGAGGTGCTCTGCGTCGGTTAGCAACCTCAAAGTTGTCTGAGGCTCGTTGATCTAGCCCTGGAGCTCGGATGTTCCTGGAGGTGCTTTTGATATCAAGAAGGGCTCAGATGCCCTTTTCCAGACATGTAAAGAAGCTCAAACAAATGGCGAGGGAAAATCAAGTGTGTCTGGGTTGTTGTTTGTGGAAGTTGGTGGCAAAATGGATGAATGTGGAAGTGCTCCGGCGATGGTGGCGGAGGGAGCACTGATTTTCAGATCAAGAGATGATCTAGGTGGCTGGTGAAGGGAGAAGACGAAGAAATTATAGGGGAAGGAAATGAGGTGGTAGTGGTGGTCGGGAAAAAGGTAGAATGGTGAGTCACAGTGGCCGAAACTCTAGAGCTCCGGTGAAATCTATTGAACCTAAACTAAGCTACACTACTAATTAACTGCTAAATAAAATGCACAAAATAAAAACTAACATCTAAATCTACCTAGAAATGTAAAATTACACAGCTTGAAACTGATGGTGGACCAGGGAGCAGGACGTGCTGGAGCTCTGGCGTGGGTACACCTCTCCTCCTCCGTGAGCCGCTCCAGAACCTCAGGGGTACAACAACTGTCACCTGGTGATGCACTTGTTTGGGGATGAAGGTCTTTAGGGTTAGAAAAATGACCAAATTGAGTAAGGATGATGGAGGAAATAATTTAGGGTTAGAAAAATGACCAATTGGCCAACTAGAAAATTCTGAGGAAATAATATTTTGTTAAATGAATAATAAATAATAAATGATTGGGATTTTTACCCGACAGACCCTATAAACATTGCCAATTACCTCCACGGCCTTTGAAACAACCTAACTCCCCCCTCGACCCTGTAAACTTGACAACTCTTACCCCATGAACCCTTCGGGTAATCTGTTTGAAGCCTGTGAGGGTCCTTGGGGTAATTTACAGGGTCGATGGGGGTAATTACGTTGTGCAAAAGGTTGTAGAGGTATTTTTAAAAGTTTATAGGGTCTGCCGGGTAAAAATCCCTAAATGATTTTATTAAATTTTGGTTATAAAATAATAAAATGTTTATTATTTTATGTAATATTCTAATATTTTTTTATTTGTTTTATGAGTTAATTTTTTACAAGTGTGTTTATAGGTATATTAACCTATTTTGTATATTTCATTTTATTTTTTATTTTTGATTTTATTATTCTATTTTCATATTGTATACATTTATAACTTGTTTCTATATATAAAAATATATTTTTATTATATTTTTATGATGTGTTTTTACACTTAAATAAATAGAGATATATATTATATATGTATAAGTATATGTATTTCATCTATCTAGTTTTGCATATTGTTTTATTTTTATTGTATTTTTAATGGTTTTATTGTATTCTAAATATGTACATATTGTATAAATAATATTTACATAATTATATAAATACAAATTATAAAATTATAAAGAATAAATAAAATGAGCAGTTTATTCAGGTATATTATAAAACAAGGGATTTAAAACCTAACTTCTACATATTAACTCCAAATTAAGTGAACCATCTTTTTTTTGAAAGTTATACACAACTAAAAGTGATTTTGATAAATTTTGAGTTTTTATTGAGGAAATATGGGTATGAAAAGTTTGGGTTATGGCTTTTTATTCTAAGTATAAAATGTACATTATGTATTATTTTTGTGTGAAGTATATTTTGTATTTTTCTATAATGTTTATCTACAGCTTTCATATATTTCTTTATTTAAGGTATAAATAATAAAAAAAATAAAATATATCCCAAAAATGAATTATTGATGAACAAATACATGGGATTTTTATTATATATTTGGCCCTTATCTCCTCCTACTTTATTCCTTGTCGACCAAATCGATTCTTGATTTGGTCTCGGGGTTTAGGGTCATAAAATACCTTTAGAATTTTATTCTTTTTCTTTATTCGATAATTTTGACATTAAAAACAATCTTTTATATACAATAAATAGAACAATGAATGTTAATTTGTACAAACTAGTGATATTTACATCCATTTAGCTAAGATTTTTAAGACCAAAATGATAGAATAGAGATAACAAAATGGAGATCATGATCATCATCATATACATGCAGTGCACTCAAGCTGATTTGGTTGATCCAATTAGTCTAGTTAGTCGATATCAAAGTAATCATAGACCATCACATTGGGAAGTTGTAAAGATGCTATATTTCAAAGGAATCGTACATCTGAAGCTAGTATATTAAGCTAAATCACATGAGGTAGTGGGGTACTCCAATGCGGATTTCGTGGGGGATGTAGATGACAGTAAAACTACGTCTAGTTACCTTTCCATGCGTATGGAGCATCTATTTGTTGGGGTAGCAAGAAATACGGATGTGTATACATGAGGTAAAATACATTGCATGTAACATGACGACTACTCATGCGGTTTTGCTTAAACGTCTTCTTGAAAACTTAAGTTTTGTATTGGTTAAAGGTCCAATTAAAATTTATTGTGATAATCAAGTTGTAATAAATTTGACTAATAGTGGGGCTAATAGTTTTAAAGGAAAGTACACTGACAATATCACTATATATACTATATAGTGGCAAAACAATAAATTACGGTAACCTACATACCTACAAGTGACAAGTTAGTTGATTCTTAATTAGGGGAATAATAGTTAGCACCTACATTAAACATATTAGTTTAATGGGACCCATGAATGCATGAGTCAAGAAAGAAGTTTTCATGAATAATGAACCTCACTCTAGACATCTCTACATATTATACGAATAGTGGGAAAAGCTTTGACCACTGTGGTCAGGTGGGAGGTGTAGAACGTTTTCGGTGACCGATTTGGCTCATTGCATCCAATAATTTAATATTCATAAATATATCTTCCATAGGTAAAATATAACAATGAATATTATTTCTTTTGAAAATTTATTATTCGTTTCAAAATTATCTTTGATTCTTTACTACTAACAACGACTCACATAACAATGATTATTGCTTGATTGTTCCTTTAATCCTTGCTAAATTAGCAAGGATTAGGAGCGATTTTAAAGAAAAATGTGAACAGATAATTGCCGTTATAATGACTTTAGGAACAAATATGACATCAGTGCAATTACAAGAACAAAAGACAATTTTCTACGAGTAGTAAACATTGTTATAAAATTAACATTGGAAGATATAATAAGGAACATACAGTTTAGTTGTTGTCATATGCTTTTGTTGTACTGTTAATTCAATGTATGTTGATGGTGTAAGAAAGTTGTGTAAGAGTTATAGGTACACAACAGATAAATATCCATATATCTTGTAGGATAAATCTTATAGCTTTTGTCAAAGATTGTAAAAATCATCCAATTAAAGTTATATCTTATCGTAGGATTCGGAATATTTTAAATCATGGATCGTATTTCCTCTCGACTACTTTTAAAAACACACTACTTTACTAAAAAGAAAAAAACAACTTTGAAAGGGAAAAATGGGGCTGCCACCTTAACTCCTCCCACCTCATTTTTCACATTTTTTTATTTTTTTTGAAAAATAAAATTGTGGAAATTCATCACTATATCCATATATTATGTCATTCAAGTTTCATGAGAAACAGAGACTCTTACGACCTCCATCTAGACAGACATTTTTTAACAGTCGCAGAATTTTTTAATTATCCACATCTGGATGGAGACTGTAGGAGTCTCTGTTTCGTATGAAATTTTAATTACATAATATAATAATTTAATAATGAATTTTTATGATCTTATTTTTCAAAAAAATAAGAAAATATGTGAAAAATTGGATGGGGGATCTAAGTTAACTCCCCAAGGAGCAGTCTCATTTTACCTATTTTGAAACGTGATTACTTTTAATTGAAATGGTAAGGAGGATATATTGATGCACTTCCATCTTAGGTACACAAGTTTCTCAGCAGGAGATGATATGCTACGAATTGCATTTCTAAGTTAAACATATGCATTTCTCACGCTGAGACTAACATCTTAATGCTACAATGCATGATTTAACACGTCTCATCCATTAGAGCCATCTAATCTTGTTTGCAGGTACAGCCCTCGTCCAGTGTCGCTATTTCCTGACAATAATCCTGCAGGACGGCGAGACAGTTTCGGAAGGCAGCTGTTCCAAGGTGCGGCCCAGGGGTTCGTCGAGGGTGTCGCGCAGCAGCTGGGATCGAACCTTGGTCAAGCCATCTTCGGCGGTAATAACGGCGGTCAGAACGCCAACAATGACCCCTCCACAACGGTCCTCGTCGAACTACAGTCCACGGAGGTGAATGTCAACTACTACTCCGGCGCTCTCGAGGATAATAATCATCAAGAATACTCAGCAAATGGTGACTATTATTAGGACAGACGAATTATTTGATGCTGCCTTTAATCAGGTTCAATGGCATCATATAAAAGTCAAGCCCTTGTGGGAATGAATGCCTGCAAGGAGAATTTAACGATCATTTAAAGAGTCTGTGTCATCTGAGCCTTTTGTTGCACGGGAATTCTCTATTATATTCAATTTGCAAAAAGTCTTGAAAGAATATTCTTTCATAAAGGAATGTGAAATCTGTATATGTATCTGTCCTATGTTATCTGATTATTAACTTCAAGCACATGTCTTCCCCATCCTCTCGATATGGTCTCGGTAGGAGAAATCATCTGCAACACAACGGTGATCACATATTCACAAGTTTACATCCTTTCATTGTGAATGAGAGACAAACAATGACAATGATGACGACAACAGATTGCGGTGAAGAGCCTTCTTTCTGTTTTTCTCATTCCCTTGACACCAGCTGTGAAAACACCCTCAGTGGAGAAGAGTTGGGATGTTGCCTCTCACCTTCGATTCAATTCTGTTGTTCCCATAATACCTCACTATATCTCTTTGTATGGTTAGAGTTGCAGAATTTATCAAGTTAGGAGATCCATCATAAGTCAACTCATACCGACACACTAACCATCAACATGAATCAACTTTATTTGGTTACATTGATCTTTTGACTCAGTCAAATTCAATTTTATCATCTATTTTGTGTATTATATGAACCACATTCGGGATATAATCCAATATTCTCCCACTTGGCTCGTATGATTTAATGACTTGATAATAACCGTAAGCGCATCTTCACATGAGATTATTGTAATGTCAATGAATAATGTACTTTTAATTGGATTAAATTGATATGGTCATGATAGTCACTCAGTCACAAATTGATAAATCTCATATTTATCATCACTAATTACCATTATTATCCCTCTTACTTAAGTTAATCACAAAGATCCAATAATTAATAACACTAATTACTAATTATTATGATGTAAATAATTAACACTATTTAATATAGTAGTATATAAGCCTAATATTGTGCTATTATTTTATGTATTTATTCCTTACTAAAAATCAAATAAAAAGTAGTATAATATTCTATATAAATAAATTAACATAAAATAAAATAACAACCAAAAAATAAGCAAAAGAAAAATAAAAGAAAATTGTTTTATGTTATTTTAATATGTATTTAAGTTTATCTATGTACAAATGACCTCTGATCTTTTTGACTTGTACACGAAAGTTTTAGATCTCATCGAGTATACAACTTTCATATTCAACACTTTTCTTGATTCGACTTCTAATTATTTCTTTTCTAATTTTCTTTGAGTTTTCCATTTATCTTAATTTTGATTGGGCCACATGGTGCTTCCTCTACCGCCCATATGGCCCGCTTCTCTTGTCGCTACCCGCATCCGTTGTTGATCGTCAGACCGCATTCTGATCAGCCGATCCTAGCCGTTCCTCAATGCTCTCTCTACACTCCTTTGATCTATCTGTTCAGAAGATCTTAGCTCTCCATCCATGCCTGGATTTGGACCATCTGATCGCATGATCAGACAATCAAAGTCTATCGTCTTCCTCCAACGGATCCACAGGAGCATCATCTTCCTCTCAACATCCCCAGCTTTATCAAATTTCTACAACTACTCCACTAACCACCCAAACCAAACTCCTGCCCCACGACTCATCCCTAATTGCCTACTCATTCACCAACCCCTTCACACCTTTCTTCCAGCCTTGGATTAAGCAACTTCGTGGCGGTTCAAACCACTGGGAATTCTCTCCTGAACTGCCAACACTAGCCTTCAATTACCCCCTAGCCGCCACAAGTGGTGGTGGTCCACCCTTGTACGACGATCGCCCTAGCCTTCTCCCTCCTTTCATGACAGGAAACATAGGGAGTGAAGTGCAATCATGGAGCTTCATCTTCTGGTGCAGACTCATGGTGAATCGCCATGCTACGACATCGAATGATGGTCGTTTGAGCTTTACGCTAATGATGGGCATATCAAGCGACGACCGGTGGTTCGCATGAAGCCTCAACCCAAGCCATTCGCTCATCCCTGTGAGTTCTTCATGTACAGGTTAGATACACATTTTTTCTTATTTTGCTTTCATCCAAATTATATTAATGTGCACAGACCATCCCCATGAATACCAACCATGTCTTACCCTTCACCACGGTCTTCACATCTATGCATACGATTTTGTTCTCTGTGTTTCTAGTGCTATCACCTCTAACATCTTGATTCACTTCCTCCTCCAGCAATGGTGGAGTATCCACCAGGTCCTCATCTTCTTCGTCCATTACAGACCTTCACTCCACACACATTCGCACACACACACACACACTCCATTTTGTGTCAGCTATGCGCTATCTAACACTGCACGAGTCAAAGACCTTCAATGGCCAGGAAATGAAGGAGGGGTACGATCTAAAGCTTCTTCTCCGATGTCCCGTCATTGTTTCCAATTTCCAGAGGAAGTCGCACCTTCACCGACCGTGCTTCATCTTCGTTGACCCTCCGTGGACGATCATTGATATTCAGATGAGTCTTAGGATGATGGAGGAGAAAAAAGGCTCTCGTCGGTACCGCACCCCTAAGCCGCTGCTCTAGGCGAAGAAAAAGATCCATGGCGTACAGTTGCCATTGGATCACGCTAATTTGGGCATGATCTAATGGCTGACAAGAGGCCACATCTCCAAGTCCGATCCTGCAGCCTTGGTCTCTCCAAACCACCTGCTGAAGCATCACACCAAGCCATGTGTATCGAGCCACGCAATGACACTCGAGCCTAGGTCGCACACGCATCACACATGCAGGCCTGGGTAAACTGCAGAGCTACCTTCATCGGTCTCCATTCTCTTTTTCCAAGGATTTCATAATTGGACGTTGAAATTGTTTCATATGTGGGAGTTGCCGGAGTATTAGGTGCAACTCTACTATGCGCTATTCATGGTGCTACTATGGAAAATACTTTATTCTTGTAGAAATATCCCCACGCGGGGGCTATTCTATAAATTCCAAGATCGGTTTTGTTTAGTTGCATTTTAGTCCATATAGGGACCTGTTTGTGAACCTTGTGCTATGTTTTCTCATGTTTCTGTTGTCATTAGGCCCCTGGACTTAAACTAGAATAACTTGAGCATTTTTATCCAAATAAAGTAATTTCAATTGTATTATAATCCTCATCTAATTGTCTTCTGTATGATATGATTTATTTCATGACTAGACAATAAAAGAAGGACTAATTTGTTAGAGTCTATGTCATGCTTCCATGCTTATTAGATGAAAATTGACTCTAGATTGAATCACTCAAGTGGACTTAGATTTTAATTAGATCTTTGCTTAAGTTTGACAAATCTTTTAGGGAATTATAATGTGATAAAAATCATTTGTTAATGTAACATCATTCTGTTCATTATGTCATTATTTTTAACATATATTATATCCTTTTTACATCACATTTTGTCTCATTCATGCATGCATTTATGAATGCATTTTATCTTGCATTGCTTGCATGTATTATTTTGTCTCTTTGTTTTGACCTAGATGACTTATTGATCGCTTAGCCTAGATATTGAAACACCTGGACAATTATATTATGGCTCGTGTCCCTGTGTTCGACCCTAGACTTCTCAAGTTTATAAATTCAAGCTGAATCCTCCTTGCGGAGATATTTTCTTCGATTTTGCATAATCTGCTAAGTGACCGTACTACAACGGATACATATTTATCTATGCATTTAACGATTGGTATCGTTGCCGGGGACATTGCTTCATTAATACAATTTTAATATCTATATTTTTGATTAAGTTGATTCTTATTTTATCTTGGTCAATCTCGTGATGTTTTGTTTTATGCACTATTTACCCGTTTGATAATATTTGATATCTTATATATTCTCTTATGTGATGGGAATCGTTCATTGAGGACGCTCGTGGAGAATGGAGGTTGGAAGCTCAAGATGGAGTTCCAACTAAGAAGAGCCGCAAAAGATGCCATCAAGTTTCTCGAATATTATTTTGTTGTTATATTTGTTGTATATTATTGTGGATTCGGACTTTATTGTTTGATGTGTTGAGTCTGTTTCATCCATGTTGGGTGGGGCTCAACTTGAGTGCTCGATTTAGGATTTAGGCACACGGCTCATAGAGCTACTTTTTGATGTATTATTCTTAGTGCTTTATTCATAAGTTAGGGTACACTAATTTGTCCAAGGAGATTGACTATCTCTGAAGATTCATGAGACACACGTACTCTACGTTCAACTTAGCCTAAATTAATTGATTCTTATCCTGCTAATAGAACTTATGATTAGGTGTGATTTTTCATCAACTTGCATGCATTTATATAATTTTTAATATTCAGTCTCGCATGTGAGTGAAGAGAGTTGGAGTCATTGTAAGTACTTCTCTTGAGCATGACATCGTGATTTTACGTCTGCATGGTTTCTCTTGTTTCATGATTTGTCACTTAGGATAATATAGAAATGGGACTGGATGGTAGATGATGATTTATGTGTTCAAAGATTTAATATAAGTGATGACCTAATTTCTAAAAATAGGACTATTAATGCAAGTTTATCTAATCAAAATGGAGTTAAAATTAACCTTGTCTTGGGAGAGCAAACCCTTCATTATTTGTAGGATTATTTTATATGCTGAGAGATGAGAACACATCCATAGGATAGTGCCCAAATCCTATTTAAACATGCTTGTAATGAATTTGTTATTTGGATTATCACCAATAAAAGAGACAAGATAATTAGGCCATATTTTTTGTTTTCATTATGTGTGTTGGTGAGTTTATTACATTTGTTTGATCTTGTTTGGCTTCGCTTAAACCTCTCAAAACATTAGGCTCCTTTTCATCTCTTAAGATTCATTCATCTAGAGATTCAACTATCACTGATCCCTTCATCACTTGTCTTCCTATTCTTTATGCTTAGGCTTAATCCTAGGCTTATTTTCAGCATAAGTATATGGGGGGATCCAAATTTGTTTGAGTGTTCTCCTCAGGTCACCTAGTTTTATTTCATATCTTTATACTTAAGCTATTTCTCAATTTAATTATAGGGAGACCCGAGTCCCTATCTTCCGTTAACTAACTCTTTTTACTTATCATACAACTATGATTCTAGACTCAGTTCTTGTACATTCATTTATACTTAGTTGAGCCATGACTTCATTTCACTTTGTGCTATTTGGGGGCCTACCGTATATATTAGATATATAATTTAGTCATAGCTCATATTTTTAAAAATTTTCAAACTATTGGGGCTATGGGTATCATATTACATTTTTAGAACTGATTAATGTATAAAAATGCTTTGAATATGATTTTAAAAATTATATATATTTGACATGGTTTTCAAAAATGTTTTACATGGTTTGTGAAAATACGACTTGACATGTTTAGAAAATCATTTGTAAAATACTTTGAAAACCTATATCTATGTGACAATGTTTGTAAAAAAATTTCAATCTTTTCAAACCTAAGGATGTAAATGAGTCTAATTACTTGTTTAACTCTCTAACTCTATTCAAAAATCAATAAAAATCAGAAAATTAAAACAAATTATTTAGTATTAGTTCCGACTACTAGACTTAAAATGATTAACAACTTTATAGTGGGGGAATTATTGCCTTATCAGAGTGCGTGGTTAAAAGACAATGTGTATGGCACCGTCGTTAAGTAATACAGGTAGCCGTCTGACAGCCCGTGTTTACACTCATACTGGCTGAAAGTAGACGGAACTAATCATATGAATTTAGGCTAGTCCTTATTTTTCTAAAGAAATAAAAGAATGGAAATTCATAAAAAATTGACTTATTAATTGGTGTTCTTCTCTAACACTTTCACTTGCACTCAAGGCTTGAGATGGTCTTTAACACTCGACTTAAGGAGTTCATAGACTTAGAGTTATCACGTCTTAATCATTAGGGTTTTGGACTTAAATTCACACTTCCCTAGTTAGAAAGATGTGTATGTTATATTGCATGCTTAATCTCCCTTTAAAGAGTTTGACTATCACTCACATGCACAACTGCATTAATGATTGAGATGAGTCGAGGTATTACTGAGGAGACTAGGATTTGAGGCTTGAATTTGGACTTGATCTTTATGATACTCGAGGATTGGATAAAATTAATGATAGTTTCATGAAACCTGAGTGTTAGCAATTTAGCCAGTATGGGACATGTTCTCATATTATCTCTTGACTTTGACCTAAAGTGTCAGGGTGTGAAATATAATTAATAAGTTGATCAGTGTACGCCAATCCTTGGTAAAAGCAGTGGAGCTAGCCAAAAAGAAGGGAAGTTCCCTTGCAAAAAAAGATGATATGAAAATATTGAGAAGCTCATGACATTACAAGGTTACATTTTATGAGCTGCATTTAAGGCGAGCGCTCCCAATATTTTAAGTGTCCACCTGGACCAAGTTATTAGACTTTTATGAGCCAGGCTAGTAGCTCAAAAATGGCTCTGAATCGTTAGCGATACAAGTCTGGATGCAAGTATATTAGATACCTTAAAAGATGCATCTCGGTGTACTCTCAGGAAAACAAGTACAGACAACTCAAGTTATCTTTGACAGATACACTAATTGGCAAAATAAAAATCAAAATTGTGTTGAGTATTGGCACTTAAGAGAATCTTGTTCCAATGAGAGGAAGAGAAAATAAGTACACAATCATATATCCTCTATAGTCTGGCCTTCCATCTATACCTTTGAAGTCTGACGAACTAAAGAGATGGTGGAATGAAGCAAGGCTATATTCATTCTCTAGTGTTGAGGGTTGGGTCCTTATGAGAGCGTTTGAGATTGGAACTTTTGGTGAAATCTTGAATCTACTCTCATGATTGCATTTAGCACTAAGTCATACCTCTAATATTTATGTACTTTGAGGGTATGACAATTGGAGAATTTTAATTCCTTTTGATTAAGATTTGGATCAAATTAGAGTCTTAGTATTCCTAAAACTTAGTGTTCTAGGTCAAATCAGGCCTTGTATAATCACGTGCACAAGTCAGGGAATTCACTAATTAATCTAAGCAATTCTTTATTTATTAGCTCGAGGATGAGCTTAGCTTAAGTATAGGGGGCCAATAAATCTCGTATTTGTCATCATTAATTATCATTATTATCTCCTTTAATTAAGTTAATCATAAAGATTCAATAACTAATAACACTAATTATTAATTATTGTGTTGTAAATAATTAACACTATTTAATATATACTATATAAGCCTATTATTGTGTTATTATTTTATGTATCCTTACTAAAAATCAAATAAAATTTAGTATAATATTGTATATACATAAATTAACATAAAATAAAATAAAAACCCAAAAAATAAGCAAAATAAAAATAAAAGGAAATTGGTTTATGTTGTTCTAATATGTATTTAATTGTATCCATGTACAAATGACCGCTGATCTCTTTGACTTCTATAATGTTGTAGATCTCATGGAGATCTACAACTTTCATGTTCAACACTTTTCTTGATACAACTCTTAATTATTTCTTTTCTAATTTTCTTTGATTTTTCTATTTATCTTATTTCTGGTTGGGCCACGAAGTGCTTCCTCAGCTGCCCACATGGCCCGCTTCTCTTATTGCCACTCGCATATGCTATTGACCGTTATAATTCATTATGATCGGTCAATCCTAGCCGTTCCTTAGTGCTCTCTCTGCAACCCTTCGACCTATCTGATCAGAAGATCGTAGCTCTCCCCCATGCCTGGATTTGGACCGTCTGATAGCATGATCAGATGGCCAAAGTCTATCGTCTTCCTCCAATTGCTCCACATGAGTGTCATCTTCCTCTCAAACTCCCCAGCTTTATCAAATTTCTACAACTACTCCATTAACCACCAAAACCAAACTCATGCCCCACGACTCAGCCCTAACTACCTACTCATTCGCCAACCCCTTCACACCTTTCTTCCACCTCGGATTAAGCAAGTTCTTGGTGGTTGAAACCACCATGAATTCTCTCTTGAATTGCCAACACTAGCATTCAGTTACATTCTCGTCGTCACAAGTGGTAGTGGTCCACCCTTGTATGAAGATCGCCCTAGCATTCTCCCTCCTTTTATGACATGAAACGTAGGGAGTGAAGTACAATCATGGAGCTTCATCTTCTAGTGCTGACCCATGACGAATCACCATGCTACGACGTCGAATGACTACCATTCGAGCTTTATGCTAAGGTTGTGCATATCAAGCGATGACTAGATGTTCACGTCGAGCCTCAACCCAAGCCATTCACTCATCTCTGTTAGATCTTCATGTACATGTTATATACATAGTTTTTCCTCATTTTACTTTCCTATGAATTATATTTATATGCACAGACCATCCCAATGAATACCAATCATGTCCTACCCTTCACCGATGTCTTCACATCTACGTAGGTGATTTTGTTCTCTGTGTTTATAGTCCTATCACCTCGAACATCTCAATTCACTTCCTCCTCCAGCAATGGTGGAGGATCCACCAGGTCCTCATCTTCTTTGTCCATCATGAACCTTCACTCCACTCACATTCGCGCATGCAAACACTTCATTTCGCTTCGGCTTTGCGCTATCTAACACTGCAAAAGTCAAAGACCTTCAATGACTGGAAAATGAAGGAGGGGTCCTATCTGAAGCTTCTTCTCTTATGTCCCTTCATTGTTTCCAATTTCTAGAGGAAGTCGCATTCCACTGACCGTTCTTCACCTTCGTTAACCCTTTGTGGACGATCACCGACATTCAGATGAAGTCGCTGCTCTAGACATAGAAAAAGATCCACTGCATACAGTTGCCGTTGGATCACACCAATTTGGGCGTGATCTAATGGCTGACAAGAGGCCACGTCTACAAGTCTGAGCATGCAGCCTTGGTCTCTCCAAACCACTAGCTGAAGCACCACACCAAGCCACGTGGCCCAAGCCATGCAACACCACTCGAGCCTAGGCCGCACACGCATCACGTGTGCAGGCATGGGTAAATTGTAGAGCTACCTTCGTCGATCTCCATTCTTGTAAAAATATCCCCGCGCGGGGGGTATTCTTTAAATTCCAATATCGATTTTGTTTAATTGCATCCTAGTCCCTGTAGGGGCCTATCTGTGAACCTTGTGCTATGTTTTCTCATGTTTTTATTGCATTTAGGCCCCTAGACTTAAACTCGAATAACTTGAGCATCTTTTATCCAAATAAAGTAATTTCAGTGGAATTGTAATCCTCATTTAATTATCTTCTATATTATATGATTTATTTCCTAATTAGACAAAAAAGGAAGGAATAATTTGTTAGAGTCTATGCCATGCTTCCATGCTTATTAAATGAAATTTAACTCTAGATTGAATTGCTTAATTAGACTTAGATTTTAATTAGATCTTTGCTTTAGTTTGACAAATCATTTAGGGAATGATAATGTGACAAACCTCATGTGTTAATGTAATCTCATTCTGTTCATTATGTCATTGTTTTTACCATACATTAATTCCTTTTTACATTACATTTTGTCTCATTCATGCATGCATTTGAAATGTGCATTTTATCTTACATTGCTTGCATGCATTGTTTTGTCTCTTTGTTTGACCTAGATGACTTATTGATCGCTTAGCCTAGATATTGAAATACATGAATAAGTGTATTATGGTTCGTGTCTCCATGTTCGACTCTGGACTTCCCAGGTTAATAAATTCAAGCCGACTCCTCCTCGTGGAGATATTTTCTTCGGTTCTCCAAGATCCTCTAAGTGCTTGTGCTATAACGAATACATATTAATCTAGGCATTTAGCGATTCATCACACATTGTACAAATCAACATGATCTCATCCATTTATCAATTTCAACTCAGTATAATCACCTATAATTTAGAAGAAAGATATCGAACAATTCTCATAATTTAATTTCGACAATCCTTTTATCTATTTGCAAATATATATGCAAGATATAACAATGAATTATTTATAAATATAAAATAATTCTAATGAAATTTGGTAAACATAATAAAAACTTTTGAAAATGTACTAATTAAACTTTCATAACAAAGACTTCTTCATAACACACACACATTGTAACAACATCCTCAGTAAAATTCTTAGTTGTTAAACCTTTAGTTATCGGGTTTGCGACTATCAAATTAGTATGAATGTGCTCTATTGAAATTATTTGTTTTAGAACTTTTCCTTTACTAATAAGTACTTTAACTCCATGTGTGATGCCCCACCCTTTTGAAGATACAATGAACACCAATGTCTAGCACACCTAAGATCTCTAATATTTAACAAACACATCTCATGCGCAGTAGATAACATCTAAAATATAAATTGATAAGAGGATATTAATACCGATAAATAAATGAAAGATTGTATTCTTTCTCATTAATTATTTCTGAAAATATATTTCATGTTCATAAGAGATACATTACAAAAGTACGAAACATACTACACTATCCTCTCAAATTTTATATTTTTTTACAATGTCTTTGAATAAAAATAAAATATCAAAGCAAAGTAAACAATACAATGTGTACCCTATCTGGTCCATGGCTAATAGTGAAAGCTCGAACAAAATAGTAATTATTGCAACTGCTACTCTGGTACATCTGTTGGATTCACATGAAGGTAATATTTCGAGCACTAACCCAAACATGAAACTAACACTAATCACTACTATATTGTAACAAGGAGTATACAACTTTCTCATACACTTACATATACTATGCAAAACATATAAAAGGCAGAAGTAAACTCACACTGGGTCATGTGTCCGATAGATGTACTTATTCTTTTATTTTCATTAGAGTTTTTTTACGCAATCCCTTTATACTTTCCTAATTAGACATTGAACCATTAATAATTTCAAATTACACATAGAACTATAACAATTGTTAACTATTACATGGCATAACCATGCGTAATCTTCCATCAAGTTCTCCGTTAAGATTCATATATTTTGTTAAATGTTACCAAGGCCGTCCCTGAGGGTAGTTTGTGAGTGCAATGGCCCAGGGTCCATCAATTTTTTAGGCCCATTTTTACATGTTCTTCAATCTTTAGTTTAGGAAAAAAATCGTATCTATCCTATTTGACTCTTATATAATCGAATTTTCGATGAAAGAACTCACAAAAAATGGACCCTTATAAAATTATATTTTCGATGAAACAACTCACCGAAAAATAAGCTCTTAGGAATTGAAGGTGAACAATTCAATGTGAAAGCCCAAATTTTAATGGGATTCCATAAGGATACATTGTTCCCCAAAAATTGTTAAGGGTCCATTCTTTTCTTTTGCCTAGGGCTCACGAAATGTCAGGGACGACAAATATTACAATTTTTAATCCATCATATTTGTAAACGATAAGCCACTCCTACATTCTCCTCCTTTCATCTCCCACATCCCTCCTCCAGCGACTCCTTTAGGTAATAGATGAGGGGTTAGGATCGCTGGTGGATAACGTTATAAGGGGCACAATTATGATCGGCAACGCAAAGATAGTCGAGTTGGATCCATGACCTTTAATTACCAATTTCAAACTCCTAACCAACTACTCTAACATAACGTTTTGCTTGTAATGAATCTTAAAAATAATTAAACTACTATTATGTTATAAAGCAACTAGTCCAAATAATATATATGTGATACATATGACATTTGACGGTGTATTATTTTATGTATAATGTGAAATATATACATTGTCTATGTATTTTATTTATATTTCAAGTATATTTAAATGTATATATATATATTGTTTCATTTTGATTTGATTATCCGGTTCAACCACTTTTTTTCTCACCGGTCTGGTTTAATCTGATTTTAAATAATGACGACGTCGTCATCTGGTTGAATTGGTTTGATTACATGGTTCATACTGATCTGACCATTTCGATAAGGTTTCCGATTAGGTGTCTGGTTCCGTTTCAAAAACATTGGTTTTAACAGTGGTAAATCCAACATAGTTACTGGGGAGGAGGCCTTTCAAGTCGGAGATTGGACGGATCATCTCTGCATTGGAGAGGAGAACACAGTTGCTACCTATGTGGTTCTACTTGCAATCCTTCTTTTACATCGGGAAAGAGATGGAGGAAGAGAAGAAGGGGGATGGGATTTCGAGGGCTATTAAAAAAATAACAAACATATGATTCAATAGGAATTGAATTACTCAACGGAAGTTAGTGGAGTAAAATAACAGAGGGTTCTGCATGCAAAAGGAAGTAACTATCTGGGTTTCTATGTATAATTTAAAATTATCGAGGGTTCAATGCATAGCTATGAAAGTATATAGGGTTATATGTGTAGAAAAATTCATTTCGTTATCACATGAAACCATCCTAAATCACCTAAGTCCATTATCTATTAGTGAAAATCATCAAGGGCATAGGTCACGAGTAGGGACTATCGGTCATTATCATCACATTATAGCATACTCGATGAACATCCTTTGAAGTTTTTTATTTTTCTTTGGATATAGGAAACCGGATGATTATTCTCCTCCTCCATTATCCACAATCTTGGAACTCCCCTTTAAAGCTAACACTTGGAATACGTTTGGTATGGTTATATCTAATGACATTCTAAGTATTAACTCCATATTATAGACCGAACCTTAAATTATTAATCATGCTATTAGGCATCAAACTCTATCGAGCAAACACCTGAATACAACATTGGACACCAAGTGCAATGCATCACCCAACACGAACCATAGGGGCATGGCCATCTGAGTCTCTAACTTGGGGTCCAAGAGGGAATGTACATCTTTTGTAGTGCTTAGCTCCACACACCATGCCAAACCATGGGTACTAAAGTCACCTACTATGGGTCCAAATGATGCCAAAACCACAGGTATTAGCTTGACCTACCATGTACACAAATGGTAGCCAACTGTGTGTATCAGTGTGTATGACAGGTTCCAAACCATGCGTATCAATAGAAATTATCATGGGTTCAAATGGTGCCAAAATATGGGTACTAAAGTTATCTACCATCGATTCGAATGGTTACCCTCATGGGCTAAACAATTGCTTCAATTGGTGACCTGCCATGGGTTTTAGAGATGATATGTTACGGGCTAAACAAAAGCTTCAATTGGCGGCTTGTTGTGGACTAAACAATGACGTCAATGGTGACCAGTTGTGGGCTAAATAGTGGATTGCCAACCCTATACTCGTACATCAACCACAAATACAAGATTTATAAATAGATGCCTACAACATCAATCCATCTCTCTTGCATTTGATGCACACCATTCTTATTCAAAGGATATGGATATGAAATGATCATGAAACCCACAACATACTACAAGGATCTCATGGATTTCAAGGACATAGTCCATGAAAACTATATGAAACCAAGATCAAGAGAAATGACAAATTGTTACCTCCAAGATCGTTTTCTTGGAACCTCCACCCACGTAGAAATGACATGTATGGTGCTTCCATTAGCGACAAGCACATGCACACAAATAGGACCTCTCCTAGGGACTTGGTGGTACCGTAGGATCATACTCCAGGCTCTTAGTAGCACCACCGGACCCATCTAGGGCTCCGATAGTATTGTCGGGCAACAATAAGGCTTCAGTGTTGCTGCCATGGTAAGATTTTTGAATCTGATTTTGATGGTTCTGAGGTGATTTCAGACCTATAAATCACCCTAATTGTCCCAAGGCTATTCCGCATATAACTAATTCTCGGTATGATCATGTAGACACATTCTGATTAGTCTACTGTCCTAGTATAGTTATTTATTGGCTTTCTTACTATCATGTCAAAAATCAAGAGTGATATTTTTTCTTCGTCCAGTGCCTTGAAGGGCCCGATACCCTTTGTGAAGATGGATAGAACCAATTACGAGTTATGGTCCATGTTATTTATGACCCCGATGTAGTGCAACAAAAAGGAGTACATTCTGGCGTAGCCAGAGTTGACCTATAGGACTATGATGAATGCTTCATGGAAGTAGGATGACGTGTATGCATGTGTTTGTCTCTCCATGACTCTCACCATAAAGATGGCCGATGGTAATTTACATCAGCCGTTGCCGAAGCAATGTAGGATATCTGTGCTGCAATATATGGCCAGGCAAAGAATGAGACTAAGATCCTCCAGTTGCGATTTGATATTTTCACAGCCAAACAGAATGGTCATCCTCTACATAACTTCTATTCCTTGCTTCGTTGCAGTTCAAGAATCTTCACATCATTATGTCAGTGACTACATCTAATGAGAAATGTATGGCGTATAAGATTTCCACAATGGATGGAATATTTTCTGGCTGCCCTAGACTTGGAGTATGAGGCAGCACGTACACAGCTTCTCCTGGGTGAAGCTTTACCTCATATGGTGTGGTTTTTACTGAATCATTTCTACCACCTATACTACGATAAAAGCCGATCATTAATGTGGTAAAAATGTGCTTCATTAATATACTTTAGTCATAACTCGTACTTTCATATGTTTAATAATATGGCTAATTAATAAAATTTAAACACACATTAAATTCTCTATAATTATTATTAATAAATCATGTTAAAAATGTTTTACAAAATGTTTAAAAATGACTAGAAAATTCTTTGGAAAATCTTTTGAAATCATTTTGAAAATATTTCGTAAAATGTCTTCAAAAGTTCTTAAAATTATTTTATTTGTAAAAAATTATTTATTGGAAGAAAATAAATTGAAAATTTATTTGCAAACATTTTGGAAAATGGTTGTAAAGGTACTTTGAAAAACTTATACATACTGTTTGAAAAATCTTCGCGAAATGATTTTCAAATTTTGTTAATATTTGCAAAAATTATTTGTCAAACTATTTTCAAGATAAAGTTTTCAAAATGTTTGGTAAAATATTTTCAAAATTTTTTGAGAACCCTATACATAATTGAAGTAAATAAAAATTCTTTACAACCCTTGTAGATAAAACCTTGTAAATAATGACCAACTTAATTCCTGTAATACCTAGTGTTAATTCTTAAATCCAATTCTTACCAATACCAAGATGCACTCCCATGTAAATATCCACATATAATTCTTCTACTACTGATCCTTTTGTTTTTCGAAAATCTATAATTTTTTTGTAAAATCTCAAAACTCATAAAAATTTACAAAATGTTTTTAAAAATTGCATAAAAATGTGCAAATCTTTTTCAAAAGTCTATAAAAAGTTTAAAACTAGAAAGTTTCTTCACAAAAATATTTTCTTACATTGCACATAACATATGCATTTTCAAGATAATCTAGACAATTGAACAAGTCGAAGTAAAGTCTGAAGATTGGAGCAGGGTATAGACCTTAATACACCTAATTTTAGAGGAACCCAATGAGGACGATAATTGGGATACTTTAGGTCAGCTTGACTTAATTCTTTAGGTTCCATGAGACTATGTTCTTAAGTCGATTCAATGTGTCTAACTAGAGTCCTTCATATGATCCGTAAGACTCTTGAGACAATGGCTTGATTAGAAACCTCACACTTAACACTTAGCTCAACTCTAATGGATTGTTTAAAAATCTTAGAGTCTACGTTGGGACGATGCTAAGGTGCTTCGTTAAGGGTGGCTCATGAGCCATTTTGGGGATTTCCAAAATCGATACTCTAACCCACTTCTTTTGATAACAATGATTTCTAAAGACTAGAGAATGGATTGAAATAATGCTTTGAATGAGGAATGCTCTACTACGGCAACTTTTTCCAAGACCCCAAAACATGGGCGAACCAAAAAGACTCTATATCTGCTAGGGCACAAACAAGAATGCATGGCAATGCAAAGTCAAAGAATATATTCAAAGCAGAAGCCTACACCAAAAGTTCCACAAAAAATTTAGCTTAATAAAAAGCATGCTTCTTGGTGAAGACTTAGTTACACTGACCGAGCTTCACAAGGGAGTGAAGACTACACTGGTCCATTCCTGCTTCTTTACTCATTCTTCTAGATTCGCCCCCTTTCGATTGTAAAGGCCGACAACAATTGACCTTAGAAGGAATATCTATCTCTACGAGGACGAGCTACTAGAGGAGCAGACTTCTTAATAGTTCAACAATTTGTCTGGGAAAAGCTAAAAAAATCACACACATGGTTCTATCAGCTCAAGGTAGCGAGAGCATGCGACTGAATGGATGGTACTGACCAGACTGTAAAGAGAATTGAATAATAGGATTATGGAACCTATGGGTAGTTGTGTCACATTTCCCAACCTTAATGCCGTTTTGGACACACCAATAATTCAAAGGTTTTAACTAAGCTTCAAACTTTGACTTTATCAATACAAGTTTAAAAGTAAAAAATTGTTCCAATTTATTTCTTTTTCTTTCTTTATTTTTCTTTCTGCACTTATTGCATAAATGTTTGTTAGGGATTAGCAAAGGAAAGTATAGGGGGTGATGAATAGACATTTCATATCCTTTATTCTTTCATTTTGACCTTAAATTCCTAGATAAATGCATGTATATATCATTAGTTTGTGAAAATAAACACTCAATAACTCATACAAAATATTGTATAAGAGACTTTACAAAATACTATATGTATTTCCAAAATAAAAGAATAAAGAAAAGAAAAGAAAAAGAATGAATTGTCAAAGACACTGAGTGATCCTAGCCCTCGAGACCCAGTCATCATGATAACTTGTCAACATGGAATAAAGTAGGGGGAGATAGGGTGGTCAATTGTACAAACAATACACTCAAAAATCCTAAATATATAACCCCATAATTATAGTTTGGGACCAATTTTATTTACTTGTTTTTTAAATAAAATCAACAAACTTTGAACATGAACATTGTACACAGAATACAAAAAAATAAGAAATTAATTTCATTTAAAAATATTGCACATGTGCCAGCAAAGAGAACTTTGCCGACCTGTATCTTATCCTTACAAGTTCAAAATTCACCAAACTCACCTTTATTGTCCATAAAATAAAATAAGATATTTAATGAAGTGGTTTTATTCAATTTATAACTAAGATGCAAAAGTTATGTTTTGGACCCTCATTGTGCAATATACCTAAATATAATATTCAATATATTCATTCTTTATATTCTTCCCTCTCTCATATTTTTATAATTTTTAAATATTGTTGTAAATACATGCACATAATTAAAATAAAATAAAATCATTAATAATATCATTAAATAAATAAATACACTTTCATATATAGATGAATTATACTTGTAAGTATCGATATAATAAATATTCATATTTATTTTAGTAAATAAACAACTTCAGAAAAATACAATAAAAATACCTAAATGTGTGTTTAAATAAGTTAAAATATAAAAAATGCCAATATATATATTAATAAAATATAAAATACAAAATAAAATTAAATTACACAAATACATGTATAAATACCTGTAGATATACATGTAAAATGTAACATATAATAAAATAGTTTGTAAAAATAAATAAAAATCATATTTAACTACTATAGAAAATTACAAACATATTTGATGTTTATCAAAAAATAATAAATTCATTTCCTATTTTTTAATCAAATTCACAAAGTATTTAATTTATTCTTTTTTCTGGTTGGTCCACATGGACCAACCAAAGGTGAGGGTTTGTTGACTGGCGGGTCAACTACCCCCTTGGTACCTCTGCCTTTTGTCAGAGCTTCTGACACCCCAACGTCACCGATTTCTCAGACCTCCACCTCTCTTCCATTATTCTCGAGACCGCCACCATACTGTACCCCCTTTGTCCTTGACCCTCGCCCACCACTAAATCATCACCAACCATCCTCGATTTGCCCGCCATCACCTCATCTTTTTGGCCAAAGACCACCTCTATAAAGACCCCCTGGCCTTTGTTTCATTTTTTATCCTCCTTCGACCACTGTAACCCCAGTTGGACTCCCCTATAGAGCTCCTGGTGACAGCAGGACCAGCTCTGGCCCTTCTTGGCATGGAGAAAGTGGTGGAGGGTACGGTCCAGGTCAGTCGAGCCTTCGTCTCCGGTGACCTCTTCTGCTCTGATCTTCAGGGCTTGTCAAGCTGCTAGGATAGTTCATTTTCTTCAGTTTTAGTTCTAGCAAGCTATTTTAGGTTTTAATTCTACCATTTAATCATCCCAATACCATAATTTGAAAAGTCAAAATCACAAGAGCCTTCAGTTCTGCCACCAAATCCATTGTAACTCGACCTTGTTTTGACTCCCCTCCGCTTCCATTTTCTTCCACATCACCTTCTCCACAATAAACCTATATTTCCATCTCGGTTACTTCATAGAATCGAGCCATCATAGCTCCCTCCACCGTCTTCACTGGAGCTCCTATCACCCCACTCACCCCGTGCTTCTACAACTTTAGTAGAGGGTCAAGGAGATAGCCCTCGACCCCTTAACATTTTGGTGCTGGTCCGCGATTGTCAAATATACTTGGAGACCACTCACAAGTTAGAAAAGGATCTCCAGGCATCGCTTGCTCTTGGGCTCCTCCGGTGAGCCTTGGACCCATTTAAGGTGCCTTCCAGACGTGCTATGCTCCCAGAAAGCCAAGGACCTGCTCAGATTTGAAGGAGGAGACTGGACGGGGGAAATATTAGAGATCAAAGCTCGACGGAGCTTTGTTCTTGATGTGTTCTTCGTGAACCCTCGAGGACCGCCATATGCGAGCCTCAGCCCATATAATCTGGGCTGCTGAATCCAAGGCGAACCGCCATCCACATCGACCGTCCAGATCGCCATGTGGAAGCCCCAGGACCCTTCGGTAATGCATGTTCTAAGGGGTAAATTATTAAGTAACCCTTAGATTTTGTAGTTTTATTATTTAGTCCTATAAATATTTGTTTACATTTAAAATGTTGGGTAAAAATTGCATATGGTCTAATGCACTTGAAGAATATTGTGTATTGGTCCGCTGCTAGGTCAACTCATGTGGTGCTCCACGCGAGTTGGCATTTTGCAGGGGTACCCCTTGGTTTTTGTAATTAAATTTTAGTTCATTAAAATTATGAATACATGTTATATTTTTGGTTTATATGCGTAGAGACCATCGACTTTAATTTTAATTGCAAATATACCCCTTCTTGAATGGTACAATTTCTTTTTTGTATTTCTTTCTGGATTAAATAACTACCTTGCTCTTTAAATCATGCAAAAATTTCTGAATATGCTCCGAATGATGCAATAACATGCCCATTTTTTATTTAAATTTCATTACATTTTCAGTTTATAAAAATTAATTTTGGTGCTATTTATTCCTTATTTAGAGATAAAAATACAAAAAATAGGAAAATAATTTTACAAATTCTAGATAAAACTATATATCATATATTATTTTTATAATATAGATACATACCAAAAATCACAAAAAATATCAAAAGAAAACCTTAAAAAGTAAAAAACCCTCCTAACCCTAAAAATAGAAATTAATTTCAATAAAAATAGTTTTCTGTTCTAGGTTTTTATATATATTATTACTACAAAAAATAGTTTTAAGGAATTTTGGAATATTTATCTATTTTTAAAACCTTAAAACA
The DNA here is from genome assembly GCA_037367405.1 of Ottelia alismoides. Classification (NCBI taxonomy): domain Eukaryota; kingdom Viridiplantae; phylum Streptophyta; class Magnoliopsida; order Alismatales; family Hydrocharitaceae; genus Ottelia; species Ottelia alismoides. Next base: position 839,539 of record JAZKJV010009683.1, on the reverse strand, counting down.
TTCGACATATTTATTAACTCCCTGATTTGGAGTATTTTAAATTTTAAAAAACCCAAAAGTAGTAGAAATTCTCAGAAAAATTACAAAAATAGGAAAACATATAAAAAGATAAAAATATTTTATTTTATATTTTTTGAATATTATTAACTATATTTATAATTATCAAAGCCTATGTAATCTATATGCCCATGTATATATAATTACATATTTATTGATATAAGTATTATTATTATAAGTACTTAAAAATATTTTTAATGACTTTGAAGAAAAAAAGTAGTGTTCTTAATTGTATTTACTGAATTTTTTTTATTATATATATTATATCACTCATATTATACTTATCATTGTATATATATACATATACACATATATATTATTTACTTTATAAAAAAATTAAAATCAGAAAAATATAAAAAGAAAAAATTATAAAATTAAAAAATATGTAAAAAAATATATAAAATTTAAAAGTAATAAAAATCAAATATATTTAAAAACTCACAAAAAAATAAAACCCAAAAATACAAAAAATAGTTGTTATTTTTTTGTTATAGATAATAAGTGTTTGCCTATCCCTATAGCTCTTTGTGGTTCGATACCTAGAATACTTGTACACTATACACTTTTGTCTGGGTTATAATAAATTTTTGCCCGCTTTACTTGACACTGCTTTATCATTATCTGTGGGTTAATTGTCTATTTAATTGGAGTTTCATGTTCGGTCATCTTAACAACACTATTGGCCTCACCTTGTAAGACCACTTTAGACCGGATGGTCTCTTTTGACTAATCAGTAACTAATAACCCATTATTTGTGACATGTACAAAATGATGTGTATTCATGAATGTTTTAGTAATTGAAATACCATCTGTATATTTATCGTTGTAAGAGTACCGATAACTAAAAAGACACCATATGTATGTTTATCATTGCAAGAATTAACTCTTTTATGTAACCCATAAACCTTCTTTGCAAGCAACATCAATTGTCATACACAACTACTATTTTGTAAATTCAAAGCATATAGTATCTATACATAACATAAACCTCGTCAATCTTCTATACATAACCTTAAAGCATGTTAAGTCATGTGGCCCTATCACTTTTTCACAAGAAAAATCCAAAATTTCTTTTAGCCCTCAATGTACATTCGTGTCCTCACTTCCCAACCATCTTTCCTCTTCCGCCCTTGGACATTTGTAGGAATACACCCCTCTTCCCCACAACTCCCATCTAGGATTGCTGCTTCTTCCCACCCTTTCTCCCTTCAAATCTCGCCTCTCCGACTCCTCTAATGCTTGTTGTAGCGTTGTCGATAGTGGCTCCTCTACGAATGCTCCCCTACTTTCCATAACATCGTCAATGGTGTTAGGGCTCCAGATCTAGGGATGAACCCACTAAACTCGACAATCGTGGAGAGCTCCACTTTGAGCACCGTCACATCCGACAGGAAGAGATCTTCTCCTCCAACCCCATACATCTCTGCAAATCCAAACTAAACGAGATGAGCAAGATGACCACCACCAACAACAAGACCCACTTCCCGTCTCAAAGATGCCACCCGTATATCGGCCTCATCATGTCTGGTGGCACATGCTATGTCGTGGAGCTCAACCTTGTCTTGAAGTTTAAGATCGCGCGTCCCACGCTTGAGTATGCCTCGCTCCTCTCCACCCTCTCGTGCATGTTCGTTGGGAGGTCCGAGAGGCTCTAAGACATCATGCACCTCTACACCGCTGTGATAGTGTCCATGAGGAGCATGGACATGCATGTTCCACTGTGGAGGAGTGAGTATGTGCATGCGAAGTAGTCAGGTGTGTACAGAAGGAGTAACATCGTGGTTGGCAAGGACGAGGGCAACATGGAGGAGATGGAGAGCTGCCAAAGGGTGGTGGTTGGGTACAGAGAGGGGTGGATGTGAGGTGACAAGATCATAACCACAGTGGTTAGAGGGAGAACATGGTGAAATCTGGGGATAGAACACGATCACATTCTCCTCCTCCTCTTCTTCTTATGTATAAGAGATGCTTTCTCCATTAATCTTTAGCTGAGAAATTGCAACATCTCTGTTGTGATTATGGGAGGGTTTTAAGCCCTTGATATTGATGTCGGGAAGGAGGAAGCAACACTTTTGTACATTTGTTCTTACAAGGTGATGTGGGAAGAATTTTTTAATGGGTATAATCTTAAAACAGAAGCGATTATCTTCCTTAATTAGTGATTGTTCTTTAGCCATTTCGTGTACATTTCTTACATAATGATTTTAAGCAATCTTCCTTCAGATTTACTTTGAGGTTGTTGCCTCCTTCTATAGAACTGTTTTAGTTCCTGGAATATTGATGTTAAAGAATCTAACTCATATGTTTAATATCTTATTAATAAGATCTTCCCAGCTCTGGTCTCACAGCATTTTAAAGTTTCGATCTTTTATGTACTGCCAGTGGTGTATGAGACCCAAAAGGCCATGAACCTCATGCCATCGTTGAGTCATCCGGTAGCAATGGAACCTATACTGTCTGGGAGAATGTTGCTCCCATAAACTCTGCAGACATCATCGCAGTGCACATTGCATTGATGATGATATTCTACGATGGGGTGGTGATGGTGTTATGCAATTTCCCACCAAACAAGGCAATGGAGCTCCTCGCCATGGTCTGTCGGGGGATTGGTAATGCATCTTCCCATAAGACAGATTTAGTGAGTTGGACTTCGCATGCTGATGTGATTACCATCGCATAGCCATATGTCAGTCCTCTCATTGGCTTTCTGTGAATAAATTATTTACTGTTGCTACATTTATCTAATATAGTAAATATATAAATAAATTCAAGTAGTTCATTATATGATAAGAATAAAGTTAGAATTATAACTTCCTAATCATCGGATCTAGGATTGACAATGCCCCAAAAGTTATGAATGTATCTGCTTTAGAGCTTCGAGGTCGTTGCCACATCCTTCTCCCTCGATGTCCCACCGAGCTCACATCTTTGTTGATGCTACTAATGACGAGGTTCACATATTTGCACCATCACTCAAATCCATTATATTTATTATGTTTTAATATCAGTTGTTATCTTAATATATCATTTTTTATTTCAAACAAATAGAAGCATATATCATGCACTATGTGGAGCCTAAGGTTTAGGGCTTAGTGCATCATAGAAGCGTGTAGATCATATCAAATATAATCTAGGGTAACTAGTCATACTAGTTGCAACATGCAACCGAATTAAATTTTTTTAATTAGATGAAATCACATGATATGAGAACACTTCTCAAATCATTTCATCAAGATCACAAATGAGTCAAAGGATTACCTCTTGAAGCGTGAATGCGATCACTTGTTTCTAAGAAAAGAGAACTTCTATCTCAAGTTCGATCCACAAAGGATGCACTTGCAGGCACGTGGGTGAGATCCGTGCTTCCCGCAATTCGAGTTGAAGATCTGAACCCGGATCTCTTGATTTTGTCCCATAAAATCGATAGCCCTCCTCACAAGCAAGATGCACTGAAGAATGCAGAGATCCATAAGCAATTGATTCAGCAGCACAACAATGACACACGACTGCGAGGCTCTCTAGGTCAATATGGTGGACGACCACAATATTGAGAGAGAGGGCACGCGCGTATGTGTGGGCATGTATGAAAATAGAGAGAGAGAGAGAGAGAGAGATTTGTTGCTCTTTTGTTGTAGTAGAAAAGACTAGGTTTTCCATTTCTTTTATACTAAATTGGATATCCATGGATCCCAATTCATGTGTATACATAATAATTGGTGTAGATTTATTTCTGCCTTAAATAAATGGTCTTGATTTTGCTGCATAAATTCACAATAACAAATCAATTTAAAATGAATTAAATATATTTAATATTCATCAATACAAATTAATTTGATTTAAATCAATTAAGATGTGGAATGAATGGGAAGAAAGCAAGCATCCTTCCACTTATAGATTGGACGACCACATTGAAATAGGACTCAATGGTGGTCGTCCACCCTCTATAAAGGGAAGGTGGCTATCTTATTCCAATTTTGCAAGATCTCATATCTCAACAAGTATTCCACATATGCAACAACTTTAGTTGCATAATTATTCACCAAAATAATTCCAAATTATTTTGTGATAATTTCAATCATGCCATTGATAATTATTAATTGTATTCAAATATCCAATATAAAATTGAAATTGCATTTATAATTAATTATATATTGTGAATCCAATTCACATCAATATTTAATTCTTAAATACTATTTACAATTAAATCTCTCCAACATACTATACACCATATTTAAATATTTGTGATTATCATGATAGTGATATTCATATTAATCATATATTCGATAATTAAATCATATTTAATTATCTTGTATGACTATTCTCATGTGTCCAAATAATATGAATCATATTCATATTATTCATGATAATTAAATCATATTTAATCATCAATTCCTAATGCTCAAATATTTTATCAACAATGAATTATTCTTGAACTCTTTCAAGAATAATGTGCTTTCTCTGCGGATACTTGGAGATAAGGACACGACGATTGTACATTCCATGTATAGTGACTTGGATACTAAGATCGTATCTCATATCCAGATCAAGGCGACCTATCAACGATGTTTGATTAAATCAAACTATAAATCTAATCTTCTCATCACATCTTAATCACATTCAGATCAATGTCCAATATTTAGACTAAGATCATATTACTAATCTACTGAGAGGAGTCACTAAAATCCTATCTTGTTTCATCATTCCCTCGGAATGGAAGTGTCTTGGTTATACAACCGCTTATGATCACATCACCCTCAAGTATTCCTAATGCCCGTACATCCTCCATACTGGAAGGCACAGAATAAACCTGAAGTTTATATCATATTTAGGCTATCTTCTTCATGGTTTTATAGTTAAGTTTCTCATTCAGTCATTAGGAGTTGGTATCGATCATATGCTTTCCAAAAGCATATGTCATACTTACAAATTCTTGGCATACTTCCAAAGAAAGACGACCATGCATGGAATTTGATCGATCCCGATACCTCATGAGTGAGCTCATGTTTTCTGATTCAGTATTGAACATGTATGATACCTTTGAGAGATCATATTACTAATATGCCATTGTATTCACACCAACTTGCTAGTGTAGATATTGATTAGGTCATCAACTTAATGGTCTACCTAATGTAGGTACATAGACATATAGTAATACATCTGTCTGCGATTAGTCGATGCGTGCTGATATCGTGATAGCATACGACATAGGTCTTGGTTATCTCGATCTCATTAAGTCAACTCTTTGACCTACCTTATTTGACACCTTGATGAATCTGCGATTCATCATCTCAATATATTAATCTTAGCAAAATCCCTGAGTATAATCTCAAATTAATGTTCGTAAACTCAATAAATTAATCAAATGACTCTTGTAAATAAAATGCACTAATTATTGTATATTATATTGTACAAGATAAATTAATAATAAAAGCCACAAAATAAAGAAGTTTTTCACCTGTAAATAGCTCAAAACGTTATGTATTTTTAATAATTTCATTTCAAATCCTTTTTGGCTTATTCTTTCTCTGACTTGTTCATAAAATTATATATAAAAATACAAAAATAAAAAATAAATTCCACCTCAAATAAATACTCCTAGATCCCAAAGAGAAAAAGTAGTAAAGTCCAACTTCCCGGCCAAATTCCCGCTCTGTATGAACTCCAAATACACTACACTTACTTTTAAAGTTTAAGTTTGAAAATTATCTATCCAATGAAAGTGGCTTCATTAAAATCGGAGCTCGTTTGCAAAATTTGGATTTTGGGACCTAGGAGTACATTGCATATATTGTACACATTTTTTCTTTTCTAATTTTTTTATTTTTGTTTTCTTAATTATTAAAAATCTATAAAAAAATAATTATTATGTTTTATTTTATTTTTAATAATTTATTTTACTTTTATATTGTAAATATTTTTTTATTAAAAATACAAAAAAAAATAAATTAGAAAAGTAAAAAAAACATGTACATATTGTTTGTCTTATCTTGTAAATTCTCCACTCTTTTTCTTCTCTTTATTTTATTGTATTTTAGTCGCCTATTTTATTTTATTTTTTCCATTATTTATTTTCTATTCTCTACAATAACTCCCATTCAACTCCATATAACCTCCATTCAACTCCATATTTTCTGACCTCCCATTCAACTCTATTCAACTCCGCCATTTTTCCAATAACCTCTCATTCCACTCCATCTCCTCCACCTTATTTTTTCTAACATCCCTTTCTCTTCTCTTTTTATTCATCTCTTCATCCTCGTTTTTGCTGATCCACCTTTATGTGAGAGAGAGCCCGAGCTCCCTAAGTTGAATCGGTGTCAACGTGATAACCGTGGTCGAGCGATGACCGCCTCCTCTCCGGTGAGATCCGTTGGCATTCCGGCCAACATCGCATCCGCCTCTATGCGCTGCTCGAGCTCATCGCTCGTTGGCGATTCGAGCGAGGACCACGCTTCTTGTGAGCACGTCACATGCATCCGCTTCCATCCTAGGTAGTTTTTCCTTTCATTTTATCATCATTTTTATTTTCATATTTTTTAATCACATCACATTCACCACCCCTTCATTTGTTCTACTTTATCATCTTCATGTTTCATATAATCACCACCACCACTCCATCATATTTGCATTTTTTACCCTGTTTAATAAAATTTTAAAAATCAAAATCACAACACAACATCAAAATTAAAAAAAAACAAAAAAAAACAAAGAGCAACACAGTAGTGGCCGCCCCCCACCGCCGGCCATCGCTGCCCACACCCGGTTGTGTTCCGTCGGCCACTATCGTCCTGCCTTCTCGTCGTAGCCACCTGCGGTTGCCAGACCACCGCCACCTGTGGACGTCCTGCACACCCCCCAGCCAGCCATCTCCTCCCAGGTCCAGTGCCCACGTGCGGCTCCACAGCATCTGTCGCCCTCCGCTAGGCCTTGCATTGCCACTGCCATCTCCAGCCAACAGCGGCCTCCATGCCACCCAGCTCGTCACCTGCTGCCAACCTCCTGGTCGCCCGCAACTCCGTCCCTTCCAGCCACACAGCAGAGCAACCGAGCCTCCTCCTCCGCACCATCACCCCCAGATCCACTTGCGACCGAGCCTTCTCCACTAGCAGTTGCGCCGCTCCCAACCGTGCCGCCCCACCTTTTCAAAGTTGATGCATGCCATCCTCCTTTCGGTGCCCTACCTGCAACAACAAAGAGGAAGGAGGTTATTCTTCTTATTTTTGTAAAAATTGCATTTCTATTTTATTAGTTTATATTGCAAAAATGCCTATATATAGTTGTTGTAAGATTGTGTTTTCTGGAATTGCACGGATATTCCTACTTTAGCACGTTAATTTGGACATCTGTTTAGCATCATTTTATTTAATGAAAAGTATCATTATGTTGAGCAATTAATTCTCTATCATTTGGATATTTATTTGGATTTTTATGATCTTTGGGTAATTAATTAAAATAAGTTTTGTGAATACTTTCTTATTTTACCCAATTTGAGCTCTTAAATTCATATTTCACTCACGATTGTTTCAAAAATTCCAAAAAAAATTGTAAATGATGCTTTAAAATATGCCTTAATTAATATCCAAATTTTATTTTAATTGGAGTTGTTCTGTGCCTTAAATAAATTGTAGAGTAATTTTTGTAATTGATTTTTAATTAAATCCACACAGTATATTTTTGCAAAATTCCAACTCTCCTGGATTGCATGTTAAAATACCTATTGGAGATAATTCTCTCTCTGGATGATTTGACATTATGGATTTATTAAGAATTAATTACTCACTATCACTCTATTTTCATCAAAAAATCCATAAAATTCATATTTTATCAAAAAATTCCAAAAATATTACGTAGTCTTATTTCATCATGTTTATATTCTAGTAAAATTTCCATAATTGTTGCATTCTGTTTGTTTGAATAATTGCGAAAAAAACCCATAAAAGTATGCATTTTTCATTGTTGCATTTTAATTCCTAAAATTCCAAAAAATATGTTCTACATTCATCACTGGATTAGGTTTGTAAGAAAAATATAATTTGGCTAAATTGAATTAATTTTGTATTAAAATTAATTTGGTTACGTTGTATATTTTCTTATTAGCTTAATTCACTCGCATTTTGCATTCGTATTTATTTTCACATAATAAAATAAAAAATCTGCATTGGAAACATAGACCTAAGTTTTCTAATTTAACCCGATGTTGTTCCTTTACCTCCCTGTGTTCGACCCTGGACTTGCCCGAGATATAAATTAAAAGCTAAGTCCTCTTCACGGAGATCTTTTCTTGGTTTTGACTGATTCGCTAAGTACCCATATTACAATGAGAACAAATTATATCACGTACTAGCGGACCCATCAGATGGTGTTCTGACCCCCAAGCCACCTTGTATTTATTCCAAATTATTTCTCTGTTAATTTTTGTATTTATATATTTTGGTTTTCTCTCTAATATAAATTTCATTTTCCTTGCGAGGGCTCGGTGGACTTGGAGTGCATTGGAGGTCGACGGACGTGACGCGCGCCAACTATTGAAGATCGAGTAAGAAAATTTTATTTTCAAGAGTATTATTATAATTTTTGTAATTATTGTGTTGTAATAATTTAGTTAATTTTCCCATTTACAATGGCTCTTGTTTGAGAGCTCGTGCGTGTAAAAGAGGCTTGTACATTATTTTGTGGTGTGTCGAGACCTGTTTCACTCTCCAGTGAGGGTGGGGCTCGACTTGAGTGGCGAAATTAAGAATAGGCACATGGAAGTGTAGCATCAAATTTGTTTGTGCTCATCGTAATTTAGGCCACACATATCTTAGAAGATTCACATATCTGATAAGATTCATTATGAGACGCACATAACACATATTACTTAGCTCGAATTAACTCAATTCTTCCCTACTAATAGTATATTGTTTAGGTGCGGTTTGCTCGATCTGCATGCATTTAGTGTAAAATTTAAAAATTCAGTTTTGCATAACGCATGGAGAGTGCTGGGAGTCACTGTAAGTATACCTTCTTCTGAGCATGCATCACTTCTTCTGAGCATGCATCATTGTTTCACATTTGCATTCTGATTTCTGACTCCTTCCTTGTTTTGTAACTTAGGATTTCAACGGAAATTGGGACTGACTGGTAGACGTGCCTTGTTGTGCTCAGATTAAATTTCAAGTGATAACCTAACTCTAAAATTGGGACTGAATTGAGCAGGTCATGAAACTCCATTTCTTCATCTTAATGTTCTATTATTAACCCCCTTGCTTAAAGTTTTGTCAACAAAAACCCAGTTAGTGTCCTGTATTAAACAGAGTCTTAAATAACAAAAAAAATGACAACACAAAAATTCGTGGTATTTTTAGACTTAAAAATAACCTCAAAAATATTCCGGGCCTTTGTTTGATTTCATCTCTAGTTTTGATCAACATGAAACTTGTAGATCTCATCGAGATCTACAACTTTCATGTTTTGAGTTTCCTCAAAATCGGCCATCTTGACCTTCAAAAAGCAAAAATATAATTGGAATAATCTGATTGGGCCACGTGGCCCATTCTGGGGGCGCCACGTGGCCCCGCCTCTCTTGTCTCTTCCGCCTCTTCTTCAAGCCGTCGGATCTCCTCCTGAGATCCAACGGTCCCAGGCTTTCCACGCACACCCCTTTTCCTCGGCCGTCTGATCATCCTCGCCTTCAATCTGCACCGCATGTGAGCGCTCTCACCAGAGCGTGCCACGTGGCGCATTATGCGCCCTTCGATCGCGCTCCAGATCTTCCATCTCGGTCGCTCATTCCTTTGACGCTCCTTAGCCCTTCGATCGCGTCTTCTTCACATCACAACCATCCGCTAGCGCGCATGCCCCAGCTTGACACGTGGCTGCTCCTTAGCTCTCCGATCACTTCGCCCTGGATCTGATCAAGACCGTCGTTGCGCGCCTCCATCTTCGCCGTTGGATCAACAGATCCAACGGCTACCGCGTCATCGTCAACCTCCCGACGACCACTTCTCACACGTCTTCCATCTCGCGCACCGTTCAACCCCTTCCCTTTTTCTCCGTCACTCCAGTGACCATCTCCTCTCGCCAACCGCTCCACGGTCTTCCCCACTCTTCCCTCCACCTCGCGATACCTTCGTCAAACCACGAACTCTCCTCCTGTCACCCCATAATTCCCTCGAAACCCACGACTATCACCACCTGCACCGCCGGCTTCCCCTTCAAATATCGCGCCTCCCCCCTCGAGTCCAAGTTGTCCACCTTTACAAGGGGAGTGGCCCAGCCCTCCTCCACCTCCCTGTGACAGGGGGAGGCGGAGAGATCGAGCGAAGACGACCGTCTTCCCCGGTGCGACCCTCCGTCGATTCATGGCGGAGCTGCGGCGCCATCGCGATCGCCCGAGCTGCGTCGACCGGCTGTTGACGTCCAGCGAAGACCCGTCCCGCTCCGCCTCCGACCAGGTAAGTCCCTCCGATCTTCCTTTGTCTTTTTATTCGATTTCGTCGATTTAACTAGGCCTCTTCGGCCGTCCTCTCGCTCCATTGAACCTCTCCAAAGCTTCACCTTTACTCCCCCTTTCACGCGCTACCTCTGACCACGCTCCTACTCCTTCAGACCCTAAAACATCTCCGACCCACCTCCTCTGCCACACACGGCGGAGGAGCTCCGAGCTCCCATGTTCTCCGCCCCACACGAGCTCCCCATTTTGCTCCACTACGCACGCACGAGTGTTTGTTCGCTTTGGCTATTGGGCTAACCATGCAGGTCGACAAAACCCTCACTGACTGGAGCTCTCGCCGGAGCATTCTTCATCAACGCCGGCATGGACACCAGAGCATCGGCAACCTTCTTCTGAAGCCTTGGCAGGTTCCCCGAGCCCTCAGCTACCTGGACGACCCTGCTAGAAGCTCTAGGGAGCATCACCATCATCGGATGAGAGCGGCGGAGGAGGAGCGTCTTCGCCGGAGCTCCAGAAGCGCCGCCAGCCAAAGGTGGGGGAGAGATCACAGTTACCGTTGGATGGTATACTCCCGGTGATCATCCAACGGCCCAGATGAGGCCACGCCATCGCTTCCATCAACCGTTGGATCTTCAAGATCCAACGATTCTTATGCCGCCACGTCGACACTCCATGATCGCACAGCAGTCGCCCGATCGTCACGATCAGATGGACTCCAGCCGGCCACGTGTCGGATCCATAGCCTCCCCGAGTCTAGCACCCGAGCCTCCAGGCCTGGATGCTTCCGAGCCTCCACGAGCCTGCACCGAGCCTCAAACCACCCGAGCCAAGCCGAAGCAACCCCCGAGCCTTTGCCGACCTCGAGCCTCCTTCCGAGCCTGGATAGCACGTGCGTTGCACGTGTTTATCTGGGCAATTTGCAGAGACGCCCTCCAAACTTCTCCATTTTGCATTCAGGTCCAGTTATCACCTGCCGTCCACGTGCACTGTGGTTGTTTTGCAACCACACCCCTGCAGGATTCCATATTTGCAAAAAGGCCCTTGTGCGTATGGGCAAATTACAGGGAATGTCCTTTTCTTTTACATAATTTCATTTTAGTCCTCCCAGGGACCTGTATGCAATCTTATTTCATGTTTTCTTGCATTTATGCCCTTGTGTTCATTCTAGCATATCTTGAGCATAGAGTATCCGATTCAGTTGATTTCAGTTCCATTTCGAAGCTTGTTTGATGCACTTTCTAATGGCATATTAAGTTTTGCATTTTGGACACTTGAATTTGTATGTATTATTGTATTCGCCATGTGTCCCTTATTATTAACTTATGCCTTGTTCACATTATCAATCAAGCTTGACATTTTAAGCAAATCTGAAATTGACTCCGATTTAATTTGCTCATCATATTTACTCTGACTTAGGGTATATTTGATTGCATTTCATGGCATCTATTTGCATGATAAAAATAAATGATAAAAAATGCATGTTTATTTTTAATGCATTGTTGTGTCCTTGCATAATTTGACCTATAGATCTCCAACTCAACACTTAGTTAAATAAATTGAAATCCGGATAATTAGAGAGAGGCCCGTGTCCCTGAGTTCGACCTTGGTATCTTACCAAGTAAAAAAAATTAATGATCATCTCATTTTGATCTATCATATACATATTTAAATGAGATGATCTTTTTTATGAGCCCGAATTGGCCCGACTGCTACGACAATTCCGAGTGCTAAAAACACTCTCTTAAAGGGCCAATTTTGCGGATTATCAAATGGCGCCGTTGCCGGGGACACGGCTCATTTCTTTTATTTTTTGGATTTTTTGTTTGTTTAATTAACTGTATCTTTTTTATAGGTCATTTTTGTTCATTTATTTCGCATTATAAAATTTTCTTTTCGATTGATCTCTAATCATTGTTTCTGTGGCAGGGCCCTTGATGGTTCAAGGAGACGAGGAGCTGCAGAAGCACACTTGGAGTACATCGAGAAGAAAGAAAAAAAATGTGTCTTGCATTTTTTCCATGTAATAATTTGTCTTTTACAGCGGTCTTTGATCGAAGGCTCGCGGTTGTAATCGAACGATCATGGTTGTGTGGGGATCGTCCCCACTTGAGTGTCGACCTAGGACCAGGCACGCGGCTCTTTGAGCGGTCTTTCATTTTTTATCTTTTACGTGCTTGCTCGTAGGTAGGACACACTTTAAATTTAGACGCACATAATCTCGCATCACTTAGCTAAAATTAATGAAAATCAATCACCGCTAATAGATGCATGATTAGGTGCGGCTTTTTCGACTTGCATGCATGTTGATTTTGGTTTCCAAAACGGCCTCAGTTTTTCAGGGATTTATTGCCAAATCACTGCATGTTTTATCGCTTAGCCTAGATCGCGGTTTTTATCGAATACATGTTTTTCTCGGCTTTCTTTTCCTATCTTGATCACCTAGGATTAATGGAAAATGAGAATGAATGGTAGACAATGATTGCTTGATTTTGAGCTAACCATAATTCAGTGATAACCTTAAATAAAATTGAGACTGTTAATCGCAAGTCAACATGAAATGGAGTAAAACTTTGGTTTTGGGAGAGCAACACCCGCGCATACGCCTTGATTTTCACTTCACATCTTTTCTTTGCGTAAAAATCTAATGTTTTATCACCAATAAAACCGACAAGATAATAAACCAACCTCAGTTGGTTTCATGTGTGAGTTGGTGAAACTAAGGATTTTGCTTGATTGATTGGGCCATGTTTGCTACGATACACACCCCAAATCCTTAGTCACTCCATTCATCTCCGCAGATTCAAACCACTCACTTGTAGATCCATCCCTCTTCTTCATTCACCTTGGGTCCCTCCCAACAACAATTTCTATCTTTGTACTTAGGCTAATCTCAGCCTAAGTATAGGGGGGACCCGAGTCCCCGTGATTTTTCTCTACTCATCTATCCTTGCCTTTATACTTAGGTTATTTCTAACCTAAGTATAGGGGGAGCCCCTCTTAGCTCATGTATATTCCTACATATTTAAATGGACCTATGTACTTGTAACATCTAGTGCTATGAGGACATAGCAAAGTTTAAGTATAGTGGGGTATACCGTATTTACCGTATACTTACTTTAGCTATAATCTGAAAAATTTGAAAAAATTAAACCTTTTTGGCTAAGGTAAAACTCTTTGGACTAAGAGAACTCAAATGATTTCACGGCTTTTTGATATTATGTTACGCTATTTTTATAAAAAAAAATATTTTCGAAAATGATTTTTCTTTGTTTTGAAAAAATCTTTTGAAAATGTTTTGAAAACTTTTTATTTGCGTGACATGGTTTTGAAAGTCTTTTCAAGGAAAGTTGAGTCTAACTTGTGTTTTAACCTTTATTAAAATCCATAAAAATGAGAAAAACGCAAAACCCTTTAGGAGCCGTTAGTGACTACTAAGCCCAATTAAGTAAGCCGCATTCAGTGAGGGTTCGCCCTTAGCAGATTGGATGGTTTAGAGGACATCGCACAAGGCCCCGTCCTCAAGCAACGGGCTTCGGCCTGTACTTACATCCATACTGGCTGAATTGTAGATGCTCAATTGAGTTTAGACAGTTCTAATATCTCTTGAAGCCCAAAAAAAATCTTGTTTTTGAATGAAGGAGTTGGATTAATCCTCTACACTTACACTTTCACCCAGGATCTGAATTGGTCAAGGAGACTTAGCTTTTTGAGGTCTTTGAGATTTTTAGGTTAACCAGCCTTAGCCATCAGGGTCATAGACTTAATCGTCCACATTCTCCTAGGTTTCTAGATTTGCATGCTATATTCCATGCTTGGTCTCAGACAAAAAAAATATGATCAGCACATCACATGCACGACTGTGGTTTTGATGAGATGAGTTGATTTTTCACTTGAGGAATTGGGATGAGGAAGTCAAGTTTGGATTTGATCTAATGATGCTCGAGGATGGGATAAAATCTTTGGAGGCTTCATGAAACCTGATTGTCAGCAATATTAGCCAGTATGAGAACTTGGTCTTATACTAATCTCTTGATATTGACCTAAGTACCAGGGTGTGAAATAAAAAAAAATGTTGATCAGTGTGCGCCAACTCTTGGTAAAAGCAGTGGAGCTAGCCACAAATTATACAAGTCAAAGAAATTCAAAGAAAAGCTCTCATTCCACAAAGTCAAATATCAAAGAGCTTCCACCAAAGGCGAGCGCTCCCAAACTTTTCAAAGTGTCCACTTGGACCACCGCTATTAGGACCAGGAGTCGGGCTTGCACCAAAAAAGGGCTCTGCATCGTAAATGCTACAAGTCTGGGTGTCGAAGGTACGATAGGTACTCAAAAGAGACACACCCTGGTGTACTCCCAGGAAAACAAGTGCAGACGGATCCAACTTCTCTTGACGGACGCACTGATCAACACCAAAAAATGTGTTGCGTAAATGGCACTAGAGAGAATCCTTGTTCCAATGAGAGGGAGAGAAGAAATGACGCAATCCCATGCCCTCCATTACTGGCCTGCCATCTATATTTTCTAAGTCTGACAACTAAAGAGACGGTGGACAGAATGCAAGATTTGATTTATTCCCTAGATTTAAGGATTGGATCCTTAGAAGATTTTCTCGGACCAAGACTTTGGGTGACAAATTGACTCTACTCTCAGAATCGCAGTCAACACTAAAATGTCATATCCTTTAGATTAAATGTACATCAGAGAGAGTCTGGAGAATTAGAGGAATTGGATACCTCTTGATTAAGGATGGGTTGAACTCTAGAACTTTGGATCTCTAAAGTCGAGTCAACTTGATCAGATTGGATCATGTATTCACATGCACAAGGGGGGTTAATCCAACTTAGTCATTCTCTTTGATGCTCGAGGACGAGCATAGTTTAAGTATAGGGGGGTGATGAAACTCCATTTCATCATCTTAATGTTCTATTATTAACCCCCTTGCTTAAAGTTTTGTCAATAAAACCCAGTTAGTGTCATGTAATTAACAGAGTCTTAAATAACAAAAAAAATGACAACACAAAAATTCGTGGTATTTTTAGACTTAAAAATAACCTCAAAAATATTTCGGACCTTTGTTTAATATCATCTCTAGTTTTGGTCAACATGAAACTTGTAGATCTCATCGAGATCTACAACTTTCATGTTTTGAATTTTTTCAAAATCGGCCATCTTGACCTTCAAAAAGCAAAAATACAATTGGAATAATCTGATTGGGCCACGTGGCCCATTCTGGGGGCGCCACGTGGCCCCGCCTCTCTTGTCTCGTCCGCCTCTTCTTCCAGCCGTCGGATCTCCTCCTGAGATCCAATGGTCCCAGGCTTTCCACGCACGCCCCTTTTCCTCAGCCGTCTGATCATCCCCGCCTTCAATCTGCATCGCATGTGAGCGCTCTCACCAGAGCGTGCCACGTGGCGCGTTATGCGCCCTTCGATCGTGCTCCAGATCTTCCATCTCGGCCGCTCATTCCTTTGACGCTCCTTAGCCCTTCGATCGTGTCTTCTTCACATCACAGTCATCCGCTAGCGCGCACGCCCCAGCTTGACACGTGGCTGCTCCTTAGCTCTCCGATCACTTCGCCCCGGATCTGATCAAGACCGTCGTTGCGCGCCTCCATCTTCGTTGTTGGATCTCCAGATCCAACGGCCACCGCGTCATCGTCAACCTCCCGACGACCACTTCTCACACGTCTTCCATCTCACGCACCATTCAACCCCTCCCTTTTTCTCCGTCACTCCAGTGACCATCTCCTCTCGCCAACCGCTCCACGGTCTTCCCCACTCTTCCCTCCACCTCGCGAGACCTTCGTCAAACCATGAACTCTCCTCCTGTCACCCCCATAATCCCCTCGAAACCCACGACTATCACCACCTGCACCGCCGACTTCCTCTTCAAATATCGCGCCTCCCCCCCCGAGTCCAAGCTGTCCACCTTTACAAGGGGAGTGGCCCAGCCCTCCTCTGCCTCCCTGTGACAGGGGGAGGCGGAGAGATCGAGCGAAGACGACCGTCTTCCCCGGTGCGACCCTCCGTCGATTCATGGCGGAGCTGCGGCGCCATCGCGACCGCCCGAGCTGCGTCGATCGGCTGACGACGTCCAGCGAAGACCCGGGGCTCGATTCGAGCCCCAACCCAAGCCTCCCGCTCCGCCTCCGACCAGGTAAGTCCCTCCGATCTTCCTTTGTCTTTTTATTCGATTTCATCGATTTAATTAGGCCTCTCCGGCCGTCCTCTCACTCCATTGAACCTCTCCAAAGCTTCGCCTTTACTCCACCTTTCACGCGCTACCTCCGACCACGCTCCTACTCCTTCAAACCCTAAAAAATCTCTGACCCACCTCCTCCGCCACCCACGGCGGAGGAGCTCCGAGCTCCCATGTTCTCCGCCCCACACGAGCTCCCCATGTCGCTCCACTACGCACGCACAAGTGTTTGTTCGCTTCGGCTATTGGGCTAACCATGCAGGTCGACAAAACCCTCACTGACTGGAGCTCTCGCCGGAGCATTCTTCATCAACGCCGGCATGGACACCAGAGCATCGGCAACCTTCTTCCGAAGCCTTGGCGGGTTCCCCGAGCCCTCAGCTACCTGGACGACCCTGCTAGAAGCTCTGAGGAGCATCACCATCATCGGATGAGAGTGGCGGAGGAGGAGCGTCTTCGCCGGAGCTCTAGAAGCGTCGCCAGCCGAAGGTGGGGGAGAGATCACAGTTACCGTTGGATGGTCTACTCCCTGTGATCATCCAACGGCCCAGATGAGGCCACGCCATCGCTTCCATCAACCGTTGGATCTTCAAGATCCAATGATTCTTATGCCGCCACGTCGACACTCCAAGATCGCACAACAGCCGCCCGATCGTCACGATCAGATGGACTCCAACCGGCCACGTGTCGGATCCATAGCCTCCCCGAGCCTAGCACCCGAGCCTCCAGGCTTGGATGCTTCCGAGCCTCCACGAGCATGCACCGAGCCTCGAACCACCCGAGCCAAGCCGAAGCAACCCCCGAGTCTCTGCCGACCCCGAGCCTCCTTCCGAGCCTGGATAGCACGTGCGTTGCACATGTTTATCTGGGCAATTTGCAGAGACGCCCTCCAAACTTCTCCATTTTGCATTCTGGTCCAGTTATCAACTGCCGTCCACGTGCACTGTGGTTGTTTTGCAATCACACCCCTACAGGATTCCATATTTGCAAAAAGGCCCTTGTGCGTGTGGGCAAATTATAGGGAATGTCCTTTTCTTTTACATAATTTCATTTTAGTCCTCCCAGGGACCTGTATGCAATCTTATTTCATGTTTTCTTGCATTTATGCCCTTGTGTTCATTCTAACATATCTTGAGCATAGAGTATCCGATTCATTTGATTTCAGTTCTGTTTCGAAGCTTGTTTGACGCACTTTCTAATGGCATATTAAGTTTTGCATTTTGGACACTTGAATTTTTATGTATTACTGTATTCGCCATGTGTCCCTTATTATTAACTTATGCCTTGTTCACATTATCAATCAAGCTTGACATTTTAAGCAAATTTGAAATTGACTCCGATTTAATTTGCTCATCATATTTACTCTGACTTAGGGTATATTTGATTGCGTTTCATGGCATCTATTTGCATGATAAAAATAAATGATAAAAAATGCATGTTTATTTTTAATGCATTGTTGTGTCCTTGCATAATTTGACCTATAGATCTCCAACTCAACACTTAGTTAAATAAATTGAAATCTGGATAATTAGAGAGAGGCTCGTGTCCCTGAGTTTGACCTTGGTATCTTACCAAGTAAAAAAATTAATGATCATCTCATTTTGATCTATCATATGCATATTTAAATGAGATGATCTTTTTGATGAGCCCGAATTGACCCGACTGCTACGACAATTCCGAGTGCTAAAAACACTTTCTTAAAGGGCCAATTTTGCGGATTATCAGCAGGTCAATTATAAAATTGGACTAAAAAGAACCTTGTTCACGGGTCATAAAGCTCTCATTGTATGATTTACTTGCAAGTGAGAGAGAGAGACGACACTAGGATAGAGCCAAGCCAGAATTTTCTTACAGACTATTGGTTCTTTCTTTTTAGGTGATTAGCTACTTCTCATTAAGGATCTACGGGTAGCCGATAAACGATCTGGATTTCCTTAGCAGAGTTGGAGGTTTAGAGGATGCCTTATAAGGATTTGTCCTCAAGAAACATGTAGCCATATTTATTTGGTCCGTACTTACTCCTATACTGGCTGAAAGTGGGTCCAAATAGTCATAAGAACCTGGCTAGTATGTAGGAAAATACATGCACCTAATAGCTTGTTAATCTTTCAAAGATTGTAATTATCACCAATTAAAATTGACCATATAACTCGGTCGAATCTTTATGACCATCATGTGTTGAGTTGGTGAAATTGAGGGTTTGAAATGCGTTTGTCTTGTGGGAGTATTCTCTGCACATTCACGTACACTGTAGAACTAGCGCCTCATTGAATAACATCTTTTAATCGGTTCTTTTGACACCGAAGATGATTAATTGAGGGGATATTTATTCAGACTTTGTGAATCTCTCGTTGAACCCTCCAAGAAGTACGTCTTCAAAGGTCCAAGCACAACTTGGGCCAACATGGACTCATGACCCTCTTGAGCCCAGGATCACTCACTCTCGGGATGGTTACTCTCAAACCATTCCCTTTCTCTCCTCCCACCTCATCGAGGAAGACCTTCTCCTTGGTGAGAATATCTTCATGCCTAAAACCTCTTCTAATCAAGACCACATTGCTGATTCAGACCCTTAATTCAAGTAAAATGCCTCCAAAGAAGAAAGAAGAGGAAGAAGAACACCCTGAAGACCTGATGAAAATGGTACTAGTCAGATTAGCTACATCTGAGTAGCAACAAGCACTATTCAGAGCTCAGTTGGGATAGCTTGATGTTGGGGTGGAACCACCAATGGATACAGCGTACAAACCTGAACAATACCAAATTCAGAATTATTTGAGTCTGACCGAACCCGAAGTTGATTTTGAGTTAAAGCTGTAATTTCTGAACTTGTTGCCGCACTTTATGGGAATGCTTCTGAGGAGCCATATGCATTCCTAAGAAATTTCAAGCTCATCTGTGCTAATCTTAGACATCCTAGGGTTAGCCAAGATTATATTAGGCTCATAGCCCTTCCATTTGCCTTGGGTGGCAAAGCCGACTACTGGATGAAAAATCTTGGAGTTACTGTCAACACCTATGCCCAGTTCAAGGACCATTTTTTGAAGAAGTTCTACCCCCTGAGTAGGACTAACATGACGAAGACGCACACTACGAGCTTTTCCCAGTTACACCACGAAGCCTTCTGTGATGCATGGGAAAGGTTCAAGGATATCTTGTAGAAGTATTCCTATCATGGACCTGATGACAATATCTTGGTCCAATCCTTCTTCACTGGTTTCAACCTTGAGATGCAGGGTTTAGTGAGTGTTGCCTGTGGAGGCAACTATACATCATGAGTATCGGATACCGTCTGGAAGGTATTCGAGCAGATGGCTGCAACCACCCGCTCATAGATGGCTAGTAGGGTCTATACACCGTCCCCCATTTCACTCTTATCTGGAGGGGGAAAGTCAGCTGTAGTCGATCTCTCTCAGGACGCGATCCCTAGCATGGGACTCCTTGCAGACAAGCTTACAGTAGTCGAGAAGATTGACAGGAGGATTGATGAGTTAGACCAGAGCGTCTCCAAACTTCCAAAAGAAATGGAGGAATTGACTGAGAAGGTATCTAAGATAAGGATACCCGCTGTGACTGCACCCATTGCTCCCATGTACCGAGTTCACCATATTAAGGAGAAGTTGATGTCAAGGCAACCCCAGCCATGGGAGCAGAACCAGTCCTACACCCACTCTTTCCAACAGCCACCTCCATTAGTGGATACAATTCATGAGGAGCCTCCACCGGTTTGGGAGGTGAATGGAGTATGGTATACTCAAGACCATGTCAGGCATTAAAGTACGGGTGACCGACAGACCTACCAACATCCTCCGACTTTCACAACACTGCATTCACCTCCGCACCACCTCCTTCACAGCAGAGACCTGGATTCCAGCCACCCCAGCAGCAACAGCAACAATACTGGTAGTATGGCGACAAGGCCACTAGCAAGCGAGCCAACATGGCCCGCAATTTCAGTAGACACCCCAACACCACCAGCAGCAGAGGCAGTACCCTGGCCAGCAGAGCCAGTCTTCCCATTTTTCTTCCCAGTCTTATCCCCTTCTTCGTCTGGTCCCATGGACATATAGCAGCAGATACTCGACGAGCTCCGTTCCTATAGGAACAAACTTCACGACTTACGGGCGGATGTCAACTGCCTGTCTAGATAGCGAGATGAGCAAACTGCACCCTCTGCCTCGATCCCAGCCCAAGTTCAGGCTTAACCCCAATAGTAGCCTGAACCGATCTAGTTCTCAGTAACACATTGGTAAGGTATACTATTCAACATCTCCTAGATCTGAACATGAGATTCTTTCGTGTGATGAGACTAATCACATGTCACTCAGGAGCGGAAGGACCGTGACCGTACCTGACCAGGAGAGGGACATGAGAAGGGGCATCTATGGAGCTCTACCTGAGGAGTCTTCAGAGGATGAGGAGGAGAGGCAACATATTCTTGAGCCCCATCAGCACCATTTGAGGATATCTACTCATGGAGCCAAGAAGAGAAGGAGAACGTGTATGCATCGTCAACAACATGGATATACTTCCGAGTCTATGGAGGAACTTACACCTTCAGTTGTGGCAGATGCCACTTCAGCTTGTATTCCACAACCTATAGTAGATAGTTATGTTTTGATTTCATGTTGCATCAAAAAGACTCTTGTATGAAGAACTATGTTTCCATTAATGTCGAGAATGATCTTTGAGTTCATGATTCAGATTCTTCATCTTCTGTTTCCCTATCTTCAATCCCTTTCCCCTAAGCTCTTACGACAAGAAAGCACATCAAAAAGATTCAGAAAGATGACCCCGATATGACACGATTTTGTAAAGAAAATATCACTGTAAAGGTACCATTTGATGAGTATTTGGCTAACCATCCTTCATTCTAGAAATACATTAAGGTGAGATGCACACCTACTAGGGTTAGCAGGAAGAAAGAGAACCAAAATGTAAAGTAATCAAAGAAAGAGACTATTTGGAAGCTAGAATGTAAGATACAAAAGAATATGCACACCTATTCGGCATCATCAGATTCTAAGAAATTTCAGGATGAAATTTTTTATAAGGGTGGTAAATTGTATCAGCCTTGACTTTTTCAAGAAATAAAAAGATAAGAAAAATTCAAATCTCTTAATTTCCTCCAACCAAATTTCCGTCTATTCCATATTACCATTATTGCATTATTGAATAGCCAATTGAATGAATTTAATTACCCCAATTAATTTACCTCATTGTCTACTATTAAAAGATCATAAGGCCTTAAAATTCACACGTCACCTTTCCCACATTCGTGTGCAAGAAGAGAGAGAGAGAGAGAGAGAGATCTTACAGGAGATTCTCTTCGTCACGCGAGATGACAGTGTCGAATCGAAGAAGAAGGAGAGTACAGAACGAGGCCGGAAGAAGCCACAACGACCATGTCAAAGAGAGTCAAGCTTTGGACCTAAGGTATGTATCGGCTTTGGAATGCAATCTGCAAATGTATGTGCATGTTTGTTGGATAACATATATAAGTAATGACTTGATTCGAGACAAGTTATGTAAGTGTATATGTCATATTCGTAGGGTTAAACAAATGAATTTTAATATTGTTGACAACACAACCTGCTGGTATCGTCTCCTCTCTATACCGGATGTTGGGGATACGAACCTCTCCGGATACGGAAGCGGATACACAATCAACCACCACCACGGAAGCACATGAACAAGAACACCATATATAACGGTGGTCGGTCACCTCTCACGACCAACTGAAAAGAAAGATCACTATAAGAAAATGAGTACAATTCTCTCTGTTCTCTCACTCTCTTATCTCTCTTATCTCTCTCCTCTCTCTCTCTCTCTCTCCCCTTGTGGTATCCCCTCTTGCTGTGGCATAGAGTTAATGCCTCCACCCCCCTCTTTATATAGCCCAAATACAACTCCATAGTCCTATTCCCAATAGGATTATAAATAAAATACAATGCAATAACTATTAGTATTAAGAGTCCAATATCATTAGGAATCATAATCTTAATTTGACTCTAATCCTAACAATCTCCTCCTTGAGTTGAATTCCATCACGATCTATTCATCTTCTTGAGTCTACACTGAGCCATCCTCGTCTCGAAGCTTCCCGTTTCATTGACCATCTCTTAAAATATACTTTAAACTTGTTATTTCAGTTGCATACAATGACATTTTCATTGAAAATCAGTTGTACTTTTATTATATAAATGTATTGCCTACAAAATCATTACTCGTTTTACATATACTCAATTAATAAATTTCGTTGACATTTTACGTTATATACTTATTATTTTTTTCAAAGTAGTGTATTAATTGTTGGACACATTGTCTACACATTCTTTTTTGGGTTTTTATCAGTTGTGCCCCTCCGAGATGTTGCAATTTCAGTTATGCCCCTCCCTTTTTTAGAATATCAGTTGTACCCACGACTTTTTGTCGTTCTATCACTTGTGCCCCTCTGTTACTTTAACCGTCAATAAGTTAAACTTAACCATGGTTTAACCAAACCGTCGTGTAGTTAAGAGGGGAAAATCTATAAAAAAATCCCCCATCTCCCCCCTTCTCACCGTCCAATCCGTCCTCCTCCTACCACCTGCTCCTCCATCTCCTTCTCTTCGGTCGTTCACCATCAACACCAGCATGTCAACGATGAGGCATTGGGGGAGGAGCTCTAGGAGGGTGGGCGGGCTCGGGGCATGGGGCTGAGGTAAAGCTCGAGGCAGAGCCTGGCGGCAGAGGGAGGAGGATGGGGTAGGGGAGGCACGAGGGTCGGGGGAGGCGTTGGGGCGACATGAGGCGAGGGGAGGAGCATGGGGCAGAGGGAGGACTTGGAGGCGGAAGGCTCTGCATGTAAGATCTGTCGAGCTTCTTGGTTGTACAATCTGACTCTCGTCATGAAGAGTCCTATCTAATTGGATTTGGAATCATGTTTATTCACCCACCAGAGAATGAAGGAAGAAACAGAAGCCACGAGTGTGCCAACCATCCAAAAGATGGAGAGGTTGCAGACCCTCCAGATGGAACATAAGGAAGCGCTCGACTAGGGTTGGGCATGGGCCGGGCTGGGCCAGGCCCTGAAGGGCCCAGGCCCAAGCCCATCTTAATAGTTCGGGCCTGGGGCCGGGCCCAGGCCCGCAGTTTTTGTAAATCTTCGGCCCAAGCCCAGGCCCGGCCCAACTTCTTCGGGCCGGCCCATCAGCACCTACTAGAAATCCTATTGAGATAAGATTTCATAGATTTTGGTTATTCCAAAATATTGCACCAACTATGTCCTGCAATTACTTTGTTTATACCTCGTGGACATGTTACAATTGATGCAAATGTTTGGATATGCTTTTTCCTAAATTTGGAAGAGTAAATGATCAATACCTTGAGTAAATGATCAATACCTTGAGTAAATGTGAAATCTCTAATCTTTGAGTAAATGATGTGATCAGAGTGATGTGTTGATTGAGTATGTTAGTGTTTTCTTCTTGTATATTGTGAACAGACACCACATAAGTTATCTGCCAAACCTCTTTAAGTTTAAAATAGATCAAAGCTCTTGACATGTGTATAAATTGAAAAAATTTAATAGATATTTAATAGAGGAAAGATAACCTCTTTACTGAGACATCCATGAGCCTCATAGCAACTGCAATTCCAAGGTTTGAAAATAAAACTTCTACACCAACTGCAGCGTGCTCAAGAATTTGAGGTGCGTAGTACAGAACACCATTTATACCAGCAAGCTGCAAAGAATCAACATATATTACTGTCAAAAGAGGTGCTCTGCAATTACTCTCAAAAGAGGTGGTCTGCAACTAAAGATATGGCACATCCAATCAAAATTCAACAGCTGAGAGGAAAAAATTATTACCTTTATTGTAATGCAACCTCTTCCTATGTCCTGAATTCATTAGTACACAGAGAAAGAATGCATGCTTTCCTGGATTTTTTAGGGAATGCAAGTTCGGTTCCTATCTCTCAAATTCGGCCTCCATTCCCTGTAAAAACTCACACGCAAGCACACACATGCACATGTATATGTTTAAGATAACTAAAATCTTAAAACAACAAAACATATAATAAAAAGGACACCAAGGTTATATAGAATGTCTGCCAAAGCCTACAAAAATATAACATGGTTCAACTTTCAAAGTACACACAACATAATTGTCAATGGAATAAAATAGCAGTATAGCTCCCATGAAGTAGCAGATCTCAAGCAGAAATGTCCCATTGCATCTTTGTTCAAGTCCTGTTCATACACCGAAGAATCAAATTATATTACCAGTACTACTATAAAGAAAATCCACATATGCTGGAAAATGTAGACAAGGAATATAATTGGTTTGTGGCCTACCTCACTGGCTAATTCAAGAGAATTAAATTATGGATTGTTATGGTTAGAGGCCTCTGAGATCTACAAAGAATGTTGAATGTAAGTTAGTTATAAGACTAAGATTAAGAGCATTCGTAAATAATTTTTTAAACTTACCAACTTGGTTGTCATTCCCCTCCATCTCTTCCTCTTCATCTTCATCCTCAGAAATGAAATCCCTCTGCTCGTCCTCACGAATCCAATCTCCAGTACAAACCAATGCCTCAACCGTTGTTGGATGAAGTCTACTTCGATAAGAATCTACAACTCGGCCCCCAGTACTAAATGCACTCTCAGAAGCAACGGTGGAAACAGGAATCGCCAGAATATCTCGTGCCATGATGGATAAGACTCGATACTTGTTAGAGTTCACATCCCACCATTTCAAAACATCAAACTTCTGCTCATCTTCATTGTCTGCAGAATTATCTTGTAAATAAATTTCAATCTCAGATTTTCCAGCTTCAGAGGAACTGGCTTCTTTTTTTTCTTGAAGAATTTGCTTCGAGTATCATCCTTCCTCTTTGAGAGGCCTATCTCTTCCGAGTCAACGCCATGAGATGAAATGGTTTGCGTAGGAAATTCTAGCTTGTATTTCTGACAGTATTCATCAAAGATTTTGTAAAAGGTATTTTTGACACGTTCGACGTATTCTTCAACTTCAACCTCGGGGTAAAGGTCTGAATAAGAAAATTTGAGGAACTCAAGCTTGTAACGAGGATCTAAAGCTGTTGCAATCGCCAACGGAAGCATGGCATCTTTTTCTCCCCAATACTTATCGAACTTGGCAAACATTTTCACCCCCATACCCCTAAGAGAGGAGTCCTCATGCCTCATGAGAGATTGCAAATCCTTCTCTATATCAAAAAGCAGAGAGAAAAATAAGTTCGCAGTTGAGTACTTGTGTCCTGAAAAAACCTTTGTTGCAGCATAAAAACTCTCCAAAATTCCATAAATCATCTCTACTTTTTTCCACTCCGCTGTAGATGGTACATCTGTCAATTGAAAATCACGGGCCTTCAAGCGATTAAAGACTTTTTGATATGAAAGGGCAGATTCAAGCATCAAAAAGGTAGAATTCCACCGTGTGCTTACATCCAATCTCAATCCTTTCGTCATTTGAATACGCTCCTGTTGAGCAATTTCAACAAAATCCTGAAATCTCCTGGTGGAGTACTTGACATATTTCACAAGATTCCGGATTTTTTGAGTTGTGTCCTTAATTTCAGACAATCCATCTTGGACAACAAGATTTAAAATGTGTGCCCAACAACGCACATGAAAAAATTTGCCATCCAATAACAAAGCACCTCTAGTAGAGAAATGATCGACGAGGTTACGTACAACAACATCGTTCGTGGATGCATTATCAACTGTTATTGTGCACAAGTTATGAATGTTCCATTCACTCAGACGATTGACAATCATATCAGCAATGTTCTCGCCTGTGTGACGTGAAGGAAGGACACAGAAGCAAATGATCTTTTTGTTCAACTTCCACATATTATCAATAAAATGCGTCGTGATAGATATGTACCCCAAATTTTGATTTGACGTCCACATGTCTGTTGTGATGGAAATTCTACCTGTTGCTTTCAACAAACCCATCAATCTCTCCTTCTCCACTTCATACAATTTCAGACAATCCCTTTTTATGGTATACCTTGAGAGAACCTTATACCTAGGTTGCAAATTGGAGATAAAAGTTTGAAATTTAGGATTATCTGCAATACAGAAGGGGAGTTCACTGGACACAATCCATCTGGTAAAGTCATCCCTGCTCCGCTCTTGATCAAAGTTCCATGTTGCAAGCACGCTTTCTTGTGACAGCTTACTAAATTTCAGAAGGCTCTGAGACTTCGATTGTTTATTGAAAAAGGGACAAACGACATTTAGGTGTCGATCAAGGTGACTAGTCCCACCTTTCGAACCACAAGTGAGATGTGTTTTGCAATAATTACATCTGCACATCTCTTTCCCATCAACAATTCCAACTCTTGTCATATGTTCCCAAACCCATGATTTGAATTGTCTTTCTCGCTTTCGTGAAACAGGTGTATCGACATCTTGTTCACTCTGAGCAGTAGGAGGTGAATTTGTGGATTGCTCATGTGGTCGTGCTTCTGACATCTAAATATAATAAATAGACTATTACTTTAAATGATATCTGAAATCAATAACATTCTACTGATTATTTAAATATTTGTTTACTCAATCACATAAATCCATGACATATTT
Source organism: Ottelia alismoides (assembly GCA_037367405.1). Classification (NCBI taxonomy): domain Eukaryota; kingdom Viridiplantae; phylum Streptophyta; class Magnoliopsida; order Alismatales; family Hydrocharitaceae; genus Ottelia; species Ottelia alismoides. The sequence continues at coordinate 812,252 of JAZKJV010009683.1, read as the reverse complement.
AAATTTAATTCTTCAACAACTATATACCTTGAGTGGTTAGGCTGCAGTAGAGAGGGTGCTGACGTGGGGAGTGGGCTCCTGAAGCCTCCACAACACCGCTAAGGATTGGGATGCCAATTACCCTGTGGATCATAGAATGATCTAATGAGTATAACTGAAAATTCCTTATGTGTTATACTCGTAGTTGTCGTACGATGATCATCACGATGATGCAAATGGATCGGATGCAAAATATGATGCGGCTATAAAATATATATTGCCTATAAAATACAAGCATTGGTCAAATGATGCGACATTTATGCAAACTACTTGCGAATCTGGGGATCATACACTCACAGCCACAGGTGGGGGAACGTGGTTGTTCTGTTGGCGGTGATCACCGGAGCGGCGGAGCCTTGTCACGTTTTAGGTGAAGGCGCTCCAGAATCCGTTTTGCCTCACAGGGTGGAAAGTTGGTCAGATCATAGTAGTGTGGAGCAATGTCGATTAACCTGTCAAGATACAATTCTTTAGCAGTTCGAAGAAGTATATTCCTGCAGCTAGGCAAAAACGTCATGAGAATACATTCATGTTTAACAAATTTGCAGTTCCATCCACATAATCGATACCTTAATAATATACAACTTCCGACCACAAACATTAACCCTAAAAGAAGGATGTACTTACCATTCCCCACGAACATCAGTTACAGTTCTAATGAAATTCCTAGATGTTGTGATCGAGGCAATTAGAAGGATGCAGATGAACAACCTGAAAACCAAAAGAGATTAGTTGGACTAGAGAATCCGTTTTAGCTTTCAGCTTTCAGCTTTCTAATTGTTCTTTTGGGGATCATACACTCACAGCCACAGGTGGGGGAACGTGGTTGTTCTGTTGGCGGTGATCACCGGAGCGGCGGAGCCTTGAGTTGGAGCGGCGGAGCCTTGACTGCTGCACGACCGCGGCGGCGCGGCCTCTGGTAGGGAGAGGGAGGACAGGAGCGGCGCAGGCGCTGGCGAGGGAATGGGACCGGCGCTGGTGAGGGAATGGGCGCTGGCGCGGGAACTGGGAGCGGCGAGGGAATGGGAGCGGTAGGCGGCGACCGCGTGCCGGCGGGAGAGGGAGGAAGGCGCTCGCGATGGGGAGGGGTTAGGGCAAATTCGCAATAGGGCGGAAGGCGCTCGCGATGGGGAAGGGTACGGGACCTCGGGTTCACGGGTAGGGTGTTAGGGCTAAAGGGGCGAGGGTCCTGCTCCTGGGGGTCTTGGTCAGATGTCGGGCCGGGCTACGCGGGCCCAAATCGGGCCAAATGTCGGGCCGGGCTCGGGCCAACCATCGGGCTAATAAACGGGCCGGGCCTCGGGCCAAGTCAGGTCGGGCCGACACAGGCCCGAGCCCGGCCCAAATTAATTTTGGGCCCGGATTTTAGGCCCAGGCCCGGCCCATTGAACTGTTGGGCTTGGGCCGGGCTGAGTTTTTTGGGCCGGGCTACGGGCTGGGTCGGGCCGGCCCAGCCCAATGCCCATCCCTACGCTCGACAGAGCCTTTACATTGGAGATTCCTCATGTTATCTAATTAATTTCATCACCCAACCTTGATAGGCAAGGAACTAGGCTTCTCACGCATGCGGATTTGCTCATCGAACCGTGGTGAGATAGGTACTTAATGCTAATCGAGAATCGAAATCCTTGGAGGAGCTTTTGGTGGCAGAGAGCAAGAGGAGAGATTAGGAGCAGAAATGGGAGGGTGGGGAGGGGAGCTTGGCTTGTTGGTCAATGGAGAAGAAGATGGCGCCCTTGAGCGACCAGTCGGGGGTGGAGGATTGCTGGAGTCGGCCAGTTGGAAAGGGGAGGATGGAGGAGGGTAGCTTGGCCTGCTGGTCGAGGGAGAGGAAGATGGCGACCTTGAGAGACCGAAGGGTGTGCCGGAGTCGGCCACAGTGAGGAGCTGCCAGTCCTTGATGCGGGCGAGGCGACGGAGGGTGGAGGCAGGTGTGGCAAAGATGACGATCCAGTTTGTGGAGCGGAAAGGGGAGGACGAGGGAGGGGAGCTTGGCATGTTGATCGAGGGAGAGGAAGATAGCACCCAGCAAGGAGCTTGGCCTGCCTCCGGTAAGGGGATGATGGGGGAGAAAATCCTATGTATGCGGTCGATTATGGCGAGGAGCTGCCAGCCCTATGGTGGCGAGGCCGTTGTTTTTCTCGAAGAGGATAGGCAAGGAGAAGAAGATGACGAGAAAATGACATATTACCTTTTATTTTATTTAATTCTTGTTGTGTCCCCAAAGATAACGTCTGTTTGCATTGGGCTTGGACAACAACTAACCCGAGGGGTACAAGTGATAAAATAGTAAGAAGTCAGGGGCACAATTAATATTCCCAAAAAAGGAGGGGCATAACTGAAATTGCAACATCTCAGAGAGGCACAACTGATAAAAACGCTTCTTTTTTTGGAAACGACATGTCTATTATTGGAATTACATTTTTATTTCCTTGGCAAATTTATCTAATCAACACAGAATTGCAATTATCTCGAGGCTTCCAATCTAACCAATCATCATTAAGGGGGTGATTTTTTTTATTCTAATTGAATACAACATCTTTTTTATACAAAATCAATTATACTTTTACAACACTAATACATTATTTACCAAATCATTATTTTATTAGCAATATGTGTGTGTGGGTCAGTGTTTTGAAAACCGGACTGGACCGGCCGGTTCGACCGTTTCGACTGGTGAACCGGGCTTGGACCGGTCCGGTTAACCGGTTTATAGCGGTTCGGTTCAAACATTCAAATTCTGGTTAACCCGTCCGGTTCAACCTATTTTTTAACCCGGTTTAACCAGGTTCAACCGAAGTTGAACCGCATTTAATTTTTTAAAAAAATAATTCTGGTGGTGGGAGTTGAACCCATGACCTTTGATTGCCTATTTCAACCTCTTAACCATCTACACTAACATAATTTTTTGCATTTATTGGATTTTAAATATAATTATACTACTATTATGTTATAAAGTAACTAGTCCAAATAATATATATATGATGTGTATGGTATTTGATGGTGTATGTGAAAAATATTTTATGTATAGTATGAAATATATACATTGGCTATGTATTTTATTTATATTTAAGTGTATATTATATATTTTTATTTCGTTTCGGTTTGATTAACCGGTTCAACCACTTTTTTCTCACCAGTCTGGTTTAATCCGGTTTTAAATAATGATGATGTCATCATCCAGTTGAACCGGTTTGATTACATGGTTCAACCCGATCCGACCATTTTGACAAGGTTTCCGGTTCGGTGTCCGGTTCGGTTTTAAAAACATTGGTGTGGGTATCTCTGTTCAATTAATAAATCTCATCGACATTTAGTTTTACACTTTTTTTAAATTGACTCTTTTATTTTCTAATTAAAGAGATGTCAATGCGATACGTAATTCACACTATTTTGTCCTTATAGGCATGATCTGTTTTTACCTACATTTTTTATGAACTGTTATGCTACAATATACAAAGACAATTTTTATACTTTATTTATTTCCTAATATCAACATATTTCCAGATCTAATCATTTAATTAAGTTTGATATTTTTGAAAATTCTCTGTTGAATGGTTTAAAGAATACATGCATGCATGCATACTATTGCAGTAGTTTCCATGATTTTTACTTATTACACCTACACAATTAATGGTTCATCCCAACCGTAAAAATCACCTCAGTATTTCAAAAGCTTACAAAACTGCACAGTGGAAAACGATACGAAACACGACAATGTAATTAGATTAACCACACAAATTACTAATGCATAAATGCATGGATCCGCTTGAGATGAATGCACGATCAGATCAGATATTGAGCTTTACCCCCATTCCATTTTTAGGTACTCGAGATGCGAGAAGGACCTAAACCTTCATAAGTAGCACATCCTTTCATGGGAACACGACCATCGTCGTCGAGTTGTTGATCCCCTTAGAGCATGTCCATCAGAGCACTCCCTCCTTCCAATAGTGAAGTGACCTTAGAGACCCATCAAGAAAGTAGCCGGAGATTAGCACCCCCCTGTCAATTCATATACCCGCAGCCTGAGAAGACAAAGGAAACGAGGGTTGAGATACAGTTCCCATTGGATTTGTATCATCCTGTTTATCTACCATTGATCCGCGTCTAGAGCTCAACTATCTCAACGCCTTGAAGCTCATGTAGAAGGAGTGGTAACAAGAGAGGAGACTCCTTGCGATCTCATTGGAGATGGGGCAGAACACGTCAACGCCTTCAAGCTCTAGGCTTGCTCTCACCATCCACGGTTGAGGCCTTATGAAGCCCTCTCTCTCTCACGTATGATGGATAAAAGTTTAATAGAAGGGTTGGTTTCTTAAGGAAGGTGACTTCAATGGTTTGGGCGATCGTAGAATTCCTGAGGTAATTGGGTTGCAAAGATGGAGGGATTTGGTTGGTGATGGCATCTCGACGATGGAGTATATGATGTAGTGTAACGGCTGCGAGTTTTTCAAGAAATAAAAAATAAGAAAAATTCAAATCTCTTAATTTCCTCCAACCAAATTTCCATCTATTCCATATTACCATTATTGCATTATTGAATAGCCAATTGAATGTGTTTTACTACCCCAATTAATTTATCTCATTGTCAACTATTAAAAATTCATAAGGCCTTAAAATTCACATATCACCTTTCTCACATTCATGTGCAAGGAGAGGGAGAGAGAAATCTTACAGGAGTTTCTCTTTGTCACGAGAGATGACAGTGTCGAATCGAAGAAGAAGGACAGTGCGGATACGAAGCCAGAAGAAGACACACGACCATGTCAAAGAGAGTCAAGCTTTGGACCTAAGGTATGTATGGGCTTAGGATTGCAATCTGCAAATGTATGTGCCAGTTTGTAGGATAACACATATAAGTAATGACTTGATTCGAGACAAGTTATGTAAGTGTATATGTTAGATCCGCAGGGTTAAACAAATGAATATTAATATATCCACAGTAAGACCTCTATACCAACTCGATTTCAGACAAGATATCTAAACATATGCATCGGATATTAAGATACTTATTGGAGACATATCATGAAGTTTTGACTATTTGTATCATTAATATTTAATATCATATCATATGCCAGGTATTAGATCCGTAAGTGATTGCTTTAACCTTTAATTTTCTCCATTCGCATGATCAGTATGTCAAGATTACTAAATATGAACTTTTTCCACAAAAATATAGAGTCCTTATTTAATAATTAAAAATAGAGAGACAAATAATCATTGATACAATTTATTCATGCCAAAGGTGATTGTATTAAATAGACTCATGTCATCATATGAGAAATTTTTGTTGTAGACGTGGATGTCTTTTTGGCCGATTAAACTTAATGGTATTCGTAAGGGCTTCACATGAGATTCTATTTAATCGATCTTGGTTTGGAGATAGTATGGTACGGATATTCCTATTAGTCATTAATTGATCGTTGAATATAATTGGAAATGTAGCACATATATTAATTTTGAAACAAAATAGTCATTAGAAAGACGACTATTAACATTGAATGATTTTGTTAATTTCACGGACTCATCCTTACCGTAGAAGTCATTGCAATCGACCCCACCTTATAAGTTGTGATGTTTGCGTATTTGGTAGTAAGGACTTTAGTTTTAATATAAGAGATTCAATTTAAATAAATATGTGAACAAGATGTATAAAGTACAAACTAAAGAAATATATACACATAAACAGACTGTACGTTTTAGTCCATGACTAGTAAATTTCATATACAAATCACATTATGTAGTGAGCCTAACTATATTTTTTATGAATAATAAGATTGTGGGGATTTAATTGGCATACTATATTTATAGAACATTTCATATATATGTTATTTCCCTAACTAAATAAAATTAGGTGACCAGGTGGTTTGGTTGCGGTCTATATCCACTAAAATATCCAACTATAAGAAATCCATAATCAATTACAAGGAGAGAAAATCATTAATATGATGAATGAAATGTCTTATTACATTGTGTTTTTTATGATAAAAGGAAATGATATTAAAAGAGTCAGAATTTCCTTAACATGAGTAATGACACAATAATGACAAGCAGAGCTAAGTTCTACACCTAATGGTAGGAGCCATCTCTAGAGTCCAATTATCGTGTTAGCCGAGGGGCAACACCACAAGGGATGTGTGGTTGCAAGGAACCATAGAGGCAAAAGCTAAGTCCTCTACAGTTGTATCTACATTGTCATGTTATCGCCGCAAGGGACGTATGGTTGTAAGGAGTCATAGAGGCAAAAGTTAAGTCCTCTACAGTTGTAGTTACACTGTCATTTCATGTCATGGACCGCAAGTGCCAATGGTTCAAAATATATAACAAGATAAGTTCATGAAAATATGCAAGAAAAATGATTTATAAAAGCAAACCATTGCAAGTATGCTAGAAAATGATTTATAAAGATAAATCATTACAAGTTATGAAATAAATGGTTTATAATGATAAATCATTTCAAGTATGCAAGGAAATGATTTATAAAGATAAATCATTATAAGTAATGAAAGAAATGATTTATAAAGATAAACTAGTACATGTTATATGAGAGAATGGTGTTATTAAAGAATAAATCATTATTTGTTATGCAGGGAAATGGTTTAAGAATAATAAACCATCAAGGCATGCAAAATCTAGTTAAGGGGTTAATCCGGAAGAATGATCTAATTGATAGACGATGCATATACATGTTGTGGATTTCATGAAACATACCCCTTATGATGAACAATGATAGCTTATGTATTTTATGTATATTGCACATGCATACTCATATTTATGAAAGAACAAATATGGAACTTATTAGGGAACGGCTTAGACATGCATGGGACATCTAAGCACGCAATGATATTTTCCATGGGTACACAAGTACATGAAATTTAACGGATTAAAAGAATTCTCATGCATGGACCCTGATAAATACTGAACATTAGGCTCATGCAAAATTATGTTTATTTATTTCAGGTAAAGAACAAGTTCGACTAAGCATTCAACAATAGACTCAGCGAGACTTTCAGCGTGGTATGGATAGCTACATGATTATGGTGGATATTTGTATGGGCACTGGAACATAGAGTCATGTTGTGAAATTATTAAATTTCTTTTGCAAGTATACCCTTATTAATGTTGTAATAATGGAACACTTGGTTGAATTGGATTTTATATATCCTTTTGAGAATGATTTTTGCATGCTCATTGATTATCATGCATGAATTAATAATGGCTCGACGCGTGATCTTTTATCGCATGCTTTCGTCGTCGGTCGGCACGACCCATTCCATTACGAATGCTATCAAAACTAGAGTTATTCTAGACATAAGATATCCACGGTAAAAAGTGACCTAGTTGAGATGAATAGAATCAAATCTAGGTATTACATGCAATTAGTTGATCTTAGTATTTTCTGGATCAGATGACACCTCATTTGGAGTTGAGGATAAGGGTGACCGTGAAACTTCACCATACAGTTAGATGGTCAATGACGTACAATAATAAGTACTAGATGAGTTGATGATACTGATGGCTCAATAATAAAAACATCAAGCAAGTGGCTTTGATATACTTATTTCAAGACTTTTTATATATGACAACACATCCATCTTTAACGAAGAACAGGAGGTAGAAAAAAATTAAGCATTGGATACAAGAGTGAACGTCACCGTTGAATGTACCGACTATCTTAAGGAGAAGAATATCATCTATGAGACATTTTACCTCAAAGACGGATCAAATACATGATAGACTGAGTGCAAGAACAATCTCTTTTTTTGGAAATGCTTGACATTAAGTGGATTTATTTTATTTAACTCTATATTAAATGTTCCACTTTTGTTACACAAATAATGTTCAAAAATCAAGATTCTTACACCTTTGATGTGTGAATAAAATGATTAAAGAGTATGTGACAAAATTCAGGAGTCCTGGAGAAGTATAAAAGAGTATATGTGCATATAAGAATCAAGTAAACCGCCATTTAAGTGTTGCACAACATATCCATAATCATATACCATAATCATATACATGCCTTGAAGATATGGATGTGATATAGGGGTTGGAATTAGACCTGGCCAAAGTATGGGTCGGGTCGGGCCATGGGTCGGGCCGAAGAGGCCGGGGTTTTAAAACCCCTTGTCCAAGGTCCAGCCCGGCCCGGTCCACGGGCCATACTTCAAGGCCTAAGCCCGGTCTGGGTCGGGTCGGGCCGGGCCGCCCCATGGGTCGAATGTAAAGTACTCTTCTATTAATTTTTTAATCAAGTTTATGGTGATAATTAAGTTTTTTTAGCATCAACTAATATTTCTAAATCCAAGTAACCATAATATGTGTTACTTTGCATGTAAACTATAAAATAAGATGTAATATTGATAATGTAAAATAAAAACTTGAAGTATATTATATTAAATGTGTCTAAAATATAATTTTTAAACATATATTTTTATATGTGCGAGCCGGGACAGGTCGGGTTTTATGACGCATGCCCACGACCCGCCCAATTAACGGACAGGCCAAAGAGCGAGCAGGGCCAGGCCGACCCATTCCCGAAATCTCTTGCTCAGGCCCGGCCCATGAGCGGGTTGGACGGGCGGGTCCCCGACCCATTGGCCAGGTCTAGTTGGAATATCAACTTAGACAATCTTTCAGGATCACCTGCTTATATAGAGATTGATTTCCCCATTGATATTTTTCAAGATTACAATCTGATAAGGAAGCGATTTCCCCATTGATTTTTTTGGGAATGACATCAATTTCAAGGTATAGAATGATACATGAGAAATTTAAACAGTTAAAAAGCAGTTACAAAATTAGTTGGATACAATGACTTGAGGGATTAACATCTTCTACTTCGGATCAATGATCTATTCATTTGATGATGGAAAGAAAAGACTTTTCGAAAATCGATCAGCATCTAAATTGTCATTATCTTTGATTAAAAGAGAAGAACATTCAGAAAAAGTTTTGAGATTATTGGTTGGCCATAGTCAATTGTTTTATCATACATTTTTATCTTATAAGTGCTCTTGTAGCTTTTACAGAGCTTATGAATATAATTTTTTTCAAGAAGATCACGATAAATTTATGATCGTATTCGTGGATGATATTGTTTATTTATTGTTGATGCAATTTTTCAAGCTGATTAAGGTGGATTAAATTAAGAGGATGGTGCTATCCTAAATCAGCTGAATCGATCAATGAAAAAATAAACCACCAAGATATCAAGCAAACGAAATAAGCAATTTTCTACTTTTATTGACCTGGTATAGCGACCAAGGTCGAACTCAAGGAGCATAATTATACACTAAGTAGCAAGATTTCATAAATGAAGGTCTTTTTAGTGTTTTTAATTTTTTAAATTTTTTAATTTTTCAAAGTGAAAGAAATAAGCACAAGGAATGAAAATGAACACACATAACCTTTTTATATTTTTAAATGGGCAAAAATATGCGGAAAATTAAATCAAAAATATTTTTGGATTTTATAAATTTTATAGTATTTTTGGTAATTTTTATGTATTTTTCATATGTTTCTGTAATTTTCTAAAAATCAAATAGTGATAAAAACTATAAATGGTGCACAACTGGGATTGCTTTGCAAATTAAAAAAAAAAAGTAAAAAGCTCGAAATTCCTGGAGGTTATTTTTAAATAACTAGAGGAAAATATCTACAAATAAGAATGGAATCAATATTTTTGGATTTTTCAATGATTTTATATGATTTTCATAATTTTTCAAGTATTCTACGATTTTTTATGTTTTATAGGGTATTTTTCAATAAAAATTTAAACATGTGCTAAAAGGTAACAACATGCAACTACAATAATTTTTATAGAATTTTTAGATGATTTTTCGAATGTATTTTCCAAAAATGGATATTTTTTTGAATTTTTTAATAATAGAAAATGCACGAAAATCAACAAGCAAAAATCACCATAAAATGCATGCAATTAGGAATCACAAGTAATTTTTAGGTAATTTTTGGATTTAATTTAATATTTATTATACTAACTAAAAGACAAGTAACTAAAAATAGATTAAATGGACCAATCTACAATTATTTTAAGTTCTTAGGCCTCGAGAATAATAAAGAAGGAAAATTCAAGGGCCATTTATGCAATTTGTCCACGAAAAACACGCGCGGCACGTGAAACTGGGTTCAGAAAATACTTAAAAAGAGATAACCAATAAAATCGGGTCAGCTAAAGCATACTTGACCTAAAATCAAACTTCACTCAAAATTTTTGTTTTGGGGAGAGTAATCCCCTCCTTGTCTGATTTTATTGATGAGAGTTGAGTGACCTGCGCACTAGGATAGAGTCATGCCTGAACTTTCTTTAGACTACCGGTTCTAACAAAATGATTAGCTATTCTCCAGTGAGGATTTTCGGGTAGCCGATAAACGGTCCGGACTTTATTAGCATAGTGTCTGGTTTAGAAGACATTGTGTAAGGCTCCATCCTCAAGTAAATTGGGTAGCCGGAAACAATCTATACTTACACCCATACTAGCTGGAAATAGGTGCAACTAGTTGTAAGAATCCGGGCCAGTCTCTAGTGAGAATCGGGCTCCTAACAGCTCGCTAACTCGCTCTGTAAGATTGAATTATCACCTAATAAAGTTTGATAAGATAAACGATCGAACTTTCACGATCATCACATTGTGTTGATTAGATGAACCGGAGGTTTGTTTTCTCATCCTACTTCCAGTCCAGATCAAATCTTCATAAATCCCCATATCAAGATATGGGAAGGAGGTCTCTTAGGTTGCCTCTTACAGCACCGCTTTACAGCACTTCTCCCCGTTCATTTGGGGCAGCTTCAGAAAGCTCAGACCCGCTCTTTGAACCCGGATTCATCTCCACTCTATTCCCCCATCGACCATCCTTCTTCCCCTTCTGGGGTACAGACTGAAAGGCCAACACAACTATACATTTATTTGACAACATCATTTGTATTGGATCAGATGATCATCATCAGCCTTCATCATTTGTATGGCTCAGAAAACCATCAACAACACACTGCTAGCTTCCTTGGAGACCATGTAGAGACAAATCAGGGACCAAGGGATATTCATGGCAGAGGTGAGGAGAGAGCTCACACATATGCGAGTTGGGAGAGAAGAGCTAGAAAGGTCAGCCGGTGGTGGAGGGATACGCTAATAAAGACCAGTCGGAGGTGATGAGATTGGATTATCGCCTAATAAAGTTTGACAAGATAAACGACCGAACGTTCACGGTCATCACATTGTGTTGAGTAGGTGAACCGGAGGTTTGTTTTTCTCATCCTGCTTTCAGTCAAGATCAAATCTCCATAAATCCCTATATCAAGATGTGGGAAGAAGGTCTCGTAGGCTGCCTCGGATATCACCGCTTTCCAATACTCCTCCCTATTCATCGAGGATGACTTCAGAGAGCTCAAACCCGCTCTCTGAACCCGAATTTGCCTCCACCATATTCCCTCTCTACCATCCTTCTTCCCCTCCTGAGGTGCAGACTGAAAGGACAGTACAACTATACATTCATTTGACAGCACTTGAGCTAGGGTCTATTGCCTTTGCAGAGACCAGGGAGATGGCCAGTGATGACTGAACAGATGAGCAGCCTCAGCGTTCGTATTAGACCAGGTAGCCATCAACAACACACTTCTAGCTTCCTTGGAGATCATGTAGAGACAGATCATGGACCAAGGAATATCCATGGTAAAGGTGAGGAGAGAGCTCACACAGATGCGAGTTGGGCAAGAAGAGCCATAAAGACCAGCCGATGGTAGAGAGATACCACAACATGAGGATCGAGTAGACGACAGACACCAGGAAGAGCTGCGAGATCCTTAGAGGCCAGCACGCACCATGAGGCAATTACACAACCCTGGTGCAACCCTCATATACCGATGAATCTAGCTTCCGGCCATCTTGGGTGACTTCGAGCTTCGCTCTCAAACAATCTAGCTTCTGCCCAAGTTTCATGGGCACGCCATCAAAGAACCCCATCTCCATCTGCAAGAATTTGAGATGATCTGCAGCACCATCCACGACAAATTTATGGACGAGTACACCATCAAATTGATCGCCTTCCCTTTCTCTTTGGTTGATCAAGCAACCTACTGGATAAAACACTCGGGGAGGTGGTCACCACTTGGGAGCAGCTCCGGACCGATGACTTGAACAAGTACTATCCACTCGGCTGGGCCAATGCATCCAAAGCCATGATCAACAGTTTCACCATGATCCCTAATGAGCAATTTCATGAAGCATGAGATATATTCTGAGAGCTCGTCGACAGGTGTCCCCACCATGAGATCAGCAAGCCCAACCTCATCTAGAGTTTCTTCTGTGGAATGACACTTGAGTTGTAGGGGCTAGTGAACACCTCATGTGGAGGTTCCTACTTCGCCAAGGATGAAGACCAAGTTTGGGCCATTCATGAGGAGATGACTGACATCTACACTATAATGTCCCAAACTAGGGTCTACACTCAGGGGAAGCCTCTCCCACAGGCGACTTCATATCAGAGGATATCACACATTGAGGTCGGTCCCTCTACATCTTCTACAACATCAGCAGTAGCAGAGTCTTCAGTTGTCGATACGGGTATCATCGGCCAGAAGCTGGATCGGATAGAGATCATCGAGAAGAAGGTGTGTCAGGCCTTGACAATATCATTAAGATTGATGAGCTAGCCCAAATTCTTAGTGACCTGAAGACCTAAATCATGTGTCTCCAAGAGGCACAGAAGGCTTCTCAGCCACATTCCATGTCACGAGACGATTTAGGGAGCATTTCTTCTCGGCCCTCCGCCTCATATCGCCAGGTTCACCACATTTAGGTGGAACCAATTCAACCACTCCTGCATTACCACTTTCCACGACCTTCCTCAGATACTCAGTTGGTGGTATACCATTCGGATTAGCCCTTGGTATTCCTTCCCTCGCCAGTCCACAATCTGTAGGAGCTGTTGATGGAAGTCAACGAGATTTGGTACTCCTAGTACCAACAACAACCTAGGATCCATCATGACCACCCAGTCTTCTGATGGTCTACTGGAGGCACTTCATCCTAACAACATCCTCTGACACATGCTGGGTAGGGCACCCAACCACAACAGCCCCAGTACTCTTAGTAGTAGCCACGACATGGTCCTCGACCCACATATCGGGGTCAACAGTAGAGGCAGCAACAATCTCATCAGTAGTATCCCCAGCTACCTCCTCCTCACTACCAACAACAACAGATCCAACCTCATTTTTAGCAAGGCAAATCGTCTAATTCTCATTCACACTCGTATGAGAACCCATCCCCTGATGATCTTGCTTGTATGCTTTCCGAACAGCAAGCTACCTTCCAGTGAGAGATGGACGAGTTCCGGCAGGAAATGAGGAAAATAATCGAGGGCAAGGCCACCATACCTGCACAAATTGAACCTAACCCGAACAATCCAAAGAGAAATTCTAAGCATGTACAGTCTACAGAGACCGCCTCTCCTTGTGATATTCTGGATGACATTCATTATTTATTTAATGCTGATTTTGTGACACTTAGTAGCGGTAGCAAGTCAGCTGACGTCGATTCATCTAGGCGACATCCCACTACAAATTCTAGGGTGCTAGATGGAGTCAAGAGCGGTGCTGATGCTGCTAACCATGATGATGACGGTGGTGCTGACGCCACCAAGGATGATGTTCCAGATGACGGTGTTGATGCTGTCGTATCCCCAGTAGCATACGGTGGTGCTGATGCCACCAATTCACCAGATGCCATGCCAGAGCGTGATGCTGATGCCGCAGTTTCAGATGTTGTCGATGGTACTGAGGCCACCAAGAGTCCTATAGTGGTTTTGTCCTCCCATGTACCAGAGGATATTTTTGGAAAAACACAAAAAATGAGAAAACTTCAAAAATAAAAAATATGAATAAAGGAAAGGTTTCGGTATCTCTTTTGGATCCATTTGTGGTGATTGATGATACTTGCATGGATTCTAGCATATTGCATGCTCAGAAACCTACTCCAAACCCTCATTTTCCTGGAGAGGGTCCCCCTATCCCCTTCCCTCAAGCGCTCCTCTTATGGAAGGGCCAAAAATCAGAAAATCTCCAAAAAAGGCACCAAACAGAGTTCAACGAGCAGATGGTAGATAGATTCTAGATCCAGCTGACTCTCCAGGAGGCAGTCGAGCACGTCCCTCTTTTCCAAAAAAAACCTTAGAGAGAAGACCATCGTCCGAAGGAAGAAGAGGAGAAATCACAATGCAGAAATCCATGTGCTCACTCGTGCCACTTGCTTCGCCATCCAGAACGGATTGCCAACCAAGAGACCCGATGCAGGTGCTTCGTATATCAGATGCCATATTCATGAGTAACAATTCAATCGGACTCTATTAGACAACGGATCCTTGATTAACCTCCTCCCAACTGCCTTACTCGATCGATTCGAGTTTGGCCCTCTTAGACAGAGCATTACAGTTCTTCAGTTTGCAGATAGATCTGTCAAGAGGCCGAGGGGGTTATTAAAGGACATTGTCGTCATAATTCAAGGCTTGAAATTCTCCTCGGACTTCGTTGTATTGGACATGGAGATCCCTGAACGTGTGATCGATACCCCCATCATTTAAGGACGACCATTCTTGACCACAGCCAAGGTGGTGTCCGATCATGATAGTGGGAAGGTGTAATTTCGTGTCGAGGGTGAGAGTATACAAATAGAGATGATAGAGGAAATAAGAGCTAGAGACTCAGCTTGCTCCGAGCATAGTTCCGAGCAAATGACATATTAAGAGCTAGACGTCCACCAGGAGTGTGATTTTGTGATTACATATGATGAAGCTGTTTGGACAGATCTGATTTCACGAGCTCTTGTCACGCCTTCAGAGACTGCAGGGCCACAGATGACAACTGATGAGAGTTCGGAGAGTGCACTCATGGCACAGGACACCTTAGAGGTTGATGATCGTGATTTGGATAGCGAAGTAGGGTATGTTTCTTGTGATTCAAATTCAAAACCTCGGGCTCAGACATCGATGTTGATTGGTAAGATTTATATAATTATTTACCGTGTCTGATGTCCACATAGCCTACAATGAGGGCGGAGATTGAGCCAGCACATATGATAGACACACTAGTAGAGCCGTCTTCGTCAGATTCATAGATCTAGCAAGAATTCTCACATGCATATTTGGTAGCTTTCACTCAGACCTTTCAAAGACCAGAGTCGCCCGCTCCACATGTCCAGAACTGAAGACCTTGCCGTAGAATATTAAGTACAAATTCCTTGTGGGTGAGCCAGAAATGTTCCTGGTCATTATCTCATCGGATTTGACTAAAGACCAAGAATCTCGTTTGATAGAGGTTCTTGAAAGAAACTGCAAGGCAATCAGATGGAGTGTAGCTGATCTCCAGGGGATAAGTCTGGCCCTGTGCTCTCACCACATATATCTCAAAGATGATGCCAATCCATCACGTGAGTTCCAGCGGAGGCTAAACCCGAATATTTGAGATGTAGTCATGAAGGAAATATCTAAGTGGTGGAGCACCGATTTTATCTACCCCATCTCCGACTCCAAATGATTAGTCCTTTGCATGTGGTACCCAAGAAGACGGGTATCACCATAGTTGTCAATGAGTCTGGAGAGGAGATAGCTACCCGAGTGCCTACTTCTTGGAGGGCATGTGTGGACTACAGATGATTGAATCTGGTCACCCAGAAGGATCATTTCCCGCTACCATTTATTGATCAGATTACCGAGAGGTTTGCTGGGAAGTGTCACTACTATTTTCTTGACAGGTACCCGGGATATAATCAGGTGGTCATAGCGCCAAAAGACTAGGAGAAAATGACGTTCACATGTCCTTTTGGAATGTATGCTTTTAGATGGATGCCCTTCGGATTATGCAATGCCCCAACTACATTCAAAAGGTGCATGCTTTCCATCTTCTCAAACCTGGTGGGCGAATGTTTAGATGTCTTCATGGATGACTTTTCGATCTACGGTGATGGGTTTGATGCTTCTCTTGCTTGCTTAGACCGAGTACTTCAGCACTGCATGGAGGTCCACCTAGTTTTATCTTGGGAGAAGAGTCATTTCATGATGACTCAAGGGACGATCCTTGGTCACATCAACTCCAACAGGAGTTTGGACGTTGATCCGGCCAAGGTGGAATCATCAAGAAACTCACTCCACCATCCAATTTGAGATAGTTGCGGTCTTTCCTAGGGCATGTCGGTTTCTACCGACGGTTCATACACTGACTTCAGTCGGATTTCCCAACTACTTACTGATTTACTCATGAAAGACACTAAGTTCCTCGTAGATGATAAGTGTCTTTCATCCGTTCAGACTCTCAAGAATCTAGTTATTTAGGCTCTTGTACTTCAACCACCCGATTGGTCTCTCCCATTCGAGATCATGATAGATGCTTCTGATTTTGTCGTAGGGGTTGTGCTTGGACAGAGGAGGGACAATGTACCATTTGCCATCCACTACGCTAGCCGGACTTTGGATGCCGCTCTGCAGAATTACACTGTGATTGAGAAAGAGATGCTAGCCGTAGTTTTTGATCTAGATGAGTTTCGATCTTATATTCTTGGATCTAGAGAGACTATCTATACCAATCACACCGCCATCTGATATCTCATGGCCAAGAAAGATGCCAAAGCCAGATTGACGAGAGGGATCCTTCTACTCCATGAGTTTGATATTGAGATTAAGGATAAACCTAGAGTTAAGAATGTGGTGGCGGATCACCTCTCCCGATTATAGCATCTTGAGGATTCTGATCAAACCATACTTATCACTGAGACATTTCCAAATGAGGTGATTCTTACTATCACCTCGCACCCATGCTACGCTGACATTGTGAACTATCTTGTTGTCAAGAAAGTTCCATAGGGTTATCCTAGACAATGACTTGAGACCTTCCTCGCGAAGGCCAAGTCGTACCATTGGAAGGATCCAACCCTTTACCATGAAGGAGGGGACAGTGTTTGGCATCGGTGTATTCCTCAGGAGGAGCACCATAGCATTCTCACCTATTGCCACAAGCTCGAGTTAGGAGTACATCACTCTGGGAGACGGACAATGCAGAATGTTCTCCAATCCGACCTTTGGTGGCCTACCCTCTTCAAGGGTTCAGATGAATTTGTGAAGAGATGTATTGATTGTCAGAGGATGGGCACTCATGGACAGAGAGATATGATGTCGATGTAGCCCATTCACTTATGTGAGGTTTTTGACACATGGGGCATCGATTTCATGGATCCATTCCCTAAGAGTCAGGGATTTGAGTACATTCTGTTAGCTGTAGACTATGTGAGCCATTGGGTTGAGGCCATCCTTGCCTGAGACGCACATGAAAAGATCGTTTGCAAATTTTTAAGAAAGAATATCATTTCATGGTTCAGGGTACCTAGAGTCTTGATTTCTGACGGGGGGCTCATTTTATCAACGACAAGGTAAGGGCTCTTGCTAACGAGTTCAGCATTGACCATAGAGTTGCCACGTCGTACCATCCACAGATGAATGGTCTTGCTGAGGTTTCAAATAGGGATATTAAGACTATTTTGCAGAAGGTTGTCTGTCTAGACCAAAAGGATTGGTCATAGCTTTTGGATTCAGTCTTGTGGGCCTATCAAACTTCCTTCAAGATACCTTTGGGCTCATCTCCCTTTCGACTTGTTTATGGCAAGCCATGCCACTAGCATAAGTCACTTCGGGCAGTTACTGAGTTATTATTGGATCGAGAGAGTGAAGGAGACCAAAGGAGAGCAGAATTGGCATCCCTGGAGGAGTTGAGATACACTGCCTTCTCAAGTAGCTACAATATAAGGATAAAGTGAAGATATGGTATTTTTCTCACATCATCCATAAATAGTTTGCGCCCAATCAGAGAGTATGGTTATTTGATACAAGGTTGAGATTATTTCCATGGAAACTACAGAGTAAATGGAAGGGACCATACTTGGTCAGAAAGGTGCACGACAACGGTAGCATTGGCATATCTGAGTTGTCTTCTGAGTCCACCTTTCGAGTCAAAGGTCAATGCCTAAAACCATATCTTGATCATGACCACTTTGTATGAGATGTGTTCCTTGACTCACATCATCTGCATCTCATGCCTGATTTTCACTTCTATCCCGCCAATGTATAGATCCATATTGTCTATATCACTCATTCATTTGGTTTAGTATCCCATATCCATATTGTGATTTTGCTATACTTAGGATGTACTTGATCCTAAGTATAAGGGGGTATTAGACATGTGATTATCCATTTTTCCATTACCTCTATTTTTATTGCCTATACCAAGGGATATTTTACCCTAAGTATAGGGGAGGTAATGTTTGTACATTCTACTCCTCGGTAGAGTCTTCTATACTTAGGATTGCTTGGTCCTAAGTATAGGGGGATCACCGACTTCTATTGATGTCATTCTTTAATTCTTTTGAGTCGTTATAGTATTGGAATCTTTTTACTTCTATATACTTAGCACGAGTTATGTCTTCATCGCTCTTTGATCGCTCTGAGGACATCGTTCGAGCTAAGTATGGGGGTGTCGTATATATTGTATATATAATTTAGCCATAACTCGTACTTTGTGTGTTAATAACATAGCTATTATTTATAAAATATGAATAAAAATGCTTTGAAAATATTTTCAAAATTTTTTGTAAAAATCATTGCAAAAATTATTTTTGTACAAATTTTGTAAAAATCCTTGTAAAAATATGTTATTTTGCAAAAAAGATTTGTAAACTTATTTTCTGTATAAAAATTAGGTATATTGTACAAAATTTGAAAATTGTGTGAAAATAAAATGTTTACAAAAATAGTTTGTAAATATTTGTGAAACTAGTTCTGAAAAATATTTTGAAAAATATTTGCAAAAAAAATATTTTGCAACATAAGGAAATAAGTATGGGGTTTGAAAACTACTTGTATATATATGTACATTAAACCATAATCTATCTCTAAAATTCTTTGTACAAAAGTATCCTTAATAAAGCCAGATTAAAATCCACTTGTACATAAAACCTGTAATATACTTCCCTTTGTAAATATGTACATAAAACCTGTTATGAAAATTTCCTTTATTTCTTTTCCAAAAAACCCAAAAATGTGAAAATCAAAAATTTGCATAGTTTGATAAATTCCCACCGAAAAGAGTTTTGTAAATATTTGCTTATGCATTCTTCTGCATTATGGTTGACATTTAAACTAGTCTGGAATTAAATTGAAGAATGGGCTTGGTTAAGACCTTAATCCACTTAATGACAGAGAAACCTTATCAGATTTGGGGTTAAGACTTTTCAGGTCCATAGCGACTTAATTCTTTGAGTCCACTAGGCTATGTTCACATGTCATCTTGATGAGTCTAAGTAGAACACTTAACAACGCATGCATGACTCTCAGAGACAATGACTTGACATGGACACACACCTTACACGTAGCTCAACACATGTGAGGTGGTGAGAAGGCAGAATCCTTTAGCTTGGAGTAGCATACGAGGGTAGTACAGCTAGCAGGAACCTCTCGTCCTCCTCTAGGAAGGAATGTGCACCTCAACTTGGTTTAGTAGCATTGAGGTCTAATGACAGGATGGTGTGGGTTGCAATAATGATTCAAAAGAGGGATAGTCTACTGGCTCAAGAAGAAAAACTCCTTATGTACATGTTGCACCTTGTAGACATGTTGTATATATGTCGAACAAGAAAAAATTTGCAAAATTGCAAAAACTCCAAAAAAAAGGGACACACTTGATGGAAAATAAAATGCCTGCCAGAGTGTTTATAGTGAATAAGCAAAGCTTATGTATTCCACCATCTCATCTCAAGGATGCTTGCAGCTGGAGACTTAACTACACTGGTTAAGCTCCAAAGGATACGTGGCTACACTGATGACGGTCCACTCTCCTTTTCCCATCCTCTTGAGTTGGTTGTACTTGAACTTAGAAGGGAATACCCCGCTCCTCGAGGAAAGAGTTGCTAGACTACGGGATTAGAGTTACCTTGTTGAGAGAGGTTGTTTCTTTGCCATTTTTTAGGTGGGGAGCTACATATCACTTACACAGTACAAGGAAAGATTCATAGTCATTAAAGTTTGCGTATGTAGACTTGTTCTGACCTAGTTGTTAAGGGGACCTGGCCATAGAATTGTGGAACTTGAAGGTTGTTAAGTATTAAACCCATTTCCCAAATAGGGTTCTGCCAAATTAATAATTCAAAAGTCTGACCGAGCTCCATACTCCAATTTAATGAAAATAAGTTTAATAATCAACTTCGATGCTTTCTTTTTCTTTTCCTTCTGTTTTCACTTCTTTTTCAAATAAGTGTTGTTAAGAGACTAACAAAGGTAAAGTATAGGGGAATGATGAATCTCTGATTCTCATTCTTTTTTCATTTTAGCTTCATCTTTTAGCAAAAACATCTATAAATATGTGTAAATATAATAAATTACCATCGTACATACCTTTGTTAATATTTCATAATTAGCACATATTTTCCAAAATAAAATAATAAAGAGAAAAGAAAAAGGAAATAAGGATGTCATTATGTAATAAGTACATACTGACTCAAACCCCGAGAGAAGGTCAATAATTGGCCTTATCGGCAAGGAATGAAGTAGGGGGAGATATGGTCCTATGCATCATATATTTGTAAACACTTATATTATAAATTATATTTTATGCATACTATATTTTTAAACACTTTTAAATATCTCCAAAACTAAAATAAAAATAAAATAAGAATTATAAAACATAAAATAAATCAAAACAAAAACCAAAACTCTGTTGCACATTAGCCACAATTGTAAATATTGTGCATAATACCTATTTATTTGATACCTCTATTTAATTTATAAAAATCAAGTAAAAATTCTTTCATACTCTTTAAATTATGTTATAAATAAATAAAATAAAAAATAAAAAATATTTTTAAAAAAGAATAAAATAAAAAATACAGTTAAATTATATACAGGTATATTATACCTATACATATTATACTATACTGTATATACCACTATATACATATTATAAAAATAATTAAAAATCATAGAAAAATAGTTTATAAAATAATAAAAAAATTTATTTTATTCATATTTTATTTTAAAATCGTTTGCTACTTTTTTTTATATTCTTTTATTGTGTAAATTCCTAAATTCATATTGGTCCACCATAGACTATTGACCACGGTCAATCGTCCCTTCTCCAGGCTAAGACTCGGATCCTCGTCAGTGGACTCTATTTCTCCCTATTATTGCACCCGACTCCGACCTCCATCCACCTTGAGATTCAGACCTGAGATTCCTTGTTGATCCGAGATTCTCACGGATCCCTAATTTGGTACGAATCTTCCGAAGGTTTCGTGCATTCCCTCGATTCTTCTAGACCCTAGGGCTACATAAAATCTTCTTTCCGCCACCCTCACTCGCTAGCTCGTGCCTCACCGCTACCTTCAACTCTAGATACCTCCAGTAGAGTGACAGACTGTCGGAGACCCCTTTGGAGCTGGATTTGGTGGCTATTTGGTTGCAGCTCGCTCGTGGCCAGAGTGCGTCGCCATGATCAGCCTTATCTGCCTTCCGCAGCAGAATCAAGGCCACAACCTCGCCATAACCTTCGCCTCACTCTGCCCTCTGTTGAGGTTCTCTCAGGTGCCTTTGATCACTTCCCTTTTGTCGTTCATTCTAGATTCCGTCCATCAGCCGTCGTCCGCCATCTTTACTCCGACTAACTAGTTCAAGACTCGTACCTTCCATCTTCCTGCACCAATCACATTCCTAACACATAGTCCATCTCCCCCCACGACCTGACCACCCAGAATCTCGCTCACTAGAGTGAGATTAGGCTTGATGTCTTTCCCCCATTTTCGCCGGACGTCACTTGCATTCCCCTATCACTTCTCTATATGTTTACCTGCAATAACATTACCAGAGCAAAGCCCCCGAGTATCTCTCTCCTTTACATGTGCAGGCACGCGTGAGGCAACCCATTTCGAGCTCCTGCTGCTCAGGCGGAGTATCTCTAGGTGGTGGAGCACCACCACACCTATCCGACCATCCATCACCTCATCGCAACCAGCCTGTCAAAGAGGAGCACCATTGCGAAGGTGCTGGACCTTTGGGAGCGTCGATCCGACCAGCCAATCGCCACATATCATCGACCGAAGTTTCCCAACCACCAGTTCTTCTAGCACCCTTCACGTCCATCAGATCCACCTCCTAATGGTCATTAGACCTAGCCAATGGGTCGGGGGCCCGCCCGCCCAGCCCGTTCATGGGTCGGGCTTGGGCAAGAGATTTTTGGAATGGGTTGGCCCGGCCCGGCCCGCTCTTTGGCCCGCCCGCCAATTGGGCGGGCCGTGGGCATGTGCCATAAAACCCGGCCCGGCCCAGCCCGCACATATAAAAATATATGTTTAAAAACTATATTTTAGATACATTTAATAGAATATACTTTAAGTTTTTATTTTACATTATCAATATTACATCTTATTTTATAGTTTACATGCAAAGTTACACATATTATGGCTACTTGGATTAAGAAAGATTAGATGCTAAAAAAACTTAATTTTTTTCCCATCAAACCAAAATAACATCTTATTCGGCATCTCCTGGATAAGAGTGCATAATTATTTAACAGGAAACGCATGATAAAGATTCAGACGGATATATCCATTTAAACCTCATGGATATTCTAAAATGGGGTGGATGGCAGCACTACTCCAGTGCAGACAGATGAGTAACCTTCTGCAGCAAATCATCCTTTCTAGCACCAACATCCGTGTCCAGTGTCTTTCCTTCCTTCAAGAATACGAATGTTGGCATGGCTTTAATTGCCCAATCCTGGGCCACTTGCTTCAGCTCGTCAACGTCCACCTTCAGGAATAGAACATTGGCGAATCTCTTAGCCAGATCAGCAAATGTAGGTGCAATGAAACGACAGGGACCGCACCAGGAAGCGGTGAAATCAACCACCACCAATTTCTTAGAGGCGTTGGCCTGCTGGAGTTGCTCCTCCCAAGCCTCGGTAGAATGGCACGCCACCACTTCTCCCATCTTCTTTTTTTCTTTTGCGCTGCTCGCTAAAAAAAACTTAGTTATCTTCATAAATTGGATTAAAAAATTAGTAAAAAAGTACTTCACATTCGGCCCATGGGCCGGCCCGGCCCGGCCCAGCCCAGACTTGGGTCGGGCTTGGGCTTTGAAGTATGGCCCGTGGACCGGGCCGGGCCAGGCCATGGACAAGAGGTTTTAAAACCTCGGCCCGGTCGGCCCAGCCCATGGCCCGGCCCGGCCCGGACTTTGGCCAGGTCTAATGGTCATCAAGGTCGTACACTGCAGCCGAGGTCAGAACC
This sequence comes from Ottelia alismoides, assembly GCA_037367405.1. NCBI lineage: Eukaryota > Viridiplantae > Streptophyta > Magnoliopsida > Alismatales > Hydrocharitaceae > Ottelia > Ottelia alismoides. The sequence goes on along the minus strand of JAZKJV010009683.1, from coordinate 788,877 downwards.
GTCAGATTGAGCCACGGGTCGGCCCCTGCATGCAATGATATTTGGCATTTTTTCCCTTGCAGTTTTGTTTGTTTTGTTTTAGTCCAATAAAAATACTTTGTAGTTAAAACTTTTGCAGTTAGATCCCTGTAGTGTTAATATTTGCATCTTAGTCCATCTCAGTTGGAGTCACGTGTAGCCTCACGTGCGTTTCTGGTGTATTTGGACTTTTCTCCTCATACTTTGGACTCGTTATATAATGAAGTAAAGGTCTCAAAAATTGCATTTGTACCCCTGTGAACATCTAACGAATTTTCTGATTTTCTTTTTATTTAAGTCCAGTTAATAGAGGGAGGAAGATGGAAAAGCCGATGCACGATGAAATCAATGATGCATACAGAGTAAGAAATGTGTACCTTACTCCAGCAGTCTACATATAGTCGCACATAATTTAAAGACATAAATTAAACTAATCTAAATGATGCACGAGGAAGTTGCCCTAAGATGATAGCTTCTTTTACGGGAAGAACTTGTGTTAACTAATCAGAAGAGATGCCTAAGCCCGGTCTTGGAAGTTGCTCGATGCCCGCCACAACGGATCCTGCTAGCGTTGTATGCGACTTCTCACGGTGCGTGATTTCTAATCCAATTAAGTTAGCTTTTTATTTGACTAAGTCCGAACATGATCTATAGAAACATATATTTTATTAGGATGTTTGGACCTTAGTTCTACTGAGCTCAACCAAAATAAAACCTAAATCTAGTGGCTAAAACCTCGTGAAACAAAGAAAAATAGTGGGGTTGCTTACAATAATAACTACACTTTGTATATCAAGATGACTCCCTAGGAAGCATTGTATAGGAGACTTTATAGATCACCCTCATGTTGTATTGATACTGATGAGAAACATATTTTGGGACGAGAGCTAGTTTAAACTAGTATGAAGGGTGTTGATATATTTAAAGAAGATTGTTGACATCATAAAGTAGACAGAAATCTTATAGTAATTGTCATATAAGAGAGCTGAGCTATGCGGTTAAAGAATATGTGTATGAAAGTCTCTCAAACGAAAGGTATTTCTCTTTGGATCTTTCGAGAAATAAAAGAAAAGATTCATGAGATGACATGGCATTTCATTGTCGCATGAATATTCAAAGGTACATAATGTGTTCCACGTGTCGATGTTAGTAAAGTACGATCCTAACCCTTCACATGTGATCGATAACGAAATTCCTTGACAACATAGTCTAATTTTACTTTTGATGAGAAGTTATACAGCTTTTTATTGAAAAGATGATCATCTGTATCAGTGCATAATCAAAGAAAGAGACTACTTGGAAGCTAGAATGTAAGATACAAGGGAATATCCACACCTCTTTGGCATCATTATATTCTACGAGATTTCAAGTATGACTTTTTTTGTAAGGATGGTAAATTGTAACGGCAGCGACTTTTTCAAGAAATAAAACGATAAGAAAAATTCAAATCTCTTAATTTCCTCCAACCAAATTTCCATCTATTCCATATTACTGTTATTGCATTATTGAATAGCCAATTGAATGAGTTTTATTGTCCCAATTAATTTACCTCACTGTCAACTATTAAAAGATCATAAGGACTTAAAATTCACACGTCACCCTTCCCACATTTGTGTGCTAGGAGAGAGAGAGAGAGAGAGATCCTACATGAGATTCTCTTCGTCACGAGAGATGACATTATCGAATCGAAGAAGGAGAGTGCGGATACGAGGCCGGAAGAAACCACAATGACCATGTCAAAGAGAGTCAAGCTTTGGACCTAAGGTATGTATCGGCTTAGGATTGCAATATACAAGTGTATATGCTTGTTTGTTGGATAACACATACAAGTAATGACTTGATTCGAGACAAGTTATGTAAGTGTATATGTTAGATCCATAGGGTTAAATAAATGGATACTAATATTGTTGAGAACATGACCTGTCGATATCATCTCCTCTCTGATACCGGATGTTGGGGATACAAACCTCTCCAGATACGGAAGCGGATACACAATCGACCACCACCACCACGAAAGCATGTGAAAGAAAGAACACCAGATATAATGGTGATTGGTCACCTCTCACGACCATCGGAGAAGAAAGATCACTATAAGAAGACAAGTACAACTCTCTTTGTCCCCTCGTTATCTTATCTCTCTCTCTATTTCTCTCTTCCATTGTGGTATTTCCTCTTGTTGTGGTGTAGAGGCAATGCCTCCACCCCTCTCTTTATATAGTCCAAATACAACCCCATAGTCATATTCCCAATAGGACTGTAAATAGAATACAACTCAATAATTATTAGGATGTGGAGTCCAATCCCATTAGGATTCCTGATCTTAATTTAACTCTAATCGTAAACATTCTCCTCCTTAAGTTGAATTCCATCACAATCTATTCATCGTCTTGAGTCTGCACTAGTCATCCTCGTCATCTGTAGGTCTCGTTAGCATGATCTCACCAACTCTATGTGATGCACTCGTCATTGGATGCCCTCGGTGTACCCCCTCTCGGGTACTCGGACAACTCATAATTGTGCCTCATGACACAGCAACACATATCTCTCGTGACTCGATATTGTGCTGGCATCCTCTGATAAAGCGAATCACTCTCTCTTCTCCTTTTTGTGCACTTCTGCAATAGAGATGACTATACCATGTTGCTCTCTCATTGTACTTCTCGTCCTGGGAAGAACTGGAGCTCCATCACCTGTCGTGACCCTTCCCTTGAGCTTATACACCTTGTTTGACATTCTCATCCCACGCATCACTATGTGTGCTCCCTTTCTCGCTCTGAGAACTCCTCCTTCAATGGTGACTCGATGTCCTCATGACTCGATCGTTCCCGGTAAAATCCGACTTTTCTTGGTTGTAGGAATGTGTCTGATGCCTATCAGAGTTCTTACGGCTCCATCAAACATGTGGAACTGTGCTGATCCAATCCCCTTAGCGTGGTGAACCTCTCCACCTCCCATCTTGACTGTGACATTATTGCATGCATGATATGTACTAAATTGCTCTCTGGATGAGCTCGCGTGATCTGAACATGCCGAGTCCAGAAGCCATCTTGAATATGCCTTCATTTCCCTAGAGCACGCTAGCAAGTCTCCCTCGCAGACCACGGTGGAGTCCTCTTAGTCGGATTCAGAATCAACAACCTTCTTCTTTCCTTTCTCCTTCTTACGTCTTGGACAATCAGCTATCTTGTGACCCTCTTTGTCACAATAGAAGCATCTGATCAGACCTCGTGACTTGGATCAACCTTTGAATCATGTCTTCCTTGATCTTGAGCATCTACCCTTGGTTGCCTGCACATGACCTTCATCATTCGTTGCCTCATCCGTCGACCTCCATCGAGACTCATTCATAAGCAACGAAGCAACTATCTCATCCACTATGATGGTCTCCTTGCCATTGAGTTTGCCACAATATGATCGTAGGAAGATGGAAGGGAATTCAACAAGATCAATGCCTTATCCTCCTCCTTGAAAGAGATTCTCCCTTCACATTTTTCTCCTCAAGTGTGAGCACGTCTATCAGAATATTGTTGAATTCATCCAAGTGCACTTTGAGCTTTGTCCCGTCAGTCATCTTTAGATCATAAAGCCTCTTCTTCATCAATAGCTGATTCATTAAAGATTTGGACTTGTATCGTCCCTCGTGCTTCATCCAAACCCTCACTGGATCCTCCATGCTGATGACTTCGCGAAGAGTGTTGTCTGCCAAGAACAGTTGTATTGTACTGTTCACGAGATCCCTCATCTCCTTCCACTCTTCCTCTTTCATCTTCTTTGGCTTCTTTCTTTATCCTAGAGAGCTTTCATGAGTCCTTACGTGATTATGTTCTTCACACGTTGTTGCCATAAGGTGAAGTCGTTCTTCCCGTTGAAGGGTTCCATGGAGAATGATGCACCCTCAATGTAAATTTCACCATCCCTTTCTTATTGTACCTCCTTGTACGATCTGAAAAAAATAAGAGTAGAATCCTCATGATCCGAACCGAACAACTCATCCGGAGTGCGCAAAAACCATTATCTGAACTTTTGGATCACCTCAATCAGACTTCAGATGCTCCCGATCTCAACGGTTCACCGGAACCGTTGGATCTTAATTGCCTCTGAAGAAAGCGTACATGTTGTGTTGTGTCATCTCCTTGATGTCAAATCTCGCTCTGATCCACCATGCCGTATCCTTCATTGTCGTCGAACCAAGCTCTGATACCAGTTGTTGAGAACATGACCTGTCGGTATCGTCTCCTCTCTGATACCGGATGTTGGGGATACGAACCTCCCTGGATACAGAAGCGGATACACAATCGACCGTCGCCACCACATAAGCAAGTGAAAGAAAAAAATACCAGATATAACGGTGGTCAGTCACCTCTCACGACCACCGGAGAAGGAAGATCATTATAAGAAGACGAGTACAACTCTCGATGTTCCCTTACTCTCTTATCTCTCTCTTCTCTCTCTCTCTCTCTTTCCTTGTGATATTCCCTCTTGTTATGGTGTAGAGGCAATGCCTCGACCCCCTCTTTATATAGCCCAAATACAACCCCATAATCCTATTTTCAATAGGACTATAAATAGAATACAACTCAATAACTATTATGATTAGGAGTTAAATCCCATTAGGATTCCTAATCCTAATTTGACTCTAATCCTAACAAATATATCCACAGTAAGACCTCTATACCAACTCGATTTGAGACAAGATATCTAAACATATGCATCTGATATTAAGATGCTTATTAGAGACATATCATGAACTTTTGACTATTTGTATCATTAATGTTTAATATTGTATCATAAGCCATGCATTAGATTTGTAAGTGATTGTTTTAACCTTTAATTTTCTCCATTAACCTGATCCGTAAGTCAAGATTACTAAGTATGAACCTTTTTCCACAAAAATATAGAGTCCTTGTTTAATAATTAAAAAGAGAGAGATGACTAATCATTGATGCAATTTCTTCATGCCAAAGGTGATTGTATCAAATAGACTCATGTCATCATATGAGATTTTTTTGTTGTAGACGTGGATGCCTTTTTGGTCGATTAAACTTAGTGGTATTCGTAAGGGCTTTACATGAGTTTCTTTTTAATCGATCTTGGTTTGGAAATGTATGGTGCGGATATTCCTATTAGTCATTAATTGATTATTGAATATAATTGGAAAAATAGCACATATATTAATTTTGAAACAAAATAGTCATTAGAAATACAACTATTAGCATTGAATGATTTTATTAATTTCACGGACTCGTCCTTACCTAAGAAGTTATTGCAATCGACCCTCCTCCTAAGTTGTGATGTTTGTGTATTTGGTAGTAAGGATTTTTTTGATATAAGAGATGGAATTCGAATAAATATATGAACAAGATGTATAAAGCACAAACTAAAGAAATATATACACATAAACAGACTCCATGTTTTAGTCCCTGACTAGTAAATTGCATATGCAAATCAAACAGTGCAGTGAGAGTAACTATGCTTTTTATGAATAATAAGATTGTGGGGATTTAATTGACATACTATATTTATAGAACATTTCACATGTATGTCATTTTCCTAACTAAACAAAATTAGAGGACCAGGTGGTTTGGTTGCAATTTATATCCACTATAATATCAAACTATAAGAAATCCATGATCAATTGCAAGAAGAGAAAGTTATTAATTTGATTAATGAAATGTCTTGTTACATTATGCTTTTTATGATAAAAGTAAATGATAATGGTAAAAGGAAATGATATTAAAAGACTTGAAATTTCCTTAACACGAGTAAGACTGCGATAATGATAAGTGAAGCTAAGTGCTACACCTAATGGTGGGAGTCACATCTAGAGTCCAATCATCGTGTTAGTCCAAGGGACAACGTCGCAAGGGGCGTATGGTTGCAAAGAATTATAGAGGCAAAAGCTAAGTCCTCTACACTTGTACCTACACTGTCATGTTATCGTCGCAAGGGGTGTATGGTTATAAGGAATCATATAGACAAAAGCTAAGTCCTCTATAGTTATAGCTACACTGTCATGTCATGGACCGCAAGCGCCAGTGGTTGAAAACGTATAACAAGATACGTTTATGAAAGTTATGCAAGAAAATAGTTTATAAAAGCAAACCATTACAAGTATGCGAGAAAATGATTTATAAAAATAAATCGATACAAGTTATATAATAAATGGTTTAATGGTAAACCATTACAAGTATGCATGGAAATGATTTATAAAGATAAATCGTTACAAGTTATGAAAGAAATGATTTATAAAGATAAACAATACATGTTATGTGAGAAAATGGTTTAATTAAAGAATAAACCATTATATGTTATGCAAGGAAATGGTTTAAGAATAATGAATCGTCAAGGCATGCAAAAGCTAGTTAAGGGGTTAATCCGGGAGAAAGATCTAATTGATAAAGGATACATATACATGTTATGGATTTAATGGTACATACCCCTTACGATGATTAATTTTAGCTTATGTATTTTTATGTATATTGCACATGCATACTCATATTTATGAAAGAACCAATACGAAACTTATTAATGAATGACTTAGACATGCGAGGGACATCTAGGCATACAATAATATTTTTTATAGGTACTCAAGTACATTAAATGTGACGGAATAAATGACTATTAGAGTTCCCATGCATGGACCCCGATGCATACTGGACATTAGGCTCATGCAAAATTATGTTTATTTATTTCAGGTAAAGAACAAGTTTGACTAAGCACTCCAGTTCATGCGACAGACTCGACGAGACTTTCAGCGTTATACGGATAATTACTTGATTTATAATGGATATATGTATGTCCACTGGAACAGAGAGCCGTGTTGTGAAATTATTTAGTTTCTTTTGCAAGTATACCCTTATTAATGTTGTAGTAATGAAACTCTTGGTTGAATAAGATTTTATGGATCCTTTTGAGAATGATCTTTGTATGCTCATTGATTACCATGCATGAATCGGTAACCATTCGTACGCGCGATCTTTTATCGCATGCTTCCACCGGTCGACACGACTCGTTCCTTTAAATGTAAGGAAATTATTTGTAGAGCTGACATAGATGATACTTGAGATCATGGAGTATTGGTGGCAACAACAACGGGGGATTTATCAGAGGAGATCGGGGAGCTGGCACCGCTATGGGTTGTTATGGAGATCACAAAGGAGATGGATGGTGGGGCGTAGGAAATCTTTGAAGTATTGGTCTTGGTTGGAGTGAGATGAGAGGATCTTACAAAGAATAAGGTGGGAAAGTTGTCCAACTCGGTCAACAACTAAGGATTAGGTGGCAAAAGATGATTGGCGTGGGGCGAGTCTAGGACCATTTAACTGTTGGTCAACTAGCACATTAAAGTGGATGGGATGAGGCAAATAGCAGAGTGTCATATGGAACTTTGATCATTGAACAAGGGAAGATAACAAAGATATCTAAAACTAAGATAAAAGATGATTCCAAATGGGAAAATAATCAGCATGAAAATTGTAGATCTTGCCTCAAAACCAAAATGTGTTATATGTACAAACTAGGAATTTTTAAGTATTTTATATGTAAAGAATACTAAGGTTTTAAGGTTTTATGTTTTTCTCATTGATTTTATCTTACCAATATATGCATAAATTACTTTTTTAATAAATTACTAATTAAATATTTTTCTTATCATTAGGAAAATAAAATATAATAAAATAGGGCATCCCCTGCTCGCTGGGTTTGAACTGCTTCAAGTAATAAGAAATAGACGACTAGTGAGTATAGGAGACGACTACGACTAGCTCCGAGGAAGACGACAACATTGCCTCCAGCTTATACTACTAATATGATTTCAGATTATATTAGGAAGAAGAAGACCCTAGTAGGCCTATGGCTTTAACTTCAGATACCATTCATTCGTTGGCATGCATGTAGGACTCCTTCCTTTTTTTCCCCTCTGTTTTTATCTTCATATAGGCCATATGTTATAATATAAAATCAAAGGTTTGACTTCCTATCACTCTTCCAAAACTCAAGACCTTTCATACTATATAAAAGTTTGAATGATATTATAATAGCCTATTAAAGTACTTGCATATAGAAACTCCTAGAAAGTGAACTAATGCCTACCTGCAAGCTTTCGCATGTATGACCTAGCTTCTTCATTTTAGGAAAAAGTCAAGCGAAGGAGAATGCAGAAAGGTGAGAAATCAACTGAAAGTCTGAGGGACACAAGTCGCTCCGGGTAGAGGTTCTTTGGCCGAAGTCGGACCAACCCCTTTGTTCATTCTTTGCTTTGAGTCTTTGCATAGAGGGAAATCATAGTGAAAAGTAGTGAGAGTATGGTGTTGTGTCTAAGTGGTAATAAAGTCGAACTTTTCTTTCCCGACCTCAAGATTTTCAACTTCTAAATGTGGTCCTCTTATCTTTTTTTCGCACAAATATGTATGACAATCCACTTTATTCAATTTTCATTATTCTTTTCTTCTTTTGCTCTTATTGTCATAATTTTCTTATGAATTCGTGACTATAACTATAATTAGTCTAATACAAATTCGGGAAAGAGTGGATTTACATAACATGCATTATGCACACGTTTCTCTTTCGATCGATTTATCAACATTTATTGTTATTTTTAAGATTTTGCTTTTTATGTAATTAGTTAACATATATATCAAGAGAAAACAACCAAAAAATAAATAAACTAAATCATTAAAACATGTACATAAAACAAAAGATAGTCAGGATGATTATACAATATACAATTAGGTTCCAAATCCAAGTTTCATACGTGAAAGGCTGATTCCATTTTATTATAGACTTATTTTACATATAATTTGATGCTAATTAATTCAAAGGTGAGCATAAAAGGTTGCATGAGGGAGATATTTAGCTTTTCAATTTTCAATCTTCTTAACTAGGGTTTAGGTTTAATTTATAATATCTGCATGTTCATTTTTTTTATAAATGTTCATTTATAAAGTTTAGTATTATCTGCATGATGAAGTTGGTTTCGTATTATTTGGATTTAACATGAATTAGTAAAAACTGTATGAATATTGAACAATATGTATACATATACTAATACACACTTCTCACACACAGATAAATGAATGCTATGAACGTGATGTAAACATCAGAATAGATGCAGATTGCACAAGGCAAGTTGATGATAGATTTTGATAATTTCAGCCGAGACTTACTACAAAAATATCATGCCACCATCTTGATTAATGATAATTTTATACATCACGGGACCTGATGCAACATAGGATTTAAAAATGAAATTTGCTAAGCCTAAATTTTTAACCATGATAAGTTTATTTTATTCTTATTTATACGAGCCCTAATATTTTGTGTGATCCATTTTTATTATTAATTTAAAAAATGCCATTGCAAAAGGCCAAAAAAAGTGCATATATTTGTCGAGTAAATTTATTCTATTGTTGAAAGGACCTTCAAATAAAAGTTTACTTTCTTCCCCCCATCTCCATCTACCTCTCTCTCTCTCTCTCCCTCTCCATCCCCCTGTTGTTGCCGCTCCCTGCATTGGCAGTACACCACCATCGCCCTGCAGCCATCTCTTCTCCCCGTACCATCGTCAAAGCCCCAATTCACGCTAACGCTTCCTCTTCACCCCGCCGCTCCCACCTATCCTTCGGGACAACAACAACACATCCCCCTCCTCGCCCTCGGTTGCCAAGACCTCCTCCACACCACACCATCGTCTCTTGCTCTCCCTCACATCTCCATCGTCATCATCATTGCTCTACCTCCATTCCATCTACCATCTCACCTGATACGCCGACGCTAAAGCAACACCACTTCGCCTCCTTCCCGACGGCCCTCGTGCGAACCTTACCAGCCCGTTGCTGCATCTCCGAACCGAGAATTCATCTTTTCTAGTATCTCTTAGTTGTTTCAGCAACCTTCGCTATAAACCAGATCCATGAAATCATCTTCCCTGGAACCATGCCCGCTCAAATCTAAAGAAACCTCGGTGATGCGACTCATCCCTAGAATCCAGATAAGGGGAGTATGGTCTAACCTAGTACGTGGCCTGGAGGTGCAAAAGGACAGTAGAAAATTGTCAGAAGCTCCTGGGTAGCCGAGAATCAATCAATACAAGATCGGAATCTAGAGTTCCTCCAAGTAAATCTTGTGTGAGTCGCATCAATCACATCTAACTCCAGGTCATCAATCAACTCAACAAAGATCACAGAACCATGGTCCTGACCCCCACATGAACGAGGTCGGTCAGAAGAAAGAATGGAGACATTGAAGTCGCCACCTAAAACTATGCCACACCTGGATAGGCATCATGAGCCTCCCGGATGTCATCTCAAAGCTCATCCCTTAAGGAGTGGGAGCAAGGCCCATAGATATACGGAACCACCGACAGGGTGCCCGACGAGTTGCTCTCCATCAGGACCGTAAGAGTGTGCCAGCCCCTGAGTTTCAAGCGAGCTGAGAATAGCGACTCCTTCCAAGCAACAATCACGCCCCCCGAAGCACCAATAACATCCAATGCTTTGAAAGCAGAGATTGAGCTATTGATAAACCTTGGATCAACCCTTTTAATAGTATCGAACTAATGATTTTGTTGCAGTCAGATAAATCTGGATCGATCAAGAATTAAACCACACAGATCGATGAATCGTCGAATGAAATTAAGTGTGGTTTTGTGTTTGTTTAACCTAGACAAGCCCCAGGATCAACTCAAGGAGGCAAAGGAACAACTCGGGATCAGATTAGATGCATTAGATAGCTGTTTTCCAAGTGGGATTTTTTTGGCATTTTTTAATGCAATAAAAATGCAGATGCACTGATGCGGATGAACTAGGATATTAAAAAAATCAACAACTTAGCCAAAAATAATTTTAATCTAAAATTAGTCCAAATTGACCAAATTGTATTTTTCCTGTAAACCTAATCCAATAATTAATGCAAAATGGATTTTTTTGGAATTTTTTGTATTTAAAATGCAACGATGAAAAATGCAAATTTTTAGGGTTTTTATGCAATTTTTCATGCAAAAGATATGCAAAAATTATGAAAACATTATTCGAAGTGAGAGTGAGATATACACTAATTTTTTTAGATTTTTCTGACACTTTGTAATTTTTTATGAATTTTTTACTGAAAACAGAGCGATTGCATGTATTTAATTCCTAATAAATCCACGAAATCAAATTATTCAAGAGAGCTATTTATCTCAAATAGATATTTTAATCAGGAGTTCAAGAGAATTGAAATTTCTCAAAAATCTTATTCGTGGAATTAATTAAAAATCAATTACAGAAATCACTCTAGAATTTATTTTATGCAAAAGACAACTCCAGTTTCGATGAAACTTGGATAGAAATTAAGGAGCACTTAGAAGCACCATGTACAATTTTTTCACAATTTTTGGAGCAAGAAATATGTCTGTGCGAATTTCAGAGCTTAAATAGGCAAAATATCACTGATTTTCAATCTCTGATTTTTAATAAATAATCTAATACACACAAAAATGCAAATAAATAGTCACGAGATAAAGAATTAGTTGCTCATCAGCGTTCTTTTTTTGATTGAATAAATTGATGCTATTTTGAGGTCCAAATTAATGCATAAAGATAGGGGTGTCTTTGCAATTGCAACAAAAAAAATAATGTCCAAGGACACTTTTGCAATTTGATAAACATGTAGAAAACAAAATGCAATTTTCACAGTTATAAAAAAAGGAAAATAGACCTTCTTTTTCCCCAAGCTAGGGCAAAGGCACAAACTAGGCGGTGCGCCTGGCCGCGGGGCGGCGGAGCACGGATGCGACGGCGGCGTCGACGCAGAGCAGAGGTGCGAGGAGGTGCAGGGCCGCACGCAGCTGTGGCTGGCAGCGGGGCTGATTGTCGTGCGGTGCGGCGACGTGGTGAAGGGCGAAGGGCAGCGCGGGCACGGCGAGGTGCGCGCGGAGTCGGGGGGAGGGTGGTGCTGGGCTGCGCCTGCTGGTGGCCGAGGGCTAGAAGGCTCCTGGGGAGGCGCGTCGCCGGTGGCCGGCACGAAGGGCGTGGAGCTGGAGGCGATGGCAGCGGCGCGCACTGCGTGCGGAGGGCAGGAGATGGCTGGCGATGTCGACATGGAGCGGAGGCGTGGGGCCGGCGGCCGGCGGTGATTGCCGCTGGCGTGGAGGCGGGGGTTGCTGCTGCAGCTGCTTCCCATGTTTCCCTTTTTATTTTTTTTGTTTTTTTGCAAATTTTTGTATTTTCTTTTAAACAGCAAACAGTGGTAGAAATAAAATAGAAAAAGTGGCGAATGATGTGATTTGTGTGTGAAGGTGTTTGATGAACAACAAGGGAAAATTTTGTTAGATAAAGAAAATTGACAAGGAAAAGAAGAGGGATTACTTACCTGTGATTCGCCGCAATTTGGAGGAGATGTTTTGCAACTCAGTCATCACTTCAAGGAGATGGCGGATGCTCCGAAGCTCTGGCAGCCGACGTGGATATCTACTGCAACGTGAATAAAAAATCCACGGATTTCGTCGAAGGGAATAACCGTCGTCACTCAACCTAAACATGTCGCAACTGTCACCTACAACACGAGGGGGCTGATGGCGCTCGTCTCTCAATTGGCGGATGATAAAAAATGTAGGAGGAGATGAGAATATAAAGAGGAGGAGGGAGTTATAAAGGAGGTGGAGAAGATGGAGGGATGGTGGAGGAAGTGGTGAGTTGATGGCTTGGAGTGGAAGACAGGTAAGGGGAGAAGAAGTAAAAGGGGAATAAAATAATTAATTAATAAAGTAATATAGTAGGCTACTAAAAATAATTAAAATAGTAATAATAAAATAATAATAATAGTAAATCTAAAAATAATAAAATAAATCCGAAAATAATAAAAAAATTGGGGGTGACATGTGGCGGCTCCAGGAGCGGCCACATGTCGCTCCTAGAAAATTCAAAAATTAAATGTAAAGAAAAATAAAAAAGAAATAACAAAAGAGATTAAGTCAAAAAATGGTCAACACGAAAGTTGCTCATCTCGACGAGATCTACAACTTTTGTGAAAGGTCAAAAATCAAATGAAATCATCTGTACAAAAATATATTTTTGGGTGGTACCTTATAGATATAAAATACCGTATTTTATCTTTTGTAATTTTTTTTGTCATTTTTAAATAAGAGAAAAATAAAAACAAAAATAGAGAAAATATAAAAAGAATATTTACAACTTAATCTAATTTTTTGGATTTTTAATAATAAAGAAAATAAAAGGATAAAATACAGGGGCATTTTGGCCAATATGTACAATATACAATAGGGGCCCAAAACCCAAGTTTTGCATACGAGCTCCGATTTTAATGAAATTGGTCTTGTTTTGAAGGTCTTTGAATGTATATTACTTTAAAAGTAAGTATACTTAAATCGGACATTGTATGAGAGAGATATGTGCATTTTAAGGCTCCTAGTTTCAAACTTGATTGGGGTTTTATTGGTCAATTTTATAAGTTAGTATTTTTTTGATATTTTTCTTTAATCAATGTTAGTAATATATACACTATGGAGTTGGTTTTATTTGATTTGGAGTTAGTATAAAATATATACAAATAGGTGAAATGTTGTGAATATACAGGTGATTTTTACAAGTGAATTGGGCTTCTTGCAAATATGAATCCTAAAATGCAGATATTATTTATGCAGATGAGGTGCAGATGACATGCTATGTAGATGAATGAAGTGTTTTTTTAATGCAAGGATTATATGCAAGAGTATATAAGAAGCCTATTTTTTGTTTTTTTTGTGTTTTATTTTTCCAAAATTAGGTATACCTCCTATGTTACAACATTTTTTTTCAAGAGTTTTATAAGTGTTATACAATATACTATACAAGTGTTATATAATATACAAGTATACATGTAATTTTTTCGATTTTTACAAAATTTTTACAAGTATTATACAACAAGTAATTTTTTTTCAATTTTTACCCACCCATAATTATTGCGTAGTATATACAAAAATACGTGAAAGTGCGAGCTATGGGTAAAGTATATATGTAATATACACACGCCCCCCTATACTTAGCGTGTGCTATGTCCTCAGAGAACAAAAAGCGAGGAAGGAGACATAGCTCGTGCTAAGCGTAGGAGAGCCGAAAGAGCAAAAATGTATAGAAGTCGTCATGTCCCCCTATACTTAGGCTTTGGCAGACTAAGTGTAGCAGGAGATCAAAAACGGGGGGGACGAGGTCGAGAGGGGAAGTGGATGAATATATGTACAAGATGGGCATCGGTTTCCCACTATACTTAGGCTCAGTTCAGCCTAAGTATAGGACTGGAGTGGTATGAGGACCGATGTGATCTGGAGGATGTATAGTGAATGGACTCAGGTGACTCTCCCCCCTATACTTAGGATCTGGTCATCCTAGGTATAGTCGTAGATGAAAATATATGAAGTTGGGGTGAGTGATTAGAGTCGCGGGAGGGAGGGGAAGAATGTACAAGAGTGATGGATATATACAAGGATCGCGGTCTGAATCTTTCCAGATGTTGCTGATGGCGAGAGTTTACTGCTGCAAGGTCTCATGTGTGGCTCTATGTGTATCTACTGAATCTGTCTCGCGCATGAATACAATCTCCTCGATATGGACTAATTGTTCATTGGTTTTGACGAAGTGCTTCAATAGTTGTCCATTGACTAGGAACGTTTGTACATCATCTGTGAGATCTGAGATCTCAACACATCCACTATCATGCACATCACGGACAATGAATGGGCCCGTCATTTGGATTTCAGCTTGCCTTGGAAAACCTTCAGCCTTGCATTGAACAACCATACCTTCTGTCCAGGAACAAAGATATTTCGTCTGATATATCTATCATGCCAACGCTTAACTTTGTCCTTGTACACCAAACTATTGTCGTATGCTCGGTTTCTGACTTCCACAAGCTCATTCAGATCCATGTCTCTCTGTTTCTGCCCTAGATGTGTGTTCCAGTTGACCTTCTTGATTGCCCATTCTGACTTGTGCACTAATTCCGCGGGCAAATGGCACGGCTTCCCGAATACCATCCTGAATGGGGAGGTTCCTAACGGTGTCTTGTAAGCTGTCCTATAAGCCCACAGAACTTGATCCAAGATCTGAGACCAGTCCTTCCTGTCTGGTCGGACAAGCTTCTGCAATATGGTTTTCACCTCCATATTCGACACCTCAGTCATACCATTGGTCTGTGGGTGGTAAGGAGTAGCGACACAGTGTTCGATGTCATAATCCTTCAAGAGCTTCTTCACATCTCTGTTTACAAAGTGGCTACCCCCAGCTGATATCAACATTTTGGGGATCCCGAACCTAGAGATGATATGATCTTTAATGAATTTACAGACAATCCTGCTGTCTGCGGCTCGGGTTGGGATAGCCTCCACCCACCTGGACATAGAGTCGGCCAGTATAAGCCATACTAAAGTACCTTCCAGGCGGTCCTCTTCCCGGAGTGGTGTCCTCCTGCCTCCAGACTGTGGCATAAAGAAAGGACACTCTGATATTCCTCCCGAGGAATACACTGTTTCCCATACACAATCCGGTCCTTCAAAGAAAAGGATCGGATCCTCCCAATGGTAATGTCTAGAATCCGACTTCAGACGGTCTATGTGGCTCTTGGACCAATCTTCGAGAACCTTCTTGGAGACAAGATAGTTCATGATATTAGCATACCATGGGAGTGAGTCTTCAACAAAAATCGACTTGTCAAGGAAGGAGGCTCGAATCGGTGAATCCTCGGAAGCATTAAGATCCTTGAGATGGGAGAGGTGATCAGCTACTACGTTCTTCTTTCTAGGTTTATCACGAATGTCCAAATCAAACTCCTGGATAAGCAGAATCCACCTAAGAAGACATGCCTTCGCGTCCTTCTTTTCCATTAAGTAATGTAGTGATGTATGGTCAGTGAACACAATTACCTTGGATCCGATTTAAGTGAGACATGAATTTGTCCAAGGCGAACACTGCCGCAAGCATCTCCTTTTCCGTAACTGTATAGTTACGCTGAGCCGTATCGAGCACTTTGCTTGCGTAGTATATGGGGAACGGGACGCCATCCCTCCTCTGTCCTAACACAGCCCCAACAGCAAAGTCTGAGGCATCCGTCATGATCTTAAAAGACAGAGACCAATCTGAGGCTTGTAGGATCGGGGCGTCCATGATCATTCCTTGTAGTAACTTAAAGGCTTCGAGACATTTGTGATCTACAATGAATTCCATGTCCTTGCCTAAAAGCTCGGTTAGCGGTCGGGCAATCTTAGAAAAATCCTTAATAAATCTTCGATAAAATCTGACATGCTCGAGGAAAGACCGTAACTATTTCACGTTGGTTGGTGGCTGGAGTCATCTGATCACATCCACCTTGGCAGGGTCAACCTCTATTCCTCTCTTGGAGATGACATGCCCCAACACAATGCCCTCTGTCACCATGAAGTGACTTTTCTCCCAGGAGAGCACCCGATTGACCTCACAACATCGTTTGAGGACTCGGTCCAAATTCCTAAGACAGGAGTCGAAGAAATCGCCGTGGACCGAGAAGTCATCCATGAAGACTTCCAGGAATTCGCCAACTATTTCGGCGAATACAGCAATCATGCACCTTTGAAAAGTACCGGGAGCATTGCATAACTCAAAGGACATGCGCCTGAAAGCATAGGTACCAAAGGGGCATGTAAACGTGGTCTTTTCCTGGTCCTCCGGAGCTATGGCTACTTGATTGTAGCCTGAGAACCCATCCAAGAGGCAGAAGAATTCTTTCCCCGCTAATCTCTCTAAGATCTGATCAATGAATGGTATGAGGAAATGATCCTTCTTCGTTGCAGCATTCAGGCGTCTGTAATCCACACAAACGTGCCACGACGTAGGTACTTGCGTCACGATTTCCTCTATGTATTCATTGGTGGTCGTCTAAATTCCCGACTTCTTCGGGATAACATGGATTGGGGGCACCCATTTGGAGTCGGAGATAGGATAAATAAAACTCGCGTCACACCATTTCTCTATCTCCTTCTTCACTACCTCTCGTAAATTTGGATTCAACCGACGTTGGAATTCACGAGAGGGTTTAGCCTCATTCTCCAAGTAGATATGGTGTGATACAGAGCGGGATTTATCCCATGGAGATCGGAGATGCTCCAGCATATCGCCTTGCAGTTCTTCTCCAAGATCTCTAGCAAGCAAGATTCCTGCTCCTCGGTCAATCGCGAGTTGATGATGACCGGATACTTCTTCTCTTGTCCCGCAAGAAAGGCATACTCAAGTGTTGTGGGTAAAGGTTTGAGCTCAGGTAATGTGTGTTCATCAAGAAAATTTGGCTCAATCGAATCTGGCTCAGTGTTGGTAGTGGTTGGATCTGTCCGTGAAATTGTTGCTACCAGCTCATTCATTTCTAGAGTCGGATCGTCAAAGGTCTCCCACCAATCGGCAAAAGCCACGTCCGACTCGTCATCCTCATCTTCTGATTGTCCTAAAGAGGGAAGGACAGACAGGCCCAACTGGGCCTCTAAGTCATCAAAGATGTAGAGGGATGCATATTTTGTACAGTACTCGTTTCTAAAGGCCTCGCAAACTGACTTATGCACAAGATTTTCTCCGGAGGAGAGGGACTCATCGGTGCTAGCTGGGTTCTATCTCCATGGCCCAACAATGTCTACATGAATGCAATCTGCTTCGGACGAAGAGTACTCGGTGCTGGATTCTGAATCCGGTCTCTGCCATCTGGTCTGCTTCATCTCAAGTTCCTCGTCTCCGCCTGGAGTTTGGAACTGGATTTTTCCAATCTTATAATCAAATAAGGCCCCTGTTGTTATGAGGAAGGGCCTTCCTAATATGATCTGGGAATCTCTCCAATTACGAGAGGTCTCTATATCAAGGACGGTAAAGTCCACCATGTACTCCTGACCCTTGACTTTGATGACAACATTCCTCAATTCTCCTTGGGACCTCTTGGTTGATTTATCTGCAAACTGAAATAGGGCTCTAGATTTCTTAAGAGGTCCGAGATTCAGCCACTCATAGAGGGTTGTAGGCATTAAGTTGATTGAGGATCCGTTATCAAGGAGAGTGCGTGCAAACGCAGTGTCATCGACATGACTCACCACATAATGTGCACCCATGTCCCTTCGTTTCCTCGAAAACAAGTTCTTTATTACGCAAGTAGTGGCTACTGATAGAACGTGTTTCTCAACACGACTTTTGGTCATCCTGCTGGCCCTAGTAGGTGTGCATCTCACCTTAAGGTATTTCTAAAATGCAGGTGTCATCTCCACATACTTGTCAAAAGGGATTGTGACCTTGATATATTTATTGCAAAACTTTGCCATCTCAAGGTCATCTTTTTGTATTTTTCTGATTTTCTTCTTTCCACCCTTAAGAGCTCGGGAGAAAGGGGTTATTGATGCCAACTCAGATTCTGAAACTGAAAGATTTTCATTTAAAATTGGAACTGAGTTTTGTACATGACGCGAACTCTGAGACTGACTCTGACTCTAACTTTGACGAAAAGAAAATTTTTGCTGCAAAACCGGTGATGCATTCTCCGCGTCTACTGGAACATCCTCCTCAGATGGAGGTGTGGGCTCTTCATCGGTCTCGCCGGACTCACTACTAGTGCAGTTCTCCTGCTTCTTGGAGGACTCAGAAGTCCTCTTCTTCTGTCGATGGTGGTGGTGGTGCTGCTCCTCTGCCTCCAAGTTCTCCTCAGGTAGAGACTTGGCGACTTCTTCCTCTGGTGCCCGTGCCCGATCATGTATGATCATGGTCCTTCCGCTCCTGAGGGACATATGATTTACATTATCATACGAAAGGATCTCATGTTCAGATAAAGAGTTATCTGAATAGTATACCTAATCTCGTGGTTGCTTCTGGCCCTGATTCAAGCTATTTGGGTTGGCATGAACCTGAGTGGGAATTGGGGTCTTTGGCGCCATCTTGTGGTCCTGGGTACGGGAGACACGATTCAAATCGGTTCTCATTCTAGGTAGTCATTCTGTATCTGTTGGACCCTATCAGTTAGGGTCTGGATCGCCAAGGTGAGGGACTCCAATTCACCAGTGGGCTGGGATGGTTGATGCTGACTCGAGGATGAGTTCTTGTATTGGCCCTGCTAGCCATGCCGGTACTGTTGTTGCTGATGGGAAGGTGGAGGGCCCTGCTGTCCCAAGTGGAACGTGCGCTGCTGCTGCTGGTGCTACTGAGGCTGGTACCCTCGTTCGGGCCAGGACTGTATGAAGCGCGGTGCGGAGATGGAGTTGTTTTCCTGGTAAGCTAGGGAAGGTCGGTGTGGCTGACCGTTCCCTATCCCCGACTGTCTGCCGATGGGGTCATGGTTGTACAACATCCCGTTGATCTCGAACACCTGCGGAGGATCCTCGTATCATGTCTCCACTTGCGGGGGTGCCTGCTGAGTGTATGTCTGCTCCTCTACACAGCTACTCTGAGGTCCCGATGTCTGTTCTTGTACAAGATGAACTCGGTGTACAGGTACAGGTGGTGCAGAAGGGGCAGGTAGCTGTATCTTGGCTACCCTCTTAGTTAGTTCATCCACTTGTTTCGGCAATCGTGAGAGTGACTCAAGGTCAGTGACCCTCTTGTGAATCTGCTCGACCATGGTTAACTTGTCAGCTATCATCTCCATGCAAGGGATGAGGTCCTCTGTCAGATCCGCTACAGTCCTCCTAGTTGTCTCGTTGGATAGGATCGAGGGAGACAATTGATAGGCCCTGGTGGCCTGTGACCTGTCTGTTTCTGCCACCTGCTCCAAGATTTTCCATACAACATTTTCATTTTTGTTCAGATAACTTCCTTCACATGCCGCACTTACTAACCCCTACATCTCAGGGATCATGCCACAGAACAAGGTCTGGACTAAGATCACCTTTGAAATGCCATGGCAAGGGCATTTCTGAATGAGGTCATTAAACCTATCCCAGGCTTCATGGAATGGTTCATTGGTTCCCTGGGAGAAGTTAGCGATCTTTGTTATCACCTGATTTGTCCTACTGAGTGGGTAGAACTTCTTCAAGAATAAATCCTTGAACCGCATCCAGGTCGTACATCTCACCCCGAGATTTTTCAACCAATGAGCGACCTTATCTCCTAAGGCAAACGGGGTGGCCTTCAACCTGATATAGTCTTGCCCAACCCTAGGGTGACTAAGTTTGTTGCAAACCAGCTCAAAGTCTCTAAGGAAGGCATATGGTTCTTCGGTTGTATTCCCATTGAACTTCAGAAGCATGCTCAGAAAGTGGGGCTTTAACTCGAACGCTTCAGGGGGAACCACTGGTGCCAACCAACTATGCATCTCAATTTCTGCTGGGTTATATGCATCTACCATTGGTCAGTCGAGTCCTCCTGCAGTAATGATCTGTCCCATCCTTGCCGTAAGATCTGCATTTTGTTGTTCGGCGGTGGCGAGGCGAGCAAGGATTTGAATCATGGGATCCTCTTTGTGTTCCTTCTCGTTAGGATTTTTCTTCGGCATTCTGTCCTCTTGTCCTGGTTAGAGAAGATGGTCTTGGTTAAAGGACATATCAAGGAAGGGATTCTTACCAAGGCGATGGTCTTCCTCGGTGAGATCAGAGGAGAGAAAAGGGTTGGTTTGAGAGTAACCACCCTAGATTTGAGGGATGCAGAACTCAAGAGGGTCATGAGCTCTGGTTGGTCCAAGTTGCGCTTGGGCCGGTGAAGATGAGCTTCGTGGGGGGCTCAAAGAAAGATTGACGAATCGGGAGTGGATATCCCCCCAGTCAGTCATCTTGGTTGGCGAGAAGAAGATTCAGAAGTTCTAAGTGGAAGATAGGATTTTACTCCTACCTGAAGCAAGCAGTTGAATCCAAACCTTGTATTTTCTCACTCAACTCGGTGAAGGACTCGAAACCGAGTCTGATTAATCTTGTTGATTTTAAGTGTAATTTTCAAGCAAATAGCAAAGTTTACGTGGCCTAGAGGGAAGTCGGCTAAAAGCCATATGCGTCTCCCCTGTTTAACCCGTCGCCTTAGATACCAACGTCCTTCCTTTCTTCGCTCCTATCCCCAGCCGAAAGTTCAAGGACCTACCCCCTATCTACCTTTAGAGTAGGAGGAGGCTGACAAGGCTGTAACTTCACCCCTATCTACCTGCAAGCGTAGCCGAAGGCTACTAGCAACTTGTCGCGGTGCACCGCAATTTCACCCCTATCTACCTACCGGAATAGGCGGAGGCTACTTGGCGCTGGTCAGTTGAACCCAAAGCTCAATCGTTGATATTTGCTCGGATCGGGGTACGCGATATGGAAAGCGGGGATTTTTGGCTCTGCCCTAGGGTGCTCACACACTCTAGTACCCTCACTCAGCTTGAAAATAAGGTCGGGGTTAATTTCCCGCAAGCAGAATTTCCGATTTTATTGATTTTTTGGGTCAATTATGTTTAAAAGTCCCGGTTTTAAGTTAGGTTATAAATGATTAAGTCCAACCACACAGCACACCTATCGTCAAGTCCTAATTTCCTTCTTACCTAAGTTTGTAAAACCAAGAGAAAGGAGTCAAGAAAAGCCGATGCACGATAAAACAAGGATGGTATGCTGAGTCGAGAAGACTTACAGTGATCCCTTCACTTTTATGCAGGATGTAGAACGGAATTGAAAACTTTTACACCACATGCAAATGCAGACGATAAAATCCGCTCCTAGACAGGCAGTTCTATTAGCGAGTGAAGCACCGATTCAATTGGACTAGATCTGCGGTCTAAGTGCGTCTTTTATATGTGATGTGTGCTCCTAGAATATTACGAGCACAAACAAGTCCTAAAGTGGCTCTAGGAGCCGCTAGTGCAAGCCTAATCTAAAAATTAATCCACACCACACACGGGGATACGTTTCCACTATTTTTACACACGCGAGAACCCAAACTGGAACCACTGGAAAGAATACAAAAATAATGGAAAATAATAATAAATTACAAGTCCTCACAATCACTCTAAAAGTGTAAATGCAAGTTCCTCGAAGCGCCTTCGACTCCTCGTGTTCCTCACACAAAAACAAATTGAGGTCAGATAAAGGACGGCGCAAAATACTCAAAAATAAAGGACAGAAAAATATTAACAAGAAAGCTGGGAATCAGACTACCCGGGGATGGAAAATCAAACACTCAAAAATTCTCTAGAAATTAACCTAAGACGTACCTCCCCAGCAACGACGCCCTTTGATAAACCTTGGATCTACCCTTTTAATAGTATCTAATTAACGATTTCGTTGCAGTCAGATAAATTCTTCGATCAAAAATTAACCGCAGGGATCGACTTATAAATGATTAAGTCCAACTACACAGCACACCTATCGTCAAGTCCTAATTTCCTTCTTACCTAAGTTTGTAAAACCAAGAGAAAGGAGTCAAGAAAAGCCGATGCACGATAAAATAAGGATGGTATGCTGAGTCGAGAAGACTTACAGTGATCCCTTCACTTTTATACAGGATGTAGAACGGAATTGAAAACTTTTACACTACATGCAAATGCAGATGATAAATCCGCTCCTAGACAGGCAGTTCTATTAGCGAGTGAAGCACCGATTCAATTTGACTAGATCTGCGGTCTATGTGTGTCTTTTATAGGTGATGTGTGGTCCTAGAATATTACGAGCACAAACAAGTCCTAAAGTGGCTCTAGGAGCCGCTAGTGCAAGCCTAATCTAAAAATTAATCCACACCACACACGGGGATACGTTTCCACTATTTTTACACACGCGAGAACCCAAACTGGAACCACTGGAAAGAATACAAAAATAATGGAAAATAATAATAAATTACAAATCCTCACAATCACTCTAAAAGTGTAAATGCAAGTTCCTCGAAGCGCCTTCGACTCCTCGTGTTCCTCGCACAAAAACAAATTGAGGTCAGATAAAGGACAGCGCAAAATACTCAAAAATAAAGGACAGAAAAATATTAACAAGAAAGCCGGGAATCAGACTACCCGGGGATGGAAAATCAAACACTCAAAAATTCTCTAGAAATTAACCTAAGACGTACCTCCCCAGCAACGACGCCCTTTGATAAACCTTGGATCTACCCTTTTAATAGTATCTAATTAACGATTTCGTTGCAGTCAGATAAATTCTTCGATCAAAAATTAACCGCACGGATCGATGAATCGTCGAATGGAAGTAACTGTGGTTTTATGTTTGTTTAACCTGGGCAAGCCCCAGGGTCGACTCAAAGAGGCAAAGGAACAACTCAAGATCAGATTAGATGCATTAGATAGCTGCTTTCCAAGTGGGATTTTTTGGTATTTTTTTAATGCACTAAAAATGCAGATGCACTGATGCGGATGAACTAGGTTATTAAGAAAATCAACAACTTAGCCAAAAATAATTTTAATATGAAATTAGTCTAAATTGATCAAATTGTATTTTTCCTATAAACCTAGTCCAATGATTAATGCAAAATGGATTTTTTTGGGAATTTTTGGATTTGAAATGCAACGATGAAAAATACAAAAAAATTTTAGGGTTTTATGCAATTTTTCATGCAAATGATATGCAAAAATTATGAAAAATTACTGGAAGTGATATATGATGAAATTAAGCTACCCTAATTTTTTTAGATTTTTCTGACAATTTATGATTTTTTATGATTTTTTTACTGAAAACAGAGCAACTGCAGGTATTTAATTCTTAAAAAATCCACGAAATCAAATTATCAAGAGAGCTGTTTATCTCAAATAGATATTTTAATCAGGAATTCAAGAGTATTAAAATTTCTCAAAAATCTTATTCTTGAAATTAATTAAAAATCAATTACAGAAATCACTCTAGAATTTATTTTATGCAAAAGACAACTCCAGTTTCGATGAAACTTGGATAGAAATTAAGGAGCACTTAGAGGCATCATATACAATTTTTTTACAATTTTTGGAGCAAGAAATATGTCTGTGCGAATTTTAGAGCTTAAATGGGCAAAATATCACTGATTTTCAATCTCTGATTTTTAATAAATAATATGATACACACAAAAATGCAAATAAATAGCCACGAGATAAAGAAATAGTTGCTCATCAAAGTGCTATTCTTGATTGAATAAATTGATGCTATTTTGAGGTCCAAATTAATGCATAAAGATAGGAGTGTCTTTGCAATAGAACAATTTAAATAAAATATGTCTAAGGACACTTTTGCAATTTGATAAACATGTAGAAAACAAAATACAATTTTCCCAGTTATAAAAAAAAGAAAATGGACCTTCTTTTCCCCCAAGATAGGGCAAAGGCACGAACTGGGCGACGCGCCTGGCCACGGGGCGGCAGAGCGCGAGCGCGACGGCGGCGTCGACGCAGAGCGGAGGCATGCGGGGCGGTCCGGCAGAGGCGCGAGGAGGTGCGCGGGCGGTGCGGGGCCGCACGCAGCTGTGGCGGCAGCGGGGCTGATTGCCACGCGGTGCGGTGACGTGGCGGAGGGGGCGCGAGCACAGCGAGGTGCACGCGGAGTCAGTGGGAGGGCAGTGCTGGGCTGCGCCTTCTGGTGGCCGAGGGATGGAAGGCTCCTAGGGAGGCACGTGGCCGGCGGCCGAAGCGAAGGGCGTGGAGCTGGAGGTGACGGCAGTGGCGCGTATTGCGCACAGAGGGCAGGAGATGGCTGGCGCTGTCGACACGGAGCGGAGGCGCGGGGCCGGTGGCCGGTGGCCGGCGGTGACTGTCGCTAGCGTGGAGGCGGGGGCGGCTGCTGCAGCTGCTTCCCCTCTTTCCCTTTTTATTTTTTTGTTTTTTTTTTGCATTTTTTTGTATTTTCTTTGTAAACGGCAAACAGAGGTAGGAATAAAATAGAAAAGTAGTGAATGATGTGATTTGTGTGTGATGGTGTTTGGTGAACAACAAGGGAAAAGTTGTTAGATAAAGAAAATTGACAAGGAAAAGAAGAGGGGTTACTTACCTGTGATTCGCCGCAATTTGGAGGAGCTGTGCTGCAACTCCGGTCATCTCTTCAAGGAGATGGCGGATGCTCCGAAGCTCTGGCAGCCGACGTGGATATCTGTTGCAATGTGAATAAAAAATCCACGGATCTCGCCGAAGGGAATAACCGTCGTCGCTCAACCTAAACGTGTCGCAACTGTCACCTACAACACGAGGGGGCTGATGACACTCGTCTCTCTATTGGCGGACGATGAAAAATGGAGGAGGAGATGAGAATATAAAGAGGAGGAGGGAGTTAGAAAAGAGGTGGAGAAGATGGAGGGATGGTGGAGGAAGTGCTGAGTTGATGGCTTGGAGTGGAAGACAAGTAAGGGGAGAAGAAGTAAAAGGGGAATAAAATAAATAATTAATAAAGTAATATAGTAGGCTACTAAAAATAATTAAAATAGTAATAGTAATAGTAATAGTAATAATAATAATAATATAAATCCATAAATAATAAAATAAATCCGAAAATAATAAAAAAATTGGGGTGACATGTGGCGGGTCCAGGAGCTGCCACATGTCGCTCCTAAAAAATTCAAAATTAAATGTAAAGAAAAATAATAAGAAATAACAAAAGGGATTAAATCAAAAAGTGATCAACATGAAAGTTGCTCGTATCGAGGAGATCTACAACTTTTGTGAAGGGTTGAAAATCAATAAAAATGTATTTTTGGGTGGTACCTTATAGATATAAAACACCACATTTTATCTTTTGTATTTTTTTATCATTTTTAAATAAGAGAAAAATAAAAATAAAAATAGAGAAAATATAAAAAAAATATTTACAACTTAATCTAATTTTTGGATTTTTAATAATTAAGAAAATAAAAGTATAAAATACAGGGGCATTTTGGTCTATATGTACAATATACAATAAGGGCCCAAAATCCAAGTTTTGCATACGAGCTCCGATTTTAATGAAATTGGTCTTGTTTTGAAGGTCTTTGAATGTGTATTACTTTAAAAGTGAGCAGATCTAAAACGGACACTGTATGAGAGAGATGTGCACATTTTAAGGCTCCTAGTTTCAAACTTGGATTGGGGTTTTATTGCTCAATTTTATAAGTTAGTATTTTTTGATATTTTTCTTTAATTAGTGTTAGTAATATATACACTATGGAGTTGGTTTTTTTGGATTTGGAGTTAGTATAAAATATATACAAATAGGTAAAATATGGTGAATATACATGTGATTTTTACAAGTGAATTGGGCTTCTTGCAAATATGAATGCTAAAATGCAGATATTATTTATGCATGCATGAATGCTAATTATGCAATATAGTGGAAATATGCATCTAATTACTCGGGAACAAAGCTCTATTTTCAACTTTTAGAGTGATGAATCACAGATTCATCAGCCAACCCCCATGGAATTCTAGGAATCGAGCATGTAGGGAGCTTGTATTCTTGTAAAAGAACAATATCACAACAATATTCAGTAAAGCGGGCTCCCAACATTCATTGCTTCTCTGAGTCACCCAGACCCCTTATGTTACAGGTTAAAACCTTCATTTTGTCACATGTTGCTTACCCGAGGTTGACACCACTCCAGCTGCCCGTGCCACTTTGTCTTTACTCCTGAGTACAATTGATCTTCCCCTCTTCCTTTCGCTTGCTGCCTGCGTGGTCTGTAATGTTTGTGTCATCTGCCAATTTCCGACTCAGACACCAGTGAGGTGAAGGTAGAGGATGCAGGTACCCCTCCTCGTAAGGATGTCAAATGATGTCTACTGTGGATATCAACCGCAGTCTCCAAAGATGCAACACCTTTAGTGAGGTTTAGGTTCCCATCGATAATCTCTCCAGGTTTAGCTAACTTCATATAACCAAGATCATCGCTTTTCGGATTCAACCTTTGAACTGGTACTGCTGGATCATCCATCGAGGGGTCAAGAACTTGGCACGCAACCTCGACCGAAGGCGACGGTTCAACCAACGAGGGAAACGATCTTCAATCAGCAAAAGAGGAACTACAAGCGGATCGAGGGTGATCGAGTAAGACAATAAAGGAGCGCGATCAGATTCACACTGCTGGAGAATCGTCAAAAGTGGAAGGGAGGCCTCCTCTATTCTACCATCTAAGATCGTGCCAGGAGGATGGCCCTTATTTGAAACAAGGTGTGAGATGTTGACTGAAGATGGCATAGCGGATTTGGGTACCCGGGTCTGATTTGGGATCGGGTCCATCCAGGTTCGCGCAACTGGGTTCGGGTATAAGAACCTCACCTGAAGCGCTCTAACCAACTCCGAAGATGGGAGGCTCCAGAAAGCTCGAGGAAGCCCTAACGACAATGGATTCAGGAGTCTCGGAAGTCAGTCTGCACGGGTCCCCAGAATCACAGCCACGCAGGGAAAGTGGATTGTCCAGAAGAGGAAGGCGAGCAATCACATTACTACAGGATTTGCGGGTTTCAATGGGGATTTCAATTGATTTTTCAAAATTATGAAACACTCCTTTTTTTGGAAAACTTTCTAGAAGGGGTTGCTGAGTATCTTCTTTGACCAGGTGCATTGATTATGCTGGAAAAGACATTGAAGATGATGACGAGGCATGCTTCCGACGAGAGGAGGAGAAGGCGGTGCAATGGCTTCAACCTTGAGCTTGAATGAGGCGTGGCCCACTTGCATCGAGCAACTTGTGTCTATATTGAAAGAAGTCGTACCTTCGAGGATCACGGAAGTAGCAAAGGGGTCGGAGTCCGGTAGATGTCCATCATATAGGACCTTAGAAACCTAACCAACTTACTCAGAGCTGGTCTCAGAAGACCCGCGAACGAGAGAGGAACGCACCGAGGACGCCAACCACCATAACCGAAGCCCTCCTCCCTTCCCCACCCGCGAAATGCAGGTGACGCCAAGCAAAATCACAGTTACCCGAGCCATTGAACAACAACTTCGCCTAGATAATTAACAAACCCCTGACACATCAGCGATGGCCATCAAGAGCAACAACGTCCCAAGTAAAAGAAGCTCCTAGACATTGCTGAACCTGTTCACAAGATGAAATCACTCCCCCAGTAGCCGAACCTGTTCACAAGATGAAATCACTCCCCCAGTATTCAAAAATGCTAAAAGCCAATGATGATAGCGTGAAATCTCAGAGATTGTTCCTTCGCAAACAGCCGACACGAGGTCACGGAACTCTATAGTCCTCGAAGGGGAAATCCCTACGGATTTACCTAGAGAGATAGGAACCATCCGAGACCCGCAACAACAAGAACGACGGTGACCAACCTCACCGCACGCAAAGCCACGGTTAAGTACCGTGAGTTCGACCTAATCCTACCCCCCTACCCATCTCCCCTCCTCTCAATTCAGCCAGCCAGCGGCGCCGCCTCACCTCCAGGCTTCTCTCAGCGGCGCCGCCGAGCTTTCTTCAGCACCCTTCCCTGCGCCATCAACCTTCCCATCGCCACCATCGCCCTTCGCCGCTGTCCTGACCTTCGCTCATCGTCACCATCGCTCTTCGCCCCTGCGCCATCAACCTTCCCATCAACCATCGCCTTGCGCCATCATCCTTCCTGCACCCGACGCCCTGCCTGTGCCATCTTCCTTCCCTGCGCCACCATCGCCATTCGCCTCTGCCCTGACCTGCGCCATCGCCCTTCACAGCATTTCACCCTTGCCTCGACCTTCACCCGACACCCTAACCTGTCCATCGCCCCTCGCCCCTCCAAGAACCATCGCCCCTCCAAGAATCATCGCCCAGCCCCCCTCCGAGAACTCATCGCCTTTTTCGAGAACCCATCACCCCTTGCCACATCACTCGAACCCTTCTGAACCCATAGCGCATCGCCCCTTCCAGAACCCATTACTTTGTTAGGGAACCCATCCTGTTAGGACTCCATCGCTTGGGACAACAACCCTAGAGGACCATCTCTGCAATCGGCCGCCACAGCAACCCGTCAGGGAGCCTCCGGCTCCACCGATCTTCTTCAGGACTTTCAGCCGAGGTCAGGTGACAGTTGTGTCTCGTTGGCCTCCACAAGCTCCTCGCTATACACTGCGGACAGCCGGTACACTCCTCGTGCCTGACCCTTCTCGATTGCACCATCAGCGCTTCTAAAGCTGCCAACCCCCCTTCTCCTGCTTGCATCATCTTGTGCCCCTTCCGGGCTTCCGTAGGTCTCCTTATTGATGAACTGCTAAAATTCTATTATGCTTGCTTGATCGCAATTATCAACATTCTCTAGGACATTTTACTTTGTGCGACCACCATGATGTCTACTGAGCCCAAGTCTCTGTACTCAACTTCCTCTGTAATGGTACAGGGCACGACTATTAAACTGAAGGGTTCCAAAAACTATGTCCTGACTCCTATGGTCCCGATCTTTCAAGGTTTTCATTGGTGGTCAGCGAAAGAACTATGCTCTCACTAAAGACCCGTCCAAGGAGACGGATAAGGATTATGATACTTGGTATGCAAATAACTGCCCAATTATCACGTGGATGACTAACAGTGTTGATCTAAACATAGCTTCTAATCTTCTCTACAAGGAGACGACAAAAGCTATGTGGGAGAGTCTCGAAAACACTTACTCCCAAAAGACAACCAAGTCCAGACTATCAGATATATATACACAGATTTGGTCTATGAATCAAGGGGATACATCCTTGATCGACTACTGTCGACTACTCACGAGTCTATTTGAGGACCTTCTTATTTTCCAACCGGCTTGCTGTGAGTTTGTGACAAACAGATAGGAGAACGTGCGGAGTGACAAGTGTATCATTTCTTATCAGGTTTACATCCACGATACAAGCCGGTGAATGATCAATTTTTGACTGCTGCCGCTCTACCCAGTCTTGAGACCATCTTTGGTCGACTACAGGAGCTTGAGTCGCCATCACCTCTACTGTCTGCTGAGACTACAACCCATTTTGCTAGAGGGCGATCCAATTACCAAGGAGGACGCGGACGTGATTTTGGTTAAGGTCGCGGTCGTGAGTCTGGACGTAGACGTGACTTCTGATGCAGGCACGATCCAACTAATTTTGGAATAAGACAAGCTAATTCTTCCTCCTCTCTTAACAATTTCCATTACAAAATTCGGTTCCTATTTTTTTGGGATTGTATCTTGTGGATGGACGGCTGTAATTGGGTGCTATCCCAGCTCTAATGGGTACAAGGCCCATTGGATAAAATCCTATATAAATATAAATATATAAATATATAAATATATAAATATATAAATATATATAAAACCCAATTTAATTAATATAACGGTCCCTCCTAGACATTTTATGCCAGGGGCAAAATTAAGGGTCTAGATCCCACTCCAAAGAGGGTGGAAAATAGGAAGGCTTGCCCAATCCAACATCACCGTTCAATATGTCTTGACCCCTCTTTCTTTGTATGGGATAAATTCTCGGTTAACTGCGCTGCTATGGCTACTTACCTGCTTATCCTACTACTACTTTTTAGTGATCTCTCACGCTCGATATCAACTCTCTTTAATGCACACCTTACTACTATCTAGTCAGTCACTCTATCTCATACCTTTACTGCTCTCGAGTCTGCTGATCTATATCGTACATCTCCTAAGGTTCCAATAGCTAACATACATCTCTTATCTCAGCCACAACTTTCCTTTTCCCTTGTGAATAGGAGCTTCCCAAAAGAGTAGATTTGGGATCAGACTAGCCTTTGGAATACCCATTCCGTGGAGCGAGTCATCGATTCATTGGGCAAGCAGACCTGGCTTGAATTTCTCTCACCTAATCCTACACACTTAACTATAGAACATTGTTGGTTCCCAAGAAAGGTGGCAATCCCCCATGCGGATAAGCCAGCTCCCTTGAAAAAAGGATATAGAGTTCAACAATTAAGAAAGACTAGATTATAGGGGGCATGAAAAAGGAGCTCAACTGGATCCTATTTTCATGCATCAAAAGGACGGATGGAGCAACTATATAGCTTATTGGGCACTTTTTTCAGATTTGATTAGGCACTTAAATGCTATTTGAGATGCAACCACGAGAACTATGAATAGTTGTCCATGTGAGTGTACATTGACCCGATCCTTCCTCCATGCACGAGGGCCGAACCACGTGATCACAGGTAGTCAGTCTGCTTGTAGGATTACTAAGCTTAGGATAGTCCTGGATAATCGATCATCCGAGTATGCGACGCCTCTTTAGTATTCTCTTATTGTATGGATGGCTCATAGATGATTATAGGCCTCCTTCGCTTTAGGGTACCCTCTAGTGACATCTTTTTTAATAAGTAGATTGCTGAGCTTTTGGATGACTGAATTTATAGAAGTAATTTCAATAAAGCCGTATCAGGCCATTAAAAGTGAATAACCAAGGGCCGTGGAAGAGTTGGCTTTGACAGACTGTATTCCTTTTTAGTATAACCTCACCCGCTTTATACTTTTGCAGCCCTGAAGCGGAGGGGACCCTCTTTGATAAAGAAAGTCACCGTGCTAAATCTATTCATGAAAATATGGTACGATGGCTTTTCTCCACTAATCACAAAGATACAAGTACTCTATATTTCATCTTCGATGAAGTGATGGGCACATGCTTCTCAGTGTTGATTCACATGGAATTAGCACAACCCGATAATCAAATTTCATGGCGATGCCAATGATAGGTTACTTTGATAATTGATCTGTTCCGATCAAACTCCAATTTATTTATTTTAGTCACGTCTCATATTTTGCTTATGCTTTCTTTTGTTGCATCTTCTAACTCACCTCCTTATGGGTAACTATATATTAAGGGGCTCGCACATACAAGCTGCTCTTCTTTAATTCACGGTAACCTGAGAGTATGATTCCCAAGCTTCTAAGCGAACTATCAATTACCACCCGTATCAGAGAAGAAGAGTCGGGCAGGCAAGAGAAAGCGAGAGGGCAACCTGGGCTCTCTCTACTTTTAAATATAATGAAATATAACTAGGATATATAATAGTAGAAATCATCACTAGTTTATATTAGCTGGCCTTTCCATTTTAGCTGGCCTTTCAATTCAAGCCGGTGATGTCGGGAGAAAAAGCACTGACTAATTTAGGAAAGCGTCAAGGTCCAGAAAGATCATGGCTAGAAAGAATTATTAGCGAGAGAAATAATAAAGTGGTGAAAGATTGAAACAACTCTATACCACATCTACCTCTCTTCCCTTGCCTGTAGACAAAACAAATAGATGTTCACCTATTCACTCAATCATCAGGTAGGTTCCTCTAGTAAAGTTGCTCCCAGGGCAGTCATAGTCAATATTTGAGTCACATATTTGCATTTTCAATTTTTGCATTATTTACATCATTTGTTCATCACATGTTTGAGTTTCCATCGAGTTTTTATTGTCTTGCATATTTATTTTATAACCTCTGTATTCACATGTTAATTTGCATTGTTTGTTGATTGCATCACACCTGAAAGATCATATGGGGATGGAGCATGAGGCACACGACTCCGTTGCCATCACCTTTGTCCGGCAAGCGCTAAAGGAAGCTATTGCAGTGAGCTTCTCATTCTCTCCCACGTGTTACTGCCAATTCTTCAGGATGGCTATCCATCTAGTTATCTCTTAATCAAATTTGAATATATCTCCATGGTCTCTGCATGTATTGAGTTAATGGTGCATATATCGGCTTTCTACTATGGTTCCACTTTTTGTAGTTGTCTGATAATGCAAATCCCTTTAGTTTCTAATTCATGTTGCTGTGTGTTAGGGCAATGTGCAGAATTATGATCAGATGGTCATGTTAATGGATCCTTCAATGAGTACTACTACGGATGCATATGCTCATGAATCACAAGAGGATAAGGAGGCTTTACTTGTGGTATAACTTGTGGGATTCTTGACTGTTTCTCCATTGTGGATATCGTCAGTCACTATGATTAATATGTGGTTATTTGTTTTAGGCTACACTGAGAGCTCTTTCTGCGGTTGTCACTCATATTGATGTTGTTCATCACCAATCCTTGTATACCTCTGTATGTAGTCATTTTTTATCAGTTTTGAGTCTTGACTCGATCCAATATAGAGAAATTTGTGATTCTTGCCACATTTATAGATTTTGGGGATGAGTATCTGGAAATGCACGCCGAATGTAAGGGATGCCTTATTAGATTTGGTTATAAATCTGGTAAGTATCTTTTTGTTTTTTAACAATGTGATGAGCAGTTTGCTTGTTATTTATTTCACTTTCCTCCCCTCTTATCACTTCAGGCTGCTTCAAGTGGAAAGTTTTTGGATGCATGCTTGGACATGCTTGTTTGCCACTTTATGCCACCACCATTGAATTTTAAAGATAGATGGTTGCC
This sequence comes from Ottelia alismoides, assembly GCA_037367405.1. NCBI lineage: Eukaryota > Viridiplantae > Streptophyta > Magnoliopsida > Alismatales > Hydrocharitaceae > Ottelia > Ottelia alismoides. Next base: position 755,688 of record JAZKJV010009683.1, on the reverse strand, counting down.
ACTGAAGAGCAAAGTTATTCAACACATTTTCGTATCTCTAGAGAAAATTTCTGATCTGGTCCCTCTTGCCCCATGAGGTTATTGCCAATAATTGAGAGAAGAATGCCTGCGAAGCTCGCTCCAAAAGCTGTATGTGCCTAGTCATTAAATTCCATATACTTTCAGGGTTTTGTGGGGTACTATAAACATTCGTCTGAGAGGAGTATAGAACGGTAGAACCCAAGAAAAAAATCAGCATGTGGAAATGTGGTACTTACTGTAGTAATATATCTGTAAAACATATACGCACATGCTGATGTTATACTAACTTTTAAGACACATATTAGCTTCAACTGCAATATCTGTACTTCAATTTTTTTCATATGTAGCCACAATACATATACATACATGCTTTGCTATACTGAGCTATTAAGACCCATACACACTGTACTATTAGTTGACTGTAGATGCCAGGAACTTGATACATTGGTCCTAGCTTGTTTAAAGGTGACATAAATGAAAAAAATATTGGCTTTGCAATAGGCATGTACAGTCGTTCTATATCTTAAGAAAAATATCTTGTAAGCTACGATTATCAGTAATGCTGGTCAACGGGGTGCTTCACTTGCTATTACAAAGATGCCATGATGGGATTCTTTTCGTTTTCATTATAAGATGACAGAGATAGTTTGAGGCCCTTTCTTGCTTTGCTCTTTATATGGGATGTTTTGGCTGTTTAATGGGATGGACTTGGTAGACCATTTGTCTCGTTGGCAGGCCAGAATCATGAATAATCCATGGGGGATAATGTTGGGATCATGGTTTTTAATTGAAACTAATGATTTTTTAATTGAAAGCTATACCTTCTATTAATGAGAATTTGGAAGTTCAAAACTTGGAGTGTTTATTAGAAAAGATACAATTTTGGAAACAGAATGTGGAAAATAGGATCTAATAAGGAACAAACAATAAATTAAATAATCGAAATGTAAAAAATCACAATAACTTCCACCACCTCAGGTACTAAGTGACTTTATGCCATCCATCTTTAAATTGCGCATATCCTAGTGCCGCTTCCTTTTTAATCCCGCTTACTGGTGTATAGATTTGGTCTATCTCACCAGGGATTAGACACCTCCAGTGTCCAGTAATGCATAATAGAGATGTATGATGTAAGTTTTCTGGAAGAACTTTAATGGTGTTTGCGCTGTTAGGCTGTACTTTATAGACATTGCATGCATCATGTTGTGTTCATAACCTGTAGGATATTTGTGATAAACTCATGTGGTACCCTGATTCATTTGCATTGTCTTTCTATGTATCTTAGGATTCTAAATTTGTGGTTTATGAGTTTAGAAAAGACACTTGCCGTTTTGAAAATTATCCCTTGCTAGTTTTTTGGTTGATGGATTACAATGTCAAGGGAGCGAAATTACAAAATAAAATAAAAAGTGAAATTAAACTAACACTAATGAACCCTATTTACCCCTTAAAATTACTCAGCATAAATCTAGTTAGAGATCACATGCGATCTCACTAATTTATACAGTAGTAAATTGCAAGGACTATAAAGCATGAACAATAGTGACGACTAAGCCGAACCCTAATTTCATTAGAGACTATTATTGGACAAACATAAACAAACAACAGACCCTAATTTTGCCCTGATTCTCAGTTTGACGTTGCATCAGTCTTCCGCCATTTCGAAAAATTCATCGTTGATGAGTTGCTTGATATTCAGTTGCAACACATGATGCATTGATATATACTTGGCTTGATGATTTGTTTCTCAATAATGTGTTGGCACCCGCCCCCGTTTTTTAATGTTTCGTGATATTTTTTTATGGAAAAGGAGGTTTGATTGCAAATTTAATACCCCATTCAATGAAATGTGCTCTTCCCTCAATTTTAACTTTTTGGTAAAGTAATTTTAAGTGGGAGGGATTTGTAGAAAATATTCAAGACATGCGTGCACACCTATCTATATGGAATATGCTTTTCAATTGGGAGATTTCCCTAACCACAACTAGGGTTTGTTCTGCCTCAAAGTTGTTGGTGACGCCAATGTTTAACTTAAGGGTGTAAATGACACCATCAACATTGTCATCAACAATGAGTGCTCTAGTGGTGGAGCATCAATTGATGATGGCGTAGGTAGAGCCTTAAGCTGTGACAACGATACTTGCAATGAGGCCAGTAGCGGGGGCTTTCGAGGGCTAATCAGCTATGGCCTTTAAGGGATATGTGGTTCCAATCACATTCTTCATCTTGGCGATGGCAACTGGTGGCTGCTAGGGTTGGAGAGGCGATGTAGGAAGATCCACTGATGGGTTTGGAGCTTCCAAATCCAGTAGTAACGGCTCTTCCGCATCCATCTTGTGCCGCGACGGGTCCAACGACGTCAAGTAGAGTCTTCATTGGTGTGGGGTATTTGGAACAATGGCCTGGTGCCCTGTAACGTTGGGGGAAACCGCATTGACCTCCTAGGTATCTTTCGCAATGGGTGTTTTCAGCAACGCTCGATGGAGGTAGATGATGTCAATCATGAGGTGGTAGACTTTTCGGGGTTCAGATGCATTAGTGGCCGCAATAATTGCCTTAGGTGACGTGGCCATAGAGTATGCTGGAAAATTGGAATGATTGAAATAGATTGATCTTCTTCTTTTCCTTCTTTTTTATTGTCCTTGATTTTGAGTGACGATGTGGCTTTAGATGTTGGTGTCAACTCCGGTGAAGCGACTGCACGATGGCTTAGTGATTGTGGGAGCTTCATATTCTACATTTATTTACTGTATGGTGTAGATTTCAACAAATATTGAGGATATTTGAAAGTGACTCGTCAATTTTGTACACATTTGAAAACCCTTTGAATGAAATTCTTTTGTTTATACTTCCTCGATGCCTGTCTCCTATGATCATCAAATTGTGAGAATGAGACAATATTTGAGAGGGTGCACGAGAGATAGAGAGCGGGATGGAGACAATACTTGACTATGAAGAAAAGAGTGCATGAGAGATGGAGAGCGGGAGCGAGGGAGTGAGTGCGAGTGCAAGTGGGAGTGGAAACGACGCAAGGGGCAAGAAGGCGGTCAAGCTTGGTGATCGAAGGGTCACCATTGTTACAAAGGTGGAGGTAAGCGAGGATGCGGAGATGGAGGAGTTGGCATGAGAGGGCCCGTGGAGCAAGCCAAAGGTCAAGAACCGACCGTCGAAGGACCTCAGGGCGTCGAAACTATGGTGTTTTCGCTGTGGTGTCGCTGACCACTTGTCGAAGGCTTGCGCGTCAAATGAGTAACTTTGCTAGTTTGCTTCCATTGCGACCTCCCAAGACATTGAAGGAGGGATTGTCCGGCGAGGGGTTCGTGGTCGAGGAAGCTAGTCCAACCAAAGGCTGTTGATGTTGCAACGTAGGGACCACCTCTAAAACTTTTGAGCGATGTCGATTTCATTTCTCTGCTACCGCGATTGACAAGCGAAGCGATTTCAGAGCAGGCATTAGAAGGGCTTATAGTGGGGGAAGGTGACGTGGAGGTGTTGAGGAGATTTCGGGAGACGGTGTTGACGATGAGGCATGTTGGCACGTACATCGACGTAATTTGTCTACATGGAGGATCCCTTTGCTCGAGGGCTTCTTAGCAAAGGGAGTGAAGAAGGTGATTGCAAGAGCGTTGGAGGGAGGCTTATCATCGGAATCGAGATGGTTGATTAGGTGGAGGAAACCTCAATTCTTGGATGAAAGCTCAGGCGAAGAGGGATCACCGTGGAAGCTTTTGGTGGTCGGAGTCCCATTGAGGTATAAAAAGGAAGAAGTGCTTTAGGAGATGTTGGCACACATCAGAGTGATGGAGATCTATAGCTTCGGTTTGCGATCGGTCTAAGGCTTGGAGGTAGGGATGGAAATGGCTGGATACATGTACAAATATAGGTGATACCATATCCTTATCTTTTTTAAAATCCGAATATGAATACGAATACGAATATCACACGGATATGTAAAATATAAAGTCATATCCTCAAAATACGAATACGAATTCAAAACTATTATTGATAATCCAGATACAAAACTTTTCTTAAAAAAAATTCGGATACATATATTTGACAAACGAATACGAATTAATATACATATATTAAACGCATCCAAATTTACTTAAAAGCTATAATAATTTAGGTTCATAACAATTTTCAAGATTTAAAAAGTATATCAAATATTCTAGTAATGAATACATGCATACAAAGTAAGTAAATAATAAAAGAAAACATAAAGTTATAACTAAATAATAAAAAAGTGTACCAAACTTACTTCTGTGTGTACCATGTAAGTATTGGTATCATCCAGAATTCGAACATTCGTATTCGTATTTGTGTTCGTATCGGTATCCCTATTTGTATCCTTAAGAAAACAAATATTCATATTTGCATCCTCAAAAATTTGAACATTCATATTCACATTCATATTCGTCAAAATTGAGGACATTATATTTGTTTTCGTATTCGTGAATGTTGAACATTTGTATTCATATTCGCATTCGTATTCAACAGATACGAGAAAATGACATCCATATCCTCTATTTGACGAATGCAGATACGAACGGATACGAATAAATCTGTATTCATTTCATCCCTACTTGGAGGTCGTATTGGCGATGGGGGAGATGCACTCGCAAACTCCCTTGCGCGTGCCGACGAGGATTGACAAGAGGTCGGTTACCTTGTGGCTGGTTGCCACTGGCGGTGGGGGAGCATCGTTGAAGACTAACTGCCGCCGGGGAGGTCGGGAGGTTGAAAGCCACAACGAGAAGCTTGGGGGCCACTTGACTCCAAAAAGATGAAGCCCAATAGCCCCTTTCGGGAAGCCCTAACGCCACCAAAAATTACCTCTGTGCGGTGACTCTTGGCGCTTCGCAGTCAATTTTTGGCTTGCGTACTTTGGAAACCCAGGTGGGGCTCGATTAAATGTGGTCTCAGTCTCGGGTTTGGGTTATTTGGGCTTGGGCTCTCCGGACCCAAATAGGAACCATTCGGGTTCGGGTGTCTCTCCCATCCCGGATGCTACGGTGCTGCACTCGAGTAAGGTGGTGGTGTTGGATGGATCATCCGATCCGACTCACCACAGTGTGGATATCGACCTGGACTCGAAGAAGGTCTCGGTTGTACCCTATTCCGCTGGGGCTGCAACAACTAGTGGTGGTGGGAGAGGGGGGCTTGTGGAAACCCCACATGGCTTTCGATCGATTGTCTCAGGAGACGCGAGCTCACCGGAGCGTGTGGTGGCGAGCTCCATCAACTAAACTCTGGAAGGTGGGCTCCCTGGGTCTGCGGCCAATCTTGAGCTTCTGAATGTGGTGAACATTGGAGGGGGTGCAGGCAGTAGCTGGCCAGCGAGGGACTTTTGCGGAGATGGCAACGGAATAAAGAACCTCATCTCCTTCCAAAAGGGTTCCGCGGCTAGGGATGAGAATGAGCAGGCCCTATAGGAACATGGCTCAAGCCCATTTATTTTTTCGGGCATTGGGCCGGGCTTAGGCCCACTATTTTTTTGTTTTTGGCGGTCCAAGCCCAAGCCCAACCCAATTATTACGGGCCGGGGCCGGGCTGGCCCATGTAATCTGGGAAATATGCAGATGAGCTACTGTAGAGCATTTGATTAAGTCGTTAATCACTAATAAATAGATGAGGGGGACCTCAATAATTTATCTTTTGATTTGGCCCATAAATGACATTAGTTCATATCATTATATGGAGGAGAAGACATGGAAATATCCAACAGATGGTAGAGGTAAATATTTAGCCAATCAAACTGCATGCCCTATAATAGTTTAATGGAAAACTTCTCTCTCAATCTCCAATAAACGCAAAAACATATTAAAAAAAGGTCATTAATTTTTTGATGTGGTTCATTAATCTTCCACAGATCCTAAAGAATAAATAGGTATGGACAACTTGCTGAGAGCTTCTGGATAAAAGGGGTAACCAAATTTATTTTTTTTGAGGCCAAGGTAACTCAATTTATCACAACAATTTACTGAGGAGCATGATGTAGTATATCTGAAACCAGTAAATGAACTGCTGAGGAACCGCCCGGTCCTGCAGCTGTTGGTTGAGAGGTCGCGGAGGGCAATAAGAGGGGAGAGGCGGCAGAGGCTGCTGCTGCTCCAGGGCAGCTGGGTATGGTAAGGTGGCGACGGAGGTCCACGCGGAGAGGTGTGTCTGATGGTTGGTGGGGGCTAGGACGAGGAGAATGGGAGAGAAGAGGGAGGGATTTTGGGGGGCGCTCATTTAGAATCAGAAAGGGAGGGGGCATTCTCACGCGAGGGGTGGGGGGAATCCCCTGGTTAAGGCCCGCGAGGAGGTGGGTTTGGGCCCCCTTTCGGGCTCTAAATGGGCCAGATTATTGGGCTAGATGGGCTGGGTCGGGCCTAGCTTGAGCCTAACCATGGCCTCAAATTTCAGCGAATTCGGTCGAATTTCTGTCGAATATCGATATCTAGTCGAAATCGAAATTCGGCTGAAATGACCGAAATGACCGAAATATGGTGGTCCTAGTACAAAAAATGACCGAAGCTTCGGTCGAAAGTCCACCGAAATTCCACTTTGGTCGATACCAAAATGGTGACCGAAATCGACATTTAGGGCCTTGAGCCTAACCCAATTAAGAAATGGGCCAAAAATGTCGGCCCAAGCCTTGTCCAATATGGATTCGGGTTAGGCTAGGCCGGCCCGGCCCAACCCAATGCTCATCCCTATCTGTGGCACCTTTTCGCAGTGCCTCAAGTGGAAGACATTGTTGCAATAGGTATGGGATGGACCGACCTCCAAAGGCTTGGATTCTGAGGCGACGATGCACCGGTGGACTTTTCATGAAAGCGTCGATGAGCTTGCACTTTGGACTGGGAGACGAGAGCACTTGAGTAAGAGAGTGAAGTGGAAAGCCTTGATGGGCTGGAGGTTGGGGATGGAAGTTTGAAGGAGCATGTTGACACCTTAGAAGGGGGTGGGTGGGGGACTTGGGGTTGCGACCCAAGCAAATAAGGGGGTTATTGAGGAGGAGAAGTCGACCAACTATGAGAAGGTAAACTATGGAGGGGTGATGTGGTGAGGACGGAAGAGGGAGACACAAAGAGGTAGTTTGAGATGGCGGTTACCCCTTGAGGGTAGGGGTTTAGGTGGCGGGGACCTCCCCCTTTGTTTCCCAATGAAACTTCTATCATGTAATGTGCGGGGATTGGGCCATCCGGAGAAGTGGTTGACGGTTGGGTCTATGTTGGCATCATGAAAGATTGATGTAACATGTTTACAGGAGACTAAGATTAGTTCTTTGGATTATATGAGATGGGTTTCCACTTCTGGTCCTCATATTGATGAATTCAGAGCGGGATTGGCAAATGGCAGCCCATAAGGAATTGTTGTTGCTTGGAACGAGAGCCTCTTCGACCTAGTGGATGAGGCAATCCCGTTTCATTCGATTTGGTGATTTTGAGAAAGCATATCAATTACGCTTCGTGGTTACACTGGTGTACGGCATTGCGGGAACATCAAAAAATGCAGTGTTGTGGGATGAAATGAGGGAGATTAGGGCTGGGTTTCCTGAGGTGACTTGGCTTATGGGTGGTGACTTCAATGTCATGCTTTATGCGGAGGATAGGCTAGGTGGGAGAGGTGTACATGACACGGGATTTGGTTTGTTAAGTGAAGTGTGGAGGAGCTTGCCTTGGAGGTTCTGGACGTGACAAATTACACCTATACATGGAGGAGTTCGTCATTGATGAATCGGTAATTGGCAATGTTAATATGTATTCGTTGTAATATGGCCAACTAGCTCTCAATCGGAACTGAATCGAATGATCTCTGCGAAGAAGATTGGGCTTTAATTTATCCCGAGCAAGTCCATGGTCGAACACATGGACATGAGCACCTAATTTAATCTAGGTGTTAAATATTTAATTCAATGATGAATTAATGAATAGGTCAAGCTATGCAGACAAATGTAGAGAATGGATTTTCAAAACATTGTTATGCAGTTATATTAAGTAAACAAAATGATAATGCAATGCAACATAAATGACCAAGCACAACGCATAAACAACCTCCTGAATTATTAATCAAACCACTTGTGATATTAATATAAACTCAATGATAATCAGGGTATTCAATGAATTAATGAGCCACAACAAAATTGCTTTTCAATTTAATAACAAGGTTAAAAACCAAAATTACACTCTAAAATTTAATACAGGAGTAATAAAATAAATCAGTAAATTAAGTGCACCGATTAAAAAAGCATAAAATAAGCTTCAAGATAACACAAAAATTTCATTAAATTATGATAAATGGTTCACAAGTTATTGATCAAACAATACATGGGTATATTTACAATAAAAATTTATTAAAAATATTTTTAACATTACAAATAGGTCCAAAACAAGGGTTTAAACGCATTTATAGAAACCCGCTCCGGATATTTTGCAATTTCTCCAAGCGGCGGGGACTTATCTGCAATTTAAAGAAGTCGGAGGGGTGCGCCTGCAATTTGCCCACCCTGTGTGCCTCGTACGTGTGATGTCTAGGCTCGGGTTCGATGAGAGGCTCGGGACGTGCGGCGGTACACTACGCTTCGGCACTAGTTCGGGCGCTCCAAGGTCGAGGCTACGGAGCGTTGCTTCGGAGAGGGTGACGCGACTGCCTGAGAACCGTTGGATTACGCCAAATTGGGCCTCATCCAACGGTACCCGCTTATTCTCCTCGAATATTTCCTCCGCGTGCAGTGGAGGACTAGTGGCGATCCGACGAAATCTACCTTCCTCCTCTGTGCTCTTATGCTGCTGAAGGTTGAGGAAGATGCCTAAGCCCCTCGTGAAGATGTTGGCGAAGGTATCGAGGGCTGAGGGACCCTGGACGTCGCTAGCAATGAAGTGTGATCAGAGAAAAAAGTCGAAATCGGAGGTTGCTTGGCTTCTCCGACCAATGAATCTCTCAAGCACCTGCATAGTTAGATCAAACGAACGATACTTTGCGATGCTTTAGGCGAAGGAATGGAGTGGAATGGAGGGTTCTAATGGTGATAGAGCTGGACCCTAGTTGGGTCTTGGTCTTTGCGAGACCAAGAAAAGATCGACATGGTCACGATGATGGAGAAGCAGAGAGAGTTCACTGGAATGTACACGTGAATCAGTGGAGCGAGGTAAAGGGTACACAGGTTTTAAATGATGAATCAAGTGTGTAGATACAAGTGAATAAAATAGAGAAACAAGAGGGAAACAAAGATTGCGAAAACCTTACTTGGAAATGGGAGGCAGAAGATGATCAATTCGGGGATGAATCTTGAGATGGGAAGAAGCTTTAAAGCTTCTAATCTTCGCTTGACCACGACGGGCTCGCGTGGAAGCTCGAGTAGAGCTTGAAAAGCTCTGCAGCACAATGTCAAGAGTTGTGAATCTCACCAGAGAAATCCTCCCGTTGTCGCTCACTACGGGTTCTCACTGTTACAAAGGAAGAGTAGGGCTAATGGCTTCTCACGAAGATGGCAGATAGGTTCTACTGTTGGTGGAGATGAGGGTTTTGATCGGAGATGAGTGGAGGTTGGTAGGGGTTGCTGGGTGGTTTAACCGCCCCTAGAAAGAGCATTTGAGGAGGAAGATGGCCAACTGAAGGTTGGGCGAAGAAGAGGAATGAACGAGGGAAGGAAATGTCGTTGAAAGGAGGTGGTTGCCTCACGTGAGGCAACCGACGAAACGAGGATAAGGTAGCGAGGCGTGAAGCGATGCGACGCTTCGGCCTGGTGGTTTGGAGGTTGAGGACGGCCTCTGGATCGTCCGATCAGGATCTGCTGGCTCCGCGATCGAGATGATCTTGATGGGCTGCGATTAGGTGGCTGGGAATTAGGCGCGCGTGATGAAACCTGAGCTGTCTGATCAATGTGATCATGCGATTGAAATGAGAATGACACACGTGGTGAAGTGGAGCGGCTGAGGTTGAATAAGCGGATTGGGCTACGTGGCCCAATCATATAATTAGAAAAAGAGTAAATATATAAAAATTCAAAAAAAAGAAATGAATTAGAAAAAATGATGAACATGAAAGTTGTAGATATGTGAGATCTATAACTTTCATGGAGAACTCAAAGAGAAAATACATCATATATACATAGTAAAAATATTGCAAGTAATTTTATAGTATTAACATTACTTATTTTATTTTCTTTTCGTATTTTTTGGATTTTTTATTTGTATTTAATGCTAAATTAATTATGTACAATATTACACTAATTTTATTTGTTTAATAAATAATAGACACAAAATATAATCCATAATATAGTTACTCAAATACAATAATTAGGGTTAATTATTATTGAAGAGGATTTTTCACGGGTCTAAAATACGTCTCACATAGGGCGGAGACGCAGTCGCTGTGGCGACCCGCAAGAAACCCTTCTTCAGACAACAATTAACCCACAATGATAGTTAAGCAACAAAAAGCAACGTGGAGTTAAAAATTTATTTTATTTAACTCTACAAAATGTGTGTATAGTGCAAGTATGTAGAATATCGAACACAGAGAGCAAACGGTTAGATCGGGGCAATGAAGCACAAATAATGATTGTGAACTATGTGTCTATATTTTTAATGTGGGTTTTTGATTTTTATTTTTTAATTTTATTTTTGATTTTTAATTCTCTATTTTTATATTTTCTTTTTTATCTTTTACATTTTTTAATTCTTTCTTTTTTTTAAATATATAAAGCTATATATAGGATATATATACAATATAGACTAACATAGATATATATATATATACTAATAAAAATAATCAAAATGAGAGAAATGCAATATTTTTTTTACTGTTTTTGTGATTTTTAGGAATTTTTGCTAATTTATATATATATATATATATATTTAAAGTCAAAAATACCGTAAAACAAGTTTTAATTAATATCCGAAATTAAAATGAGGATAAAAAATCCAACAGAGTCAAAACTTCTCCAAATTAATTTTAAAATAAAGATAATAATATAAAGAAAATTCAGAGACAAAATATATTTTTAGGATTTTTTATATTTTCATAAAGGTTTTTAACATTTTTCAAAATTTTAGAGTTTTCTTTTGTATTTTTAATGATTTTTGGTCTGAAGGTTAAATATACATAAATAAGCAAAATATATATTTTTGGTAAATTTTCAAAATGATTTTATATTTTTATGTATTTTCTATTGAAATGGGGACAAACTAAGATGTTTTTGATTTTTAATCAATATTAAAAACTCCTAAAATTGCATAATAATTAGATGACGTGAAAGTGTGCGCAATCAGTAGCAAACAACTATTTTTTTGGGAATTTTTCGAGTTTAATAGCTATTTAAAATAAATACAAACAACAAATAGAAGCTACAAAAAGTTTACAACGTAAATAGACTATTCTTGGACGAAAGATAAATATCAAAATCCGCAAGGGTCTCCTTGCAAAATGCCCGCACCTCACGCGCACAGGCATGCGAGGTGACGTGGTCGGGGACCTGGATGTGAATACAAGAAATCCGAGGGCCTATATGCAAAATTCGCTCACCTCACGTGAACAACCACGTGTGATGCATAGGCAAAGGACCTGAATGCAAATACCTCAAAGTTCAAGTGTCTGGTTGCAAATATTGCAAACTAATTTAAACAACAAATGAAAGTTTTGATGCTAAATATTAAAGACACAAATTGGCCGGGGTAGAAGTGCAATATACCCAAAGTCTGCTCTGATCGAACGGCTGCTCTCCCTTCACTTAGACACGTGGTGCAACAACGACGACCGATGACGCTTCGCCTTCGAACGACGGAGATTAGATCTATGCGAAGAGATCCACGGTTGAGATGTGGCCGATCGGACAATGGCTGGACGGCCTGGCACGAATCCTTCATCCTTCATCCAACGGTGGAGACAGGGCAAGGAAGAACATGGAAGCTCCTCCGACGAGGCGGGCTTCCCCGGACTCGATCCCTCTCCTCGCTGCTCCTTGAAGCTCCAAAATCGGCCATATCAATCCATAGGAGGTCCTCAGTATGCTGGTAACTCCAAAATTCCTCGGCGATGGTCGGAGGGCGAGCAAGGGGCTGGCGGAGTGAAGAGGCCCCAGGAACCTCAAACCGAACCAAAACGAGCTCCAACAGGCTTTGTAGTTCCAGGACCTGCAAAAAAAGAGTGAAAGAGTTGAGGGCAAACTGCCTCGAGCCCACAACGGGGTGGATGGAAGCGTAGGGTGATGGGCGGAGCTGCTCTAGCGATGCGGCAGAGGTGGAGCGGCTAAAATTCTGCTCCAGGAGGGAGCAGGTAGAGTGGAGAGCGTCGGGGCAGAGTAGAAGCGAAAGGTAAGTGAGACGAGGTGGTTGGTGAAGTTGGAGGCCAGGTGGATCACGGTGGAACGTTTACCAGAGACTAGCTCTAACGAACTACGTGGAGGGGATTTAAGACTGAATCTAACGATTAAACAATAAAATAACAATAGAAATTACACTTAGGGGATAAACTAAGGTAGGAAATGCAATAAAGGACAGACCTCACCGGCCTAAGCCAGGAGATGGACCTCACGCCGGCGAAGCGTCGGAGATGGCGGAGCACCGCTTCGCGTCGCCTCCTCGATCAACCTACAAGCAAGGAGGAACTGTCACCTCCTTCTATCCTTTAAGCGCAGGAGGAGGAGAGGAAACGAGTCAAAGAGGGTTCGAAATTCAAAGGAGGAAGAAGGGGGTTTTTGTATAATGGTGGACGAGGCGCTCCAAAGATCGAGATGGATGGAACGAATCAATGATCCAATCCCCGAGGAAAGAAGTGGGCGTGTAAGAGGGATCCACGAGGAGAAAAAGTTGTGAAGGATTCGATCCATAAAAATGTATGGAACGACCTACAAAAATCGAGGAAGATGACAAGAAACGAGATTCTGACAGGAGGCACACCTTGGTCAGAGAGTTGACCGAGGTCCACGAGCGGGAGAAGCTGGTTGGTCCTCGTGGACCAACCAGAAAAATCCCTTTCAGAAATTATTTAGAAATTCGATTAAAAATAATAAATACAACAACAACAAAGCCTTTTCCCACAATTAAGTATGGTCGGCTACATGGATTCTTCGCCTCCATTCAGATCTATCTTGGGTCAATCCCGGGCTTATATCCAAAAAAACTAAGATCCCTTCGTATAGTCTCTTTACAACATTTCTTGGGCCGTCCTCGCCCTCGCTTAGCCGGCTCAACATTCCAACACTCGCATCTCCTAACTGGTGCATCTGTTGTTCTTCTTTGCAAATGACCAAACCATCTTAAGCGGTTTTCTCGCTTCTTATCCTCGATCAGAGCTACACCAACTTTCTTTCTGATTGCCTCATTCCGAATCTGATCTTTACGTGTGTGTCCACACATCCACCTTAGCATTTTCATTTCTGCTACAGCCATTCTCTGCACATGTCTATGGTTCACAGGACAACACTCAGATCCATAGAGCATAACAGGTCTCACGGCTGCTTTGTAAAACTTTCCTTTAATTTTTAAAGGAATTTTCTTATCACAGAGAACAACAGAGGCTCCTCTCCACTTTAGCCAGCCTGCATTTATTCTATTAGTAACATCTCCATTAATTTCCCCATCCTGTTGCAAAATAGATCCCAGATATCTAAAATAATCTCTCTTCCGAATGTTACTGTCACCAATCTTCACCTCAGTTCCTTCACCATTGCTTCCATCAAAGGTGCACTCCATATATTTCGTCTTAGCCCTACTTATACGAAATCCTTTAGTCTCTAATGCATGTCTCCAGACCTCAAGTTCCTCATTTACTCCATCTCTAGTCTCGTCAATCAACACAATATCATCAGCAAATAACATACACCAAGGTAACTCATCCTGAATGTGACTTGTCAACTCATCTATAATCAAAGTAAAAAGAAATGGACTCAAAGCTGAACCTTGATGTAAATCATTGTTGATGTCAAAATAGTCAGTCTTCCCAGACGGGGTCCTTACACAAGATAAAGCCCCATCATACATGTCCTTTATGAGGTTAATGTATAGGACAAGTACTTGTCTCTTCTCCAAAACTCTCCACAATATCTCTCGTGGGACATAATCATAAGCCTTCTCCAAATCAATAAAGATCATATGTAGGTTCTTCCTTTTCGCTCTATAAATCTCCATTGTTCTCCTCAACAAATGGATGACTTCAATAGTTGAGCGACCTGGCATGAATCCGAATTGATTTTCTTTTACGTTGGAAACTTTCCTCAGCCTTCTTTCGATCACATGTTCCCAAAATTTCATACTGTGACTCATCAGCTTGATACCTTTGTAATTTGAACAATTTTGAAGGTCTCCTTTATTCTTATAAATGGGCACCACGATACTCCTCCTCCAGTCTTCAGGCATTTTCTTGCTTTGCCAAATAACATTGAATAGATTTGTAAGCAAAGTCAAACCGCACTCACCTACAACTCTCCATACTTCTACAGAGATGTCATCCGGTCCTACACCCTTCCCAGATCTCATAACCTTCAAAGCCTCCTCTACTTCCTTTCTTTGTATTCGTTTATAGCTTGCACGATTCAAGTAACTTTCACTACTAGCTAGATCACCCAAAGCGATATCTCTATTTCCTTCTCCAATGAAAAGTTTATGGAAGTACTGCTCCCATCTAGTCTCTATGTCCTTATGAGTAACAAGCATGTGACCTTCCTCGTCCTTAATGCATCTCACTTGAGAAAGGTCTTTGGTCTTTCTTTCTCTTGCTTTGACCAACCTGAATATAACCTTCTGGCTCTCCTTAGAGTCGAGATTTTTATAAAAAACTTCATAAGCTTTTGACTTAGCTTCACTGACAGCCTTCTTTGCTTCCTTCTTCGCTATTTTGTAGTTTGTGACAGTTTCCGTTGTCCTATCCTTAGACATAGCTTTAAAGCAAGCTCTTTTAATTTTTAGTTTCTCTTGCACCCCTTCACTCCACCATCAAGCCTCCTTTTGACCTAGAGCTCCTCCCTTCGACTCGCCTAGTATCTCTTTGGCTACCCTTCGGATACAAGATGCTACTGCCTCCCACATCTCGTTTGCACTTCCGCTACAATCCCAAGATAAGTCTTCTAAAACCTTCTCCTTGAAGCACGATTGCTTCAGTGGAAGATTCCACCATCTAGTTCTAGTGATCTTAGGAACCCTCCTTTTCTTTACCAGGCCTTTTATTTGCACATCCAAGACTAACAAGCGATGTTGAGTTGTCAAACTCTCTCCTGTGATTACTTTGCAGTCTTTACAACATAACCGATCTCTTCTCCTCAACGCAAAGTAATTTATCTGTGTTCTAGTTGGCCCACTCTTATAAGTAATTAAATGCTCCTCTCTCTTCTTGAAGAGAGTGTTTGCTATGAAAAGATCATATGACGTTACAAAATCCAGAATGACTTTTTCCTCTTCATTTCTATCCCCAAAACCATCTCCTCCATGAACACTAGCATACCCTGAGGGTGCGTTGGGTTCGTGGGTTATCCATGAGAGGATAACCTGTTTTTGTGTTTGTGTGTTTGGTTGGTGGGTTAATGGTTGAGAGGGTTTGTGTGATGTGATTGTATTGAAATTTGAAAAAGTTGGTAGTTATTATGATATGATTGTATTGAAATTTGAAAAAGTGGGTAGTTGTTGTGATGTGATTGTATTGGAGTTTGGAATAGTGAGTAGAAGTTGAATATTTTATGATTTTTAGATGATATGATGGTATAACATATAATTTTTTTGATGGGAAGGGAGTGGGCCCCACTAGTGGGTTAGGAATGTGGGGTTTGGGGGGTAACCCGCCCAAATTGGGGGGTAACCCCCCCAACCGAACGGGCCCTGAAGCATCTTTTCCCACATGTCCATTAAGATCTCCACCTATCCAAATCATCTCTCTTTGTGGGATTCCTTGTAAAATCTTATCCAGATCCTCCCAAAAAGCTTGTTTAGTCCTTTCATCTAAACCAATTTGTGGTGCATAAATTGAGATGATATTCAGAATTTCTTCTTCAAGCACCAATTTTAGCAAAATAATCTGATCCCCGAATCTTTGCACCTCAGCTACACAATCCTTCAAATCATTATGAATAACCACTCCATCACCGTTTCTACCATTATCTTTACCTGAATACCAAAGTTTAAAGCCTGTCTTCTCGATCTCCCCTGCTTTCTCTCCAACCCATTTAGTCTCTTGAAGACATAGTATATGAATCTTCCTTCTTTCCATTGTATCCACTATCTCATCAATTTTCCAGTTAAAGTGCCAACATTCCAACTACCAATCCGCAACTTCCTTTGCAATCTCTTTTGGACTAACTTCTTTACTCGCATGCATCCATTTGGACTAATCTCTTTTCTAATTAAATGAATTTATTAATTTTAAATTATAAAATGAAAAATATTTATTATTTTCAAAGTATTTTATTATGATTTTTATTTATTTTTTAGGGCTTTATAATTACGAGTTACTTTTTAGGGGTACATTATAGGCATATTCATCTATATATTTATGTTTTTTATTTTTATTTTGCATATTTGATTTTATTAATTTAGTTTATTATTTTATATATTTATAACTTATTTTTAGATACATAAATATATTTTTATTATATTTTTTTCATATAATATATACACTTAAATAAATAAATGTATTATTTATATATGTATAGATATTGGTATTTGCCTATGTATTTTCTATACATATTTTATTTAACATTTTATTTAGTATTTTATTCATGTTTTGATAGGTATATATATCATAAATAATATTTACAAAATTATAAAAATAAAAAATTTAAAAAATAATGAATAATAAATAAAATCAATATTTTAATCGGATAAACTATACAATAGAGGTCCAAAACCTAACTTTCACACCTTAGCTTCGAAAAATATGAAACCACCTTCATAAATAGCTTATTAAAAGTTATATACAATTAAAGATGATTTTGATATATTTTGAGTTTTTTTAGAGATATGGGTCTCGGAAGTTGGGATTTTGGAAGCTTATTATGAGTATATCTTTTTATCTGTATATTATTTTAGTATGAAATAAATTTTGTATTTTTCTATATTTTATTATGTACAACTTTCTTGTTCAAAGTTTCTTTATTTGAAGTATAAAAAAAGTGGAAATCAAAATAGGTCCCAAAATGAATAAAGAAAGAATAAATAAAAATGAATTTTTATTGTATTTTAGACCCTTATCTCCCTTTACTTTATTCCTTGTCGACCTATTCATCGAGATGCCTAGCTCTCGGGGTTTAGGGTGATAAAATATCTTCAATGTTTTATTTCTTTTCTTTTCGTAGCATTAAAAAACAATATTTTATACACTATTTACACAACAATGCATATATGCTAAAATGCATGAATTAAGGGTATTTACACACATTTACTAGGTTTTTAAGGCTAAGATGATAGAATAAAGGTGATGAAATGGAGATGCATCAATTATTTACAGATTATTAATTGTTAATTAAAGTTAATTGTTAATTATAGTTAATGAATTACTTAAGCTAGAGATAACATATAAATAATGTTGATAAATCTGGGATTTATCACCCTTTATACTTAATCTAAGCTCGTCCTCGAGCTAATAAATAAAGATTGGATTAGTGAGTTAATTGATTACCTGATTGTGCATGTTGTAGATACAAGGCTTGATTAATCCAACACTTGATTTTAGAGATCCTAAAACTCTAAGCTTAACCGGGTCTTAATAAAAAGGAGTTCAACTTCTCTAATCATCAGGCTCTGTGAAAATACACACACACACATATATAAGATGTATGACTTTATGTGTTGACTGCATGCATAAGAGTAGAGTCGAGACATCATCCAAAGCTCCAGTCCAGGAGACTCTCCTAAGGACCTAATCTTCAACACCATGGATTAAATCTATTCTTGCTTCAATTCACTATCTCATTAGTTTGTCAGACTTAAAGAAATGTAGATGAAAGGCCAGATGATGGAGGGATTAAGGTTCATGTCATTTCTCTTCTCCCTCTCATTGGAACAAGCATTGTTTTTAAAAACGCGCCTCGAGGCGCTGAGGCGTACGCCTTGAGGCATTTTTCAAGGAAAAACGCCTCGAGGCTATAACCTCATTCAGCTTAAACAAGGCGTGCGCCTCGAGGCTTATGAGGCGCTGCCTCATGTATGGCCTGTTTTATTTTTTCTTTTTCTTTTTGATTGTGAGCTTTTCATCTTTCGTAGACAAGTAATTTCAAGTTTTTAAGCTCATGATTCACTAAAATATTTTTTTTTAATTTATTAACATATTAAGTTTAGTTTTACTTTGTTATACATGTTTTTTTTATAAATCAACATGAACAAAAAATTGAGTCTTGAGTCCTTAAATCCAACGCCTCTACTCTTTAGTATGAATCAAGCATAAATGCTTTCTTTATTAAAATGTTTGGATGCAAGTCTCCTACTTCGACCTAAATTTTGAAAAAAATATTTTTAAACATGTCTAATCTTTTCTTCTATTCAATCGGGACTAAATTAATACACATCACAACATGCATGAGCAAAGATGATCATAACATGCAATATTCAAGAATTTTATCCCCCAATCATTATGGTAAAGTAAAAAGTAATCAGAGATTCACTACTTACTCTCTTATCATTCTCAATTGAATGACACATATCTCACCTAATTTAGAAATGGTATGTTACATCTAGTCTCTTTAGTTAAATTTTATTCAAAACATTAAATTTTACGGAGAGTTACCCATTATTGTGCTTACATTTCCATATTTACTTGACTCCTTATAGATTTAGAGTTCAAAAAAAGAGAGTTATATAACAACTTGGATGTTTAAACCATAATGTTAGCCTTGAAATATCATGGAGTTATGTATTTAATCATAACTATTTAATTTATAGAACTTGAAAATTGTAATTACGATTAATTATTATATTTTATGAAAAAAATTCTTTCACGAGTGAGGCTTACGCCTCGATACGCCTCGAGGCAAACGCATCGATACGCCTCACGTTTTTTAAAACCTTGGGAACAAGGACTCTCTCAAGTGTCTTATTAACTAAACACAAGATTGTTAATCACTGTGTTCGTTAAAAGAGTTTGAGTCGTTTGTACTTGTTTTCCTGTGAATGCACCGAGGTGTGTCTCTTTTGAGTATCTAAGATACCTTTGACACCCAGACTTGTATCACTATACGATGCAGCCGCATGGCCCTTTTTGGGTACTAGCTCGGCTCATAAAAAGCCTAAGATTTTGATCGAAGTGGACACTTAGAAGATTGGGAGCGCTCACCACTGGTGTAAGCTATTTGATTTGACTTTCTAATGCATGAGCTTTTCTCTTTATTTTTATTTTCTTTTCTTTGGCTAGCTCTACCGCTTTTGCCAAGAGTTAGTGCACACTGATCAACATATTTAATTTAATTTTATTACACTATTGCACTCAGGTCAATATCAAGAGATTATTATAAGAACCGTGTTCTCATACCGGCTTAGATTGTTGACACTCAAGTTTTATGAAGCCTTCATTAATTTCATCCCATCGTCGAGCATCATAAAATTGGATCCAAACTTAAATCTCAAATTCCAGTCCCTCAAGTGAAACATCATCTCATCTCATCATGAATGCATTCGTGCATGTATGGTGTTAGCTATATTTCTTTGAGGATAAGATTAAGGATGCGATACGTCACACCAAGGTTGCAGAAGTCGGCAGTCGGTACTCGGTCGGTAGGGTCACTGACTAAGGATTAATCGGCAGTCGGGAGAGTAATTGGATTTAGTCGGGCATTAGTCGGTTTTGAATTTTTTTATTATTTTTTAATATATAAATCAATTTTTAATACATATACTATCATTTATCTTCATATTTTTAGCAATTTTAATATTTTTAAGAGCTTAAAAAATTATATCATAGTCACGAACTATTCATCTACATATTCACAAACTCACAAATTACTAATCAACAAACACGAAGCTAACCAAACTTACATATCAACAAACTCACAAGTTAGCCAATCGACAAATACAAAGATAACTAAACTCACAAATTGAAGTTACTAATCAATAAATAAACTCACATTGAAGTTACAAATTAACTAAAACAAAACTAATCAACAACCACAAAAGGTAAATAACCTAAGTTACCTAACCATCATACAAATCAACAAGATGTATCTAAGTTGTCAAACATTTAGGGCGTAATAAGACAATAAAGACAATGTTATATAAAACACCCTACATACCTTGGCTTCATCATAAAAAAAAATAAATTTTTACTCCTAAAATAATATAACAAACTAACCAACATGCAAATTAGAAGAAAAAAATCTAAGCAATAACATATGACATCAAGCATTAAATCAAGCAAGCAAAAACAAAAAAATGAAAAACCTTAACCTAACCAGGTCGGCAGAGGTTGAAGAGCAGAGCAAAGAGGAGGGGTCGGCTGAGGACTGTCGACGCGGAGGAGGCAGAGGTGATGCGATGAAGGCGGAGGCGGCGCGGTTTCGAAGGGGCTACGATACATTGATGGAGGAGGCGACGGTAGGGTTTCGAAGAAGTCTGGAACGCACAGGGGGTCGAGGGTTTCGAAGAAGTTTGGGGGTTTGGTTCTGTCTAACAGTAACCTATAAATCATTCTATTCGGGTTATCGGGTTTTCCCTATGCAAAAGTCGACCGACTAATCGGCCGACTAGGCCGACTATGCGCCCGATTAGTCGGGTCCCACCAACTACTGGCCGACTTGTTCTATTCTAGTCGGGTTCCCCCCTGACTCGACTAGTCGGCCTAGTCGGCCGACTTTTACACTGTAGCACACAAATCTTTCTAACTAGAGAAGTATAAATCATTAAGTCCAAGACACTACTGATTAAGACATGTTAACTCTAAATTTCTAGACCTCATAAACCAAGTATGATGAATCTCAACCAGCCTTGCTATGAAATGTGAAAGTATCAGGGAAATACTAATTTTTTACTTAGCAGGTTAATTAATCAGAGATTTTATTTGAAGAATTTAATTAACAAAAACTATAGAACAAGTACCCTTCAGAGAGAAAAACACAAAACAGACAGAACACAACATAAAGGAATCGATACTCATTACCAAGGTTTGAATTGAAAAAATGAAAGGCGGAACAAGGCGTTTTCCTTGAAAGCGAGGCAAGGCGTAGCCTCGAGGTGGTCGAGGCGCACGCCTCAGTTTATATAGGAAAATAATTACAAAATATATAATAGATATATTTATTGGTGGTATAATCTAATCTGACAAACATATAATATACAACAATGCAATATATGATGATATTATGAAGATAAGAACATGAAAAAGGATATGTCAATGCCATAAACATTTCTACTGAATTTCTACCTAGTCAAAAGGAAATTATTTGCTATAACTATCACTAAAATATTTATCAAAAAAGGATTACCTATAGTTGTCATTATAGATATCCAAGTTGTTGATATGAATGTATGATTTGAATCCTAACCGTGTGTTCTACTGAATCCAGATGAAGAACAGTCTGATGTCCCCCTGTGCCACCATACCCTACCGATACGGGGGTCTCGCTGCCCAGTCAACGAGCGTGGGGGTCTGGGGGGGCTCAAGTTGGCCCCCTCGTGAGGGTTTCAGGGGTAACGCCCCTGTCCCAAAATTTTTTCTTATACAGGTATTCGAATTCACACACATTTTCTTATATGTTTAAGGGTGTAATAGTAAGAGTTCACTGAAACAATTGGACATATTAATGGTAAATATAAATATGAGAGAGGTTAAATTTAAGCGTTCATCTTGCATAAATATATACTTAACAACTAGACCTTTATAAATATCTGAAAATACCAATAGGTCTAATTATTTTATTTAAAAAATGCTTGAAAAAATCCCTAACACCTCACCTTGTGCCTCGCCCTGCCTCGACCGCCTCGCCTGGACCACCTCAGGCATCCGAGGCGCATGCCTCAGCCAGGGGGTCCCAGGCAATCACCTCGAGGCATTTTCCCACTGCCCTGTTTTGCCTCGACTGCCTCAGTGCCTCGAGGCACGTTTTTTCAAACCATGTTCATTACAAGAACATCACAGGGGTACCAACACAACACTACCGAACTTTAACTTCTCAACCTTAAGCATCAGACTTGAATCCACATGGTTTAAAATTACAGGCTGCTTTATGCTTCGCTTACTTCCTCATAGCGTAAACCACAGAATCAAAATAGGAAAGATCTTCGTTGACTTGAAAAATGAAACACCTCGAATGATGCCATTCTTCTTTAAAAGTAATATTGATATCAGCATGGGAAGACTTGAAGTTTTCTAAAATGGAAGGAAGATGTATCAAAGCCTTATTATCTGCAATAGACCTATGGGTTTGTCTTAAAATAAAAAAACTGCACTTACGAGGATAACCTAACTTACAAGAGACATTATCTTCAGGCTTTTGAACATCTCCAAGGAAAGGTGCAAGCTCCTCCATATCCAACTCTTTCAAGGATAAATCCTCCTCAATAGGCATCACTCTTTTTAAAAAACTCTTTATCGACTTGATCTTTCAAAATATAAAATTCACATCTAAACTCTCTTCCATGCTTTACTCTGTGAGGTACTTAGACTAGGCAACCTTTTTAAATCCTAAAGACTCTAACGGTTCAAAAAGTAACCATTACTCCAAAGGCTCCCCTTCAGAAATTTAAATATTTAGTGAGAAGCTGAAGTAAGTTATATTCTAGTTTTTTAAAGAATTTGTAACTATATATAGAAAATAATGTGTTATAGTGTCAAAACATTTTGTACCCTTTTCAAAATAATTTGTAAAACATTTTTGTAAACCATGCGAAATAGATAAAAATTTTCCAAATATTTTACAAACTATCTTTGTTGTGGGAAAAGGCTTTGTTGTTCTTGTTTATTTTGCAAACTATCTCTATAAATATTTTCAAATTCCCATACCCATATCCCATAATAAATATGCAAAACATGTGAAAGTACGAGTTATAAATACAAGTATATATGCAATATATACACGGACCCCCTATACTTAGAGTATGCTATGTCCTCATGACACAAAGTGAAATGAAAGACAGCTCGTACTAAGCATAAAGAGGAAAAAACAAGATATGGACATTGAAACCGGTCAAACCCCCTATACTTAGGTTTTAAATAGCCAAGTGTAGGGATGGATGACACATAAATTGGGTACAAAAGAAAATAAATGGAATTAGAACAAATAAGAAGAACTAGGTTTCGATCCCCCTTATAGTTAACCTGAAAATAGCCTAAGTGTATTGAATGAAGGATATAAGGACCGAGGAGATGACGAAAAATAACCTAGAAGAATATATAGAACAAGGATTGGTTCACCCCTATACTTAGGCTCTAAATAGCCTAAGTTAGGAGTAAAAAGCTTAAAAGGAAAGAAACCAGATATTAAAAGAATAGATTAAGTGTCAATAAAAAGAATAGATGAATATGCAAGATGCTGAATATGACAGATTTGAATCTTCAAGACGTGACTTCATGTTGTATTTGAAATATCTGTAAGGGACTCAATCGGCATGGCCTCAACTGGAACCAACCGTTCTTTAGATTCTACAGCTTGCTTTAACAGTTGGTCGTTGACAAGGAAAGAACGTGCACCTTTTATGAGATCATCAATCTCTATACTTCCATTACTGTGCACTTTCTTCACTATATATGGACCTATCCATTTTGAATTTAATTCCCGTGGAAAATCTTTAACTTAGCGTTGAACATCCATACCTTTTGTCCCGGTACAAAGTTCTTGCATCTAATATGCAGATCATGTCACATTTTAACTTCGACATAAAAAAACGCGCCCCGAGGTGCTGAGGCGTACGCTTCGGGGCATTTTTCAAGAAAAAATGCCTCGAGGCTATAACCTCATCCTCATACAACCTCAATGAGGCGCGCACCTCAAGGCTTATGAGGCGTACCTCTAGGCATACGCCTTGAGGCGGGCCTCGAGGCGCTACCTCATTTGTGTGCTGATTTTTTAATTATTTTCTACAATAATTTTTCTTTTCTTTTTGGTTGTGGGCTTTTCATCTGTCGTAAAGAAGTATTTTCAAAACCAGCTCACAATTCACTGAAATGCGTTTTTCAGTTTATTAAAGTATTAAGTTTATTTTTACTTTGTTATGCATGTTCTTTACAAATCAATATGAACAAAAAATTGAGTCATGAGTCCTTAAATCTAATGCATCTACTCTTTAGTTTGAATCACGCATAAAATGCTTTCTTTATTAAAATATTTGGATGCAAGTCTCCTACTTTGACCTAAATTTAGAAAAGTATATTTTTGTAAACATGTCTCATCTTTTCTTCTATTCAATCTGGACTAAATTAATATATATTAAAGCATGCATGAACAAAGATGGTCATAACATGCAATATTCAAGTATTTTATCCCCCAATCCTTGTGGCAAAGTAAAAAGTGATCACTTATTCACTGCTTACTCTCTTATCCTTCTCGATTGAATGACACACATATCTTACCTAATTTTGAAAATGGTGTATTACATATAGTCCCTTTAGTTAAATTTTATTCAAAACTTTAAATTTTGCTGAGAGTTACCCATTATTGTGCTTGCATATCTATATTTACTTGACTCCTTACAGATTTAGAGCCTAAAAAGAGAGTTATATAACAACTTGGATGCTTAAACCATGATGTTAGCCTTGAAATGTCATGGAGTTGTGTATTTAATCATAACTTTTTAATTTCTAGAACTTAAAAATTATAATTACGATTAATTATTATGTTTTATGAAAAATTTCTTCCACGAGTGAGGCTTACGCCTTGATACGCCTCGAGGTAATACTGGGAAAACACCTCGATACGCCTCACGTTTTTTAAAATCTTAGTAATACACCCTGTTTCTGATTTCCACTAGCTCATTGAGGTTCAAGTCTTGGCATTGTTTCCCTAGATGATAATTCCAATTTATTTTCTTTATTGCCCACTCAGACTTGTGAATCAATTCAGCGAAAAAATGGCATGACTTGTCATAAATTATTCTAAAAGGTGAAGTACCAAGTGGAGTCTTGTAGGCCGTCCTATAGGCCCACAGAACTTGGTCTAATAATTAGGACTAATTCTTCCTATTAGGACAGACTAACTTCTGTAAATACTCATTAGCTCTCTATTTGAAACCTCTACCATTCCTTTCGATTGTATGTGGTAAGGACTAGTAGCTCCGTGCTCAAATTTGTATTCCTTAGCTAAAGATTTTATCTCTCTATTCACAAAGTGACTACCTCCACCTGAAATCAGGATCTTAGGTACCCCGCCCCGAACCTTGAAATGATATGATCCTTACTAAACTTACAAACAATCCTGCTGTTTGTGGCTCAGTTGGGATAGCCTCCACCCATATTGAAAGATAATAAAACCGCTAACAAGATGTACTCAAATCCATTGCTGTTGAGAAAGAGACACATGGAATTTATGCCTCATGCGTCAAAAACATCAAAGAAAATCATCGGTTGCATGGGTATCTCATCTCTATAAACAACTGCCCCTCCCAGCCTTTGACAGATAAGGCACGCCCGTAGAAAATCCATAACATCTCTAAATAAGGTCGACCATCATAATCCACATTGAAGTATCTTGTGAGCGGTTCTTTTTCCTTGATGGTGTCCTCCAACTTCTAATGAATGACAATGTGTGAGGACACTTTGATATTCATCTTGAGGAATACACCTTCTCCAGACACAATCCGGTCCTGTAAGAAAAAGGAATGGATCCTCCCAGTATTGTCTTCTCAAATCCAACTTCAGTCGGTCAATATTGCTCCTAATCTCACCATGGGGAACTTGCTTGGAGACAAGATAGTTCATCATGTTGGCATACCATGGAAGTGGACCGATAACACAAATCGACTCGTCTGGAAAGATTTCTCTGATCGACTTTGGGTCGGGGAAATCCTTCAACTCCAAACGGGACAAATGATGAGCTGCTACGTTCTTAACCCGGGTTTATCCTTAATCTCCAAATCGAACTGCTGGAGTAACAAGATCTACCTAAGACGACACGCCTTCACGTCCTTCTTTTCCTTGAAATATCTAATGACTTTATGATCTGTGTATATTGTCACCTTAGAGCTCAAAATATGTGTCCTAAACTTCTCAAGGGCTCAAACTATCGCGAGCATTTTCTTTTCAGTAATTGTATAATTTTTCCGTGCTTGATCTAAAACTTTGCTCGCGTAGTGAATAGCAAACGGAATCCCTTCTCGCCGTTGTCTGTCTTAATACAATTCCTATAGCAAAATCCGAAGCATCAACCATGATCTGAAAGGAAAGAGATCAATTAGGTGCTTGCAAAATCGGCAGTCACAAATCTTTCTTTTAAGAGCTCAAAAGCCTCAAGACACATGCGATCTACAACGAACTCTGTGTCTTTCCTAAGAGCTCAGTCAGTGGTCGTCTGGTCGGACAATGTTAGAGAAATCTTGAATAAATCTTTTATAAAATTGAACATGCCTAAGAAATGACCTAACTAACTTGATGTTGGTTGGTGGATCAAGTTTTTTGATCGCATCCACCTTAACAGGGTCAAGCTCCATTCCCTTCTTGGAGATGACTTATCCCAACACGATATCCTCCTTTACCATAAAATGATTCTTTTTCCAGGAGAGTACCCGATTCACCTGCCTACACCTTTAAAGTATGGTCCAAGTGCGCTAAACATGAATCAAATGAATCACGATGGGCTGAGAAATCGTCCATGAAGACATCCAGAAAATCCCCCACCATTTCGACAAATATGGTGATTGTGCATCGCTGAAAAGTGCCTGGGGCATTGCATAACTCAAATGGTATGCACTTAAATGCACATGTGCCAAAAGGACATGTAAACACGGTCTTTTCATAGATCTTCAGGGGCGATGGCTACATGGTTGTAGCCTGAGTACCCATCAAGAAAACGTAAAAACTCTTTCCTCACTAGTCTCTCCAAAATCTGATCGATAAAAGGTAAGGGAAAGTGATCTTTCTTGGTCACAACTTTCAAGCGTCTGTAATCGACACAGACGCGTCACGATGTGGGTATTTGTGTCACGATCTCAACTCTTTCCTCGTTGGTGACCATCTGAATACCCGACTTTTTCGGGACGACATATAAGGGTGCCACCTACTTGGAGTCTGAAATAGGGTAAATAGAACCCACTTCACACCATTTCTCTATCTCTTTCTTAACTACTTTCCATAGATTAATGTTTAATATTCTTTGAAACTCACGGGAAGGCCTGGAATTATCCTCACCATAAATGTGGTGTGAACAAAGTAAGTGGTTTATACCCACGAGATCCGACACAATCTAACCTATAACTTTGCAGTTCTTCTCTAAAACTTCTAACAACCTAGACTCCTGTTCTACAGTCTGCTTGGAACTAATGATGACAGGAAATATATCTTTGGGTCTCGCAAGAAAGGCGTACTTGAGTGTAGGAGGTAATGGCTTTAGCTTTGGCAAAGTAGTATCATCAATCAAATCTGGCTGAACTGTCTCTGAATTTGGTTCCGTGCTGCATGAAGGTGGAACTAACTCAGGCGTGCTTGCCACCACTCTGTTGTGTGAGGAGTTGGATCGTCAAAGAAACACGGTAATTCAGCCAAAGCCGCATCCGACTCGTAATCTACATCCCTTGACTGTTCCTATGAAGAAGGAACTGACAGATTCGAAGGGACCTCTGAGTCATCAAGGGAGTAGGATGATGATCCACAACTCAAGAACTCTGGCAACACCTCACAAACTGCTTCGTTCATACTTTCTTCTCCAGATGAGAGGATCTCGCTCGTTCTGTTAGATTATGTTTCCATACTTCGACTGTGCTCACAGCCATGCAATCTGCTTCTGATGACGAAGAGAACTTTGTGCTAGATTCTGAGTCATGTTGCTGCCATTTCGTCTGCTTCATTTTAAGTTTCACTTCTCCGCTTGGAGAACGGAACTTCATCATCCCTGTATGATAATCAAAGGAAACTCCAACGATCCTAAGGAAAGGTCGCTCAAGGATGATATGCGGATCTCTCCAATGATTGGGATATCCATATCAAGGACAGTGAAGTCCACTCTGAAATCTTGTCCCACAATCTTGATGATAACGTTTTCAACTTCACCCTTAGCTTTCTTCATAGACTTGTTGCAAACTGGAGTAATGCTCTTGATTTGCGTAATGGTCCCAACTCCAGTTTTTCATACAAAGCTAAGGGTCGTAAATTAATTGATGAACTGTTATCGAGGAGAGTGCGTGCAAATGCTGTCATCAATATGATTCACCATATATTATGCACCCATATCTCTCTTCTTTCGTGGTAGTTGCTGATTCTTGAGGCAATATGTTGTGGCAATCGATAATACGTATGTATTTACATATCTATTCGGCTTCTTCCTGCTAATCCCAGTAGGTGTGCATTGCACCTTTAGATATTTTTGGAAAGCAGGATTGCTGGCCACATACTCATCAAAAAGGCACTTTAACCATAATATTATCTCTACGAAGTTGTGCCATTTCTGGATCATCTTTTTTAATCTTTTTAACGATGCGCTTTCCTGGCGTTTGAGCATGGGGGAAAGGGATTGAACAATAAGAACTTGAATCATAAACTGAATCATGTTTCTTTTTATTCTTTGGATCAAAGTTTTCGTACATGAATCTTTTAAAACAAACTTGGAATTTAAAACAATAGTGTTTGCTAAAGGTTGGGAAATGTCTACTGCTGGTACATTCTCCTCAATCGAAGGTGCAAGGTCCTCCGTAGACTCTAAATCTGCTCCATGCTGTGAATGCACTCTCGTACTTCTCTTCCTTTCTCGACCTGTCGAAGATATCACCGTTCTCTGAATGGGCTGTTGCTGCTGATGCCTGTCCTAATCATCTTCTGAAGACTCCTCAAGTAGAGCTTCAGAAATAGCCCCGTCCATGTCCTCGCTCTATCAGATATCATATGGCCATGGCCAAGGTTTAGAAAGTCGGTATGCTGTATTCGTTCGGTCAGACCGTTTGAAGCGAGTAAGCAGCTAGGCGGAAGTATATGCGGATTATGCGATTAAGCGGAGGTATAGGCGGATGTATATGTAGAAGTATATGCGGATTATAAATAATTAATGTAATAATAATTTCAAATTTTAGATATGCATGTTTCAAAAATATATAATATAGACGAAATACCTATGGCGAACTTCTTTTGCAAGCACACCCTCTCAATACCCATCTAGCATAGAATATCGGATGAGAAAGTGTATGTCAAAACTACTTCCAAGTGAACCTACCAATGTTCCCTCTACCTATGAACTTGCTCAAGTATAAGTTTAAGATCATTTATACTCACAAAGGAGACATATTCTAAATATTCCAGAAATTGCAATAAAAACATATTAAAAATTAACCAGAGTGCACCAAGATAAAATGTAGAATGGAAGTGAATAATTCTTAAAACTAACCGGTTAACTACTCCTGTAATTGGTAGTTTTATGGGGTGTTTCTCAAGAAAAGGAATGCATATTCACTTCAGAAATAACATGTGATTTGTGGAAAATACAACAATCAATTGAACCAAAATTTCATTTGCATTTTTCGGTAGATATGTCAATCGACTCGACCATAATCGAAAGATATGACAACTATTTAATATATTTTTTACTTTGATTTAAGAGCAGTAAAGTTGGAATCAAAATGAACCAAATGCTATATTCAGTAGTACAAGTTGCACATCATGTACATAGAGTGATAGGACAAAAATTTTTACACTTACGGTAAGGAGATGACCCCCTGTATGTAGGTATAGGCGCACAACGAAGAAGAGGGAGCAAGGAGATGACCCATGGCAGGTGCAATGACATGGATAGAGCTGAGAAAGAGAGTTGATAAAAAGCTATACATAAAAAAGCAACACCACCGATGAAGAGATTTGACACCTGAATGCAAGCATCGACGAAGAGTGGGAGAGAGACAGGGGTCAGATCAGCTTCGGCAGAGAGAGCATCGATTGGAGGTGCTTAAGTTGCTGGTTCGATGTTCAGAGGTGCTGAAGGTGTTGGTTCGGCGATCAAAGGAGTTAGATCCCTAGAGTTTCGCCGTTTCGTTCGAGAACTGGAGCATATAGGGTTGGGGACTCGAGGATCGGGGCTCTCATTTATCAGGTGGGAGTTTTTTAGGTATGGACTGGGTTTAGGTCCTAATACATATGCGACCGCATATGCGGCTGCATATACGGTATACTCGGCCACCTATTCCCCTTTCCCGAATATTGAGCGAGTATAGGATATGCGGTTCGCTAGAGAGTCCGCCTCCGCATATACGGCCGCTTGGCCCGCCTTTCTGAACACTGACTACATCTCTTCTGTTCATGAGTGACATGTGATTACAATCAAACGGAAAGGATCTCATGCTCAACCTTAGATGAGTTTGAGTAATATACCGGACCATACCGCCAGTGTTGTAAAAATCGGCCGACTAATCCGATTAGTCGGTCCGATTAGTCGACTCGGCAGGGTAGCCGAGTCGACTAGTCAAAGTTGGTCTATAATCGGGTCTACCCGATTACTCGGCCGAGTAATCGGTTTAGTCGGCCGCTTAATCAGGCGTTTTTTGCGTAGAGTTTTTTAGTATTCAGGTCCCCAAAGCCAAATACCCGATTACATTCTATAGAGCAACTTACTGTCAGACAGTAAGCTCTCTTCCCCCTCCCGACCCCAAATACCTAAACCCCTAAACTTCGAGGGCAACCTCCATCGTCGCCTCATCGCTCCTTCGCCAAACCGCGCTGTCGCTCGAAGGAAGCTCCGCCTCGACATCACCCACCTCTAGGATGCTTCCAACTGCAACAAAAGCAACCGTTCGACCTTCTCCAACTCCCGAACCTTGCCGCCCAGGTTAGGGTTTTCTTTTTGTTTTTGCTTTTTTGAACTTTATTGTATGATTAGTACACTGCTTGTTGGTATTTGGGTTTATATATGATTAGGATGTTTAGATTTTTGGTTGAAACTTGTGAGTTAAGAATCTTTGTTAACTCATATATGATTATTTGTTCATGGTTGGTATTTGGATTTGTTGTATATCGAGGCTGAAAGGTATTCTTGATGACGGTTAGGGTTTTTGTATATCGTTGCTTAGGGTTTGCTATATATCATGGCATCATGCCATTCATGATGGTTAGGGTTTGCTGTATATCATGCCATTGATATGATCTTTGTTGAGCTCTCCTCGGAGAGTGGTTGTATATCCTTGGGTTTGTTGTATATCATGGTTGACTTTTATTATACCATGACTATATAATGGTTAATATTGAATATTAAACATTTACAATTTTCTTACGATTCATTTTTTTCTTATCTTGCTATATTTTTTTAAGCTCTTAACAATATTAAAACTGCTAAATATATGAATATAGATGAGAGTATATTTTATAAAGATTGATTTATATATTTAAAATAATTAATAATTCCAAACCGACTAATGCCCGACTAAATCCGATTACTCTCCCGACTGTCGATTAATCCTTGGTCAGTGACCCTGCCGACCGAGTACCGACTGCCGACTTCTGCAACCTTGCATACCGCCACTGCTGCTGCTGTATCTTGTTCAGGCTGTTGGGATTAGCCTGAACTTGGGCGGGAATGGATGTCGAAGGTGCAGACTGGTCGTCTTGCCAACAAGATAAGCGGTTAATGTCACATCACTTATCATGTATCTTGTTCCTGCAGGTACAAAGCTCCTCGAGTATCTGCTTCTGAAAATTTGTGGTTCCAGATGAAGATGACTGCTGCTGTTGGGAAGAAGGAAAGTGTGAAGACTGGCCCTGATGGCCCTGAAACTATTGTTGTGGGGGTTGCTGCTGAAAATATCTTTTTTTTTTGAGAAGTAATCGGGTGGAGTCTCAAAAATTGAGACCCACCGCCAAATATATTATAAAAAAGTAAAAAAGATATTGCACAAGTGTTACAATGACCATAATGTAGAGAGGATTCTACTATGTTCCACAATATTTTCAGTATAACAGAGCTATATCCCAAAACTTAAACTATTCCTAACACACGAAATCGCCCACAATAGTGCAAATGGTCGAGTGCTGTCCTCGTGTCCATATCCCTAGGTCGCTCTTAAGCTCCTCTAAAACCCGACACATTGTAGACCGTCCAACCAGGAGATGCCGACCCCTTCCCAAACACGAGCAGAGGATGAACATGAGAAAAAAGATGATCCATATCCTCCATATTCGTACCATATCTGACATACATCCTGACTTCCACCCCAAAAAGCTGACCTTGATGAACCTGTATTAGAATCCTTCCTTGTCGTAACAACCACAAGAATATCTTTATTCGAATAGGTACCCTTCTTGGTGTCCGTCAGCACGTCCACCTCCCCCTTGTCCTCTACCAGAAACTTATACACCTTCTTAATTGAGAATTTCCCATCCGCCTAGATAAAGTGATCACTGCCATTGGATGGGTCCCCAAAGTGCTCCAACATTGCCTGCAAAGCCATGAGGTCATCCTCGACAAGGGAGATGCGAAGGTGGGGGGTCCATGAAGCATGCGTCCACATCTGTGCAACCAATATGTTCATTACCAAACCCCGTAATCTTGGGAAATGCTTAGTTAAAATGCCCTCGCCCGTCCAATCATCTTGGCAAAAACGAAATGATGTACCATCTCCCATGACATGTCTCAACTTCACTGCGATCTCCGACAGAACCTCGGTGACCCCCTTCCATAAGGACAAAGGCAAGCTACCCGGAGCTGCCGTCAAAGACACGTTCACCTCGTAGATCTTCCTTATCAGTCTGCACACCAAGTCGTCGAAGTCTCCCACAACTGAACCACCCATTTTGCCATTAATGCCTTGTTTATTTCACATATCCTCAGAATTCCCAATCCACCCTTTTTCTTTGATGTAATCATCTTGTTCCATCCCACCAGATGCATGCCCCGTCTATTCTGCCTTCCGTCTGACCAAAAGAATTTCCTCATGAGACCCTCACAATCCAAGTCTGCGCCCCCACGAGAAGACGCCTCGTGGAATAAAAGAAGATAGGAATGACAGATAAAATGCGATTCAGGAGGACCATCTTCCCCCCCGACAGCAACGACGTCTTCCAACCCGCCATTCTGCTCTCTAGTCTATCCAAAAGCACCCTCCAATCCCCATTCTTTGGCTTCTCCACCACCAACGGGAGGCCCAAATATGTAATCGGCAATCCAGCTATATGGCAACACAAAACCGCAACCGCCTCCTGCTTCTCTTGCTCAAATAAGCCAAAAGGAACCACCACTGATTTGTCTCTGTTGATCTGAAGCCTCGATAAAGCCCAAAAATGTCCAGAATAATAGACGCTCGACGCATCCTCTCTCTATCAGCCCCCCATGAAAATTGAAGCGCTGTTCGCGTATTGCACTATCGAAATGGAGATGTCATCTTTTTTAAAAGCTCCACACCACTCACCGCCAACCTCATCATAAAGCGTCCGCTATGAGGATGAAAAGCAATAGCGCCAAAGGGCATCCCTGTCTTACACCTCTACGTAGCTGAAAGATAATTCCCCCTCCGGTCTACCGTTGACCAAAACAGCTCGTGAGACTGTCGTTATACATCGCTTCATCCACCCAATCCACCGCCTCGGAAACCCTTCTTTTTCTAAAGACGCCCATAAGAATCTCCAGTCAACGCAGTCGTATGCCTTGGAGAAATCCACCTTCTATAAGACCCCTGTTGCCTTGTTCCGTTTCCATTCTATCTCTATCTTCGAGGCTAAGACCAAGGCATCAGCTATATTCCTCCCCTAGCACAAAGGCCATTTGCTCGGGCGCAATGATCCGCTCTAGTACTTTCCTCATTCGATTCGCATAATCTTTGACAAAGTAAGATATACAACATTGGAAAGTGCAACTGGCCTATAGTCGTTAATCCTAGTAGGTGTGCTCTTCTTAGGGAGCATGACAATAAGAGCCCTATTCAGTTTCTCAAAGCCAAAATTGCCATCCCTAAATTCGACAAGAACCTCCAAAACATCCTGCTTGATCATCTCCCATAACTCATGGTAAAAGGAGACCGAGAAACCATCTGGGCCCGGTGCCCCATCCACGTTCAACTCAAAATAGGCCCGCCTGGCTTCGTCCACCGTAAAGTCCCTTTCCAAGATTGCCGCGTTTGCGTCATCAATTCGTGATACCCCTCTTCTCTTCCACCCCCAACTAGCCCGGATCTGATGCCTGTTGAAATCCTGAAAGTGTGACCGCAACGTTGCCCCACCGCCTTGTTTCCCTCCACGACCGCTCCACCAACAGAGATCGAGTGAATGAAATTTCTTCATCTT
Source organism: Ottelia alismoides (assembly GCA_037367405.1). Lineage (NCBI taxonomy): Eukaryota > Viridiplantae > Streptophyta > Magnoliopsida > Alismatales > Hydrocharitaceae > Ottelia > Ottelia alismoides. The sequence continues at coordinate 721,377 of JAZKJV010009683.1, read as the reverse complement.
CTCCTATTGGCCATAGCGTGGAAGAATCTAGTATTAACGTCACCTTCCCTTATCCATCTTTGTATGGATCTCTGCCTCCACGCAACCTCTTCCTTTCTATCTTTAATAAGGATCTCCTCAATGCAATCACCTCGCATTGCAATCTCCTCTGCCGTCAATTCCCTCGTATCCTCTTGTTCATCCAACCTCTGTACCTCTATCTGTGCCCTCATCTTCCTTTTTTTGCGTTGCAGACAGTTCATCCTGTTGTAGTTCATCAAAAAGGATTTTAGAGCCGACAACTTGCTAACAAGCCTAGAAGTCGCCGTCCCATCCGGCTTGCACCCACTCCAGAAATCTACAACCGCCTCCCAAAAACCATCCTCCAATAGCCATGCCTTCTCAAATATGAAGAAAGAGCGAGAACGTTCATCCTCGCCTGATTCCCACCTAAGCGGCGTGTGATCAGAATGTACCCTGGGTAGGGCTCGTGACCCAGCCAAGTGGAAAGACTCCATTGCCTCGTCGGACATCAGAAATCTGTCGAGTCTTGATTTGGCATGGGTGCCACACCAATAATTTGAAGGATGGATTGTCTCCATCAGCAATGCCGAGCCTCTACCACAACCGCCCTGGCCCCACAGACGGTCCTCCGGACAAAGAGTAACGTTGAAATCTCCCGCAACAATCCAACTCACATCGTGGAACCTCGCCCGAGTCATCCAGAGCTTGTTCACCAACATCTCAATGTCCACCCCATTACAAGGGCCATAGATGTTTGTCACCGGTAACCGCCTTCCATCAGTTATGTGGTTCAATAGCACGGAAAGGAAAAAAGTCCCTCGCACCTCTTCCTCCAGCAGCTCCAATATGGCTCCGTTCCAACAACCCTCCACCTGCTCCATTAGCCACCAATGCCTTATGCTCCCCCAGCTTGTTCCCCCCAATCTCCTTCCAGAAGACGTCCATTTCTGTCAAAATTTTTGTTTTATGCAATAAAGCCATATCCGCTACCTGTTCGTGCTGAAGACCACGCACCGCCATCCGCTTATCTGCCTGACCCAAGCCCCCTTACATTCCACGTGATTATCTTCATTAAACCACACAATTAATCCACCTAGGCCTCACCATGTTGAGACAAGAGACCACCGCCAGTTCTAGACCCCCCCTTACCACTTGGGAAACCCCCTCCATCCCCTCCGCTGCTCTTTCCGCTACTTCCCCCGCTACCTCCATTACTCCCATCGCTTTTCCATCCTCTTCTATATATTGCATCGCCCCCACATCATCCTCGCTGGCACACCGCTCTGAAAATGGTGCGAAACTCTCGGTGATATCACTGTCAGCCCCCGATTCTACCACCAGAACTCCCAAGCCTCGCCCTTCTGATTGGCGATACATCACCACCAGATGCTCCGATCGACGCTCTCTTACCCTTCGACGAAGATCCCAATGTCCAAATCTTCCCTTTTCCACCAAAAGCCCATTCTGCCATTCCACGCCATGTTGCTCCGCTCCCACACACCCTGCCCCCGCCGCCACATTGTTCTCATCACCGCAGTGTCCAGCAGCCATTTCCCCTGGTCCCTCTCCGATCTGTCGCTGAAACGCATCTAGTGTTCGGAAATGCGGTCCATGCGGTCCATGCGGCTGCATATGCGTATTCGGTCACTTGAACGAGGCGTATATGCCATAAGCGGTCAAACCGCATATGCGGTCCGAGTATGCGGCATATGCGGCCACATATCTGAACAAGAGACTTTCATATTTGATTCATGTGTCTTTTTTGTTTAATTCATAACATGTTGATGGCATATTAACTCGATTTTTTGAGCAACTCTTATATTATCATTTACATTGACGCATCTTTTCATTATTCTTATATATGCCGCATTTGTAAATATAATCTAAGGTTCTCATATCCATATCTTTCCATTGTTCCTAGCACTTATTAATGAACTGTTTACTGCCTTTTGAATTTTTTATCTAATGAAATTCATTCCATTTCTTTGAATAAAATATGAAATAATTGACTAACTAACACTTTACATTTTTGTGCATCTAATAAATTTTATATGTTAATACAATTTTCCCTATATTTCGTGTCAACAAGTTTTCTCCCTTGGAGATCCATATATATGTATAAATTTGGGTGTATTCTTTGTATACATATGATTATTCTTTAGTTTTTGTTATCTATAGGATCTATATATGCATTAAAGATTTTCTTATAGAATTCGTGCATTCCCTATTGAATCAAATTTGTATGTGTGTGTATGCATTAAATTCAAAATATACACTAAAAAACAATCAATTTATAATATCATGCTTATATACTTATTGATTATATTATCTTATTTGAAATTTTTGATTTTAAAATTTGTTAGATCATCAATTTTTTTATATTATCACATTTTATTATTGTATTTTTTAATATTTTAAATTTAAATATTATAAACCACATATATTTTCGTATACTCCTCCGCATATTCGCTTACTCGCTTTAGACCGCATGACCGAACGAATACCGCATACTGCATTTTTGAACCTTGAACGCATCTCCATGTGTATATTTCGCGCGACCTTGGTGACCGATCCAACGCTTTCCCGTGTTTGTTATCTGCGCACCATTCACCCGAAATCCCGTCAGTGAGAAAGCACATCCTTTGCTTACTTGACGCAACCCTCTCTTAACTAGCAATATCCAGCAACCAATCCGATTCAGTCACCCGCTGAGCGTCGTCTCCGCCTGCCTCCCCGCATCTCTTGTCTAGCAAAGTTTGATTTCCTGCTTGCGGAGATATGTCTGCCGCCCAAAGGCATTCGCCCGATATGAGCAGAGGGTCCCGACTGGGACCGTTTGCAGGATCCCCTCCGATCCCCTGGTCCACCAACGGATCCAAAAAACCACCCGATGCCCCACTGACATCCGTGTTATTCGGATCCCATGAGGCACCTCCCATTTGACCCGTTCCTTAATCCGCGCTCCGAATGCTCCAACCACTGAGTGCCCGTGAACGCCAGTAATCAGACCTGCCGAAGACCGCCTGCCTTCCTTAGGCACCCTTCATATACGGTCCGAATCCGCCAAACCCTGAGAACCTGCTTGCCCGTTTTGAAAAATCGAAAACAACTTCCACGTAGGAGGCCCAAATGTCGGGACCACCTACCCTCGTTTCGGGGCTATCGCCAAGACTTGCGCGGTACACCAAATGCGTTTCCTTTTTTGTCTTGTGCATTTCGATACCTCGAAAAGTCATCAGCTCCCTTTCCGCGAACATGCCTCCTACCGAGGCCATTCACGTCTGTCTCCCATAGCTTCCCTCCGGTGAGTCCCCGATTGCTCTAGCAACGTGGCCCTCCTCGCGAATCTCCAGAGGGAATACGCAACTCCGGAACCCCATCGATAAGGTCATTGGTAGCATTGTTTTTAAAAACGCGCCTCGAGGCGCTGAGGCCTATGCCTCGAGGCGTTTTCAAGGAAAAACGTCTCGAGGCTATAGCCTCATGCAGTCTCAGTGAGGCGTGCCTCGAGGCGCTGCCTCATTTGTGTGCTGATTTTTTTAATTTTTTTTACAATATTTTTTCCTTCTCTTTTTGATTGTGGGGTTTTTATCTCTCGTAGACAAGTTTTTTCAAGTCCTTAAGCTCGTAATTCACCGAAATACATTTTTTAATTTTATTTAAGTATTAAGCTTATTTTTACTTTGTTATGCATGTTCTTTATAAATCAACATGAACAAAAATTGAGTCTTGAGTCCTAAAAACATGTCTAATCTTTTCTTCTATTCAATTGAGACTAAATTAATACACTAAAGTATGCATGAACAAAGATGGCCATAACATGCAATATTCAAGTATTTTATCCCCCAATCCTTATGGAAAAGTAAAACGTGATCACTGTTTCACTGCTTACTCTCTTATCCTTCTCAATTGAATGGCACACATATCTCACCTAATTTTGAAAAAGGTTTGTTGCATCTAGTCCCTTTAGTTAAATTTTATTCAAAACTTTAAATTTTGCGGAGAGTTACCCATTATTGTGCTTGCATATCTATATTTACTTGACTCCTTACAGATTTAGAGTCCAAAAAAAGAGTTATATATCAACTTGGATGTTTAAACCATGATGTTAGCCTTGAAATGTCATGGAGTTATGTATTTAATCATAACTATTTAATTTCTAGAACTTGAAAATTGTAATTACGATAAATTATTATATTTTATGAAAAATTTCTTTCATGAGTGGGGCTTATGCCTCGATACGCCTCGAGGTAATACTGGGAAAACACCTCGATACGCCTCACATTTTTTAAAACCTTGGTTGCCAGCGGCCGCATCCCTCCGTTATGACCCATGGCGACTGCCCACGACGAAACCCATCGGATGCCACTGCCCGGACATGTAGAAGCGGCGCCAGCATCCTCCGAACCGCCTCCTAGCTTCGACCGAAGATTGAGAGGCCAAAGATAGCCACCGATACTCCCCGCTGACGCGCGTCACTCCAACGATCTCGCACCAACGACCGCCACCAGTGAACTTTACCATTAGTACGTTGTGTAAGGTGAAGCAAACGCCGAGCTTCCAACGGAGCAACGCCTTACGCACACACCATGCCATCCTCTAGCTTTACGACGTCACCCCCGAACTCCTTGCCGATCGCCATGCCAATACCCTCCATCGCCTCTGTGAAGCATCTCGCATCATCTCGGCAAACCCTTACTAGAATGTCGCTTACACCCCGCTTTGGCTCCCGCTTCACATGCCTACCCTTTTCCTTAGCCTCTCTTGAGGGGCACGCGGAACTTCGATGACCGCTGGCACGACAAAGGAAGCACTTCACCGGGTCCCGACATGCCACCGCCCGATGTCCCCCTTCTCCGCACCACATACATCTTCCACTGAATACATTGATTCCTGCCGAACTCTTTGATGGTCCCGATTCGACCGAAAAACGAGAACTCATATCCACCCGCTCATGGCGCCCGCGTACTCCTTGTTTCTTCTCGTTGCTAAAAAGATGGACCCTGATGGCTCGAATGGTACGTCGACTGTCGAACGTACTGTGTTGCTGCCTCGGTTGCTGGGAGTTTTAGGCTCCAGAGTTCTGCTGTGCAAGGAGAGGTACATGAGTGAAAGCGGTGTTGTAAAAAGTAGAGGGATGCTGGTAAGGTGGACGATCCCCCATACTTCCCTGCCTGATAGGGTATTGTGTATGCCACACACCGTTCACTTCCCAAACTTCAGAAGGTTTCTCTGTAGCTTTCTCGACTGATGGAGGTTGCTTGTGATAAGAATGGGTAAGAGGCTGGTCCTTTACCCATGGTTGGGGTGACCCTGACATCTACTGCTCCTGTACACGATGTACGCGGTAAACATGAGAAGAAGATGCAATCACGACATGTACATTTATCCTAGATACCTTCTTTGTCAGCTCTGCTATCTGCTTGGAAGCTGTGATCAAGGTTTGAAAAAACGAAAGGTGGAACGAGGCATTTTCCCTAGAGGTGAGGCCAGGCGTAGCCTCGAGGCGTAAGTCTCAATTTATATAGAAAAATACTTACATAAAAAGATAATAAATATATTTATGATGAAATTATCTTAATTGACATACATATAATATACAACATTGTAATATATGATGAAATTATAAGAACGTGAAAGAAAGGATATGTAAATTCCATAAACCTATTTACTAAATTTCTACCCAATCAAAAATAGAATCATTAGCTATAATTGTCATTACAATATCAAAGACAACATATTTTTTGCTAAAAAATATTGTGGTGCATAAAAAATTTTGATTAGATGTATTTGTTATATGACTAATATATAAAATATGACAACATTGACATGCCTTGAATATAATCTTATTTTTTTCTAGTTGGTATATTACGTTTCTCATTATGTCACCTCACTTAACACTAGCATTTCTTTAAACTTTATGGATTGTGCATTTAAAAGTGTAATATTAAGAATTTCTTGGAAAAATTAGACAAGTTTAATGCTTAACATGAATATAAACAAACTTAAAATTCCAAGCATTCATCTTGTAAATATATATCCTAGACAACTATACATTTATAAGCATCTAAAACTACCAATAAGACAATTTAAATCCTTAAAAAATGCTTTAAATTGCAGAAAACGCCTCACATACCGCCTTGCCCTGCCTCAACCGCCTCGACCTTCTGAGGCGTACGCCTCATGAATTCCATCTGAGGCGTACGCCTCATGAATTCCATCTGAGGCGTACGCCTCGAGGCTGAAAAGCCCTGTCTCGTTCCGCCTCGACTGCCTCGAGTCTAGCCTTTTAATACCATGTGATAAGCTGCTATCCAACTCATTCATTCTTTTGTCAATCCTATTCCTCTCAACGACGATCAAATTATCTGCTATGATCCATAATGGGAATCATGTTCTCTGAGAGGTCAACTATAGCCTTCTTTCTCCCTTTAGATAAGAACGATATGGGGGACTTTGTATACGCCTTACTCGTGGCCTGTGCACGACTCTTCTCAGTCATTTTCTCGAATACCTTCTAGACGGTATCCACACCACGTGATTCATAACTACCTCCACATGCAGCACTGACCATACCTTGAACTTCAGGGTTAAGACCGTTTTAGACTGATTGAACTAAGATGGTAGGCTCAAGTCCATGACAAGGACATTTCTGTAATGGATGCTTGAATCTCTCCCAAGTATCACAAAAGGGTTCTTCGGTAGTTGGGAGAAACTCGTGATGGGAGATCACATAAGTTTAGTTGTACTCAAAGGGTAGAACTTCTTCAGAAAGAGGTCATTGAAGTGGTTATAGGTAGTTACAATTACTGTCAAGTTCTTCATCCAATAATCCACCTTATCTCCCAAGGCAAAGTGTAGGGTTTTGAGCCTTATATAGTCCCGACTAACCTTAAGATGTTTAAGATTGTCACATACTAGCTCAAAGTCCCTAAGGAATGCATACGACTCCTTGTGCATTCCCATCGAAGTGAGGCAAAAGATTCATAAACCACGGTTTTAGTTCATATTCAACTTTAGGGTCTACTGGGTTCAACCAATTCCTCATTCTGTACTGCTCAGGATTGTACGCCGCATCCATCGGGGCATCTACCCCCAGGTTAAGCTGTCCTATTTGTGCTCTCAACAATGCCATGTTCTGCTCAGAAGCTGCTAACCTTGCTAAGACCATCTACATTGGGTCTTCACGCTCCTGTTCCTCCCCATTCTGTCTTTTTGGAGGCATCGTGAAATCTTTTATACCTTCATCAAAAAGAGGGTTCAAGTGAGATCGTGATGAGGTATTTGAAATCATGTCGATCTCACCAAGGCAATGATCTTCCTCGATGAGAAATTAAATAGAGAAAGGGATCGGTCGGGATGCTATTGCTCCATAAGAGAGAATTATGAAATCCTGAATCAAAATACAGGTTATTTCGGATCTAGGAAGGACCAACAGAAGAAGGTGGTTGGATCTTGGAAGATGTGATGTTTGGACAGTTCAATGACAAGTTCGCAAAATCCGAATAAATTTCCAGCTAACAATCCATCTTCGATTTCAAGAGAATACGAGAACTGAGCATGATAGATCCAAAAAGACTAGTACTATGGTGCACTTGAAGGTGCGAAATGAACTCACACAATTCTAACACAAAGCAAACCCCTTTGATAATTTCACCAATTCAACTCATGAGGGTCATAAGAGTTTGGCCAATTATCTTTGTCGGTTTTAAGCTAGTGATTCAAACAATCTTTTCAGCCATTACACACAGGGAGTCTCCTACTACGCTCAATTGAAGTCTTGTAAGCTCTCAATCAATGGAGTGATTTTCCCGGGCTGCGGGGTTCAATATCACACCTCAAAAGAAACTTACAAGCGCAGACAACTAAACCATATTTCTATGGTCGAAGGCTACCACTTGCAGCTCCCCAAATCCGCGAGAGTCAGACCTGGAGACATAGGGTGGAAGTCCATGGATTTGAGCTCCAGTTTTAGGGATCCGTCCTCACCCACTCTGTATGTGGGTAAGTACCTGTGTCCAATGAGGGTGTTACTACTTCTAATACAAGGTAAATTTTATTTCAAGTTCATTTAAGTCAACTTGCGTAATTCAGTCTCGATTTTAAGAGTTAGGTTGCCATTTGAATTAAAGTGACCACATAAAATATGCCTAAAGTTCAATCCCCTTTCCTTTTTCTTTAAGTTGTAAAACAAGAGGAAGGAGACGACAAATGAAATGCAAGCGAAAATCAATGATATATGCAGTCGTTTAGAGATATAATGCTTCTCAGCACTCTCCATGTGGATGCTAGATTGAATTTTAAAATCTAACTATATGATGCAAGTCGAAAAACTACACCTAAACAAGAGTTCTATTAGAGGTAAAGAAATTCGGTTAAATTTAACTAAGTAGATTGTAGTTTAAGTGCGTCTATTAGTGAATCTTTTAAGACAATGAATCTTAAGCGATCAAAAATTGTGTGACTAATTTTCGAAGAGGGCACAACGCAATATGACCTAAGTTTGACTATTTGAATCGGAGTGCCTATTCTTAATTCACGCCACTTAAGTCGAGAATTACTCTCCACACAACCACACAAATAAAAGAATAATAGAAACCTTTGTATGCAAACACGTGATCTCAAATGAGAACCGCTGTAAATATGGCAATTTACCTAATTATTTCAAATAATAACACAAGAATGTTACTACACAAATCACTACTCAATTATGCTAAAATTTCTCCTAAATCATTTGTGATGTGGACTCTTCAGCACGAGCTCCAAGCTCCTCGCCTTCACGTTTCTTCGGTCTTCGTCGGCTTCGCGACCCCTTCCACAAAACAATAACATGTTTAGAGAATTCTGAAGAGAAATGTATAGCTAATTAAATAGATGAACACACAAAATAAAACAATTAATGAAAACAATACTACAACTTAACCTTAGTTACACTAAAAAATTACTAAAAATACATATCTGAACCTAAAATAAATCAATTAAAGTGTCATGTCCCCGGCAACGACGCCGTCTGATGAATCGCTAATAGGTAGTGTTAATATGTATTCGTTGTAATATCGCCAACTAGCTCTCAATCTGAACCGAATCGAATGATCTCTTCGAAAAGGATTCGGCTTTAGTTTATCTTGGGCAAGTCCAGGGTCGAAACACAGAGACATGAGCAATTAGCTAATTTAATCTAGGTGTTTAATATTTAATTTAGTGACGAATTAATGAATTAGGTCAACCTATAGAGACAAAATGCAAAGAATTAATTTTAAAATCATTTTTTGCAATTATATTAAGTGAACAAAATGATATTGTAATGCTACACAAATGACCGAACACAACACACAAACAAGCTCCTGAATTATTAATCAAACCACTTATGCAATTGATATAAACTCAATGATAATCAGTGTATTCAATGAATAAATGAGGCACAACAAGATTGCTTTTTAATTTAATAACAAGGCTATAAGACCAAAATCACACTCTAACATTTGATGCGTGAATAATTGATTAAATTAATAAATAAAACGTGCCAATTTAAAGAGCATAAAATAAGCTTCAAAATGACACTGATTTCATTAAATTAGTATATATGGTTCACAAGTTATTGACCAAACAATACATGGGTATATTTGCAATAAACTTTATTAAAAATATTTAAAACATTACAAACATGTCCAAAGTAAAGGTTTAAATACAATTATAGAAATCCGCTCTAGATATTTTGTAATTTCTCTAAGCAACGAGGACTTATCTGCAATTTGAAGAAGTCGGAGGGATACACCTACAATTTGCCGAACCCACGTGCCTTGTGCGTGTGGCGGTTAGGCCCAGGGTCGATGGGAAGGCTCAGGACGTGTGGCGGCACATTGCTCTTCGGCGCTGGTTCGGACCGCTCCAAGGCTGAGGCTACGGAGCGTTGCTTCAAAGCGAGTGACGTGACTGCCTAGGAACCGTTGGATTATGCCCAATTCGGTCTAATCCAACGATACCTGCTTCTTCTCCTCAAATAGTTTCTCCACTTGCAGCAAGGGGCTAGCGGTGCTCCAGCGAAACCTGCCTTCCTCCTCCGCGCTCTTCTGATGTTGCCACTGTTGTAAAAGTTCCCCCAATTGGCCCGGCTAGTAGGTCCGACTAGTCTAGTCGTTGGGGTGGCCGACCGAGTATTGACTAATTTCGACTAGGCTGGCTAGTCGATCGTTTTTACTTGGAGATACCATTTTTTTATTTTTTTACTTTTTTAATGCAAACTTATTCTACTATGCTTAATATTTTTTAAATTCAACCACTTCATTTCTTTCAATATGTTTATATAAAAATGTATAAATCTATGTAAATATATAAGAATATATGTATAAAAATGATTTATATATTTAAAATAATTTACAAATTCAAAGCCGATTAAAATCTGATTAAATCCGATTAGTCGCCCGACTGCTGATTAATCCTTAATCAAGGACCCAACCGATCAAGTACCGACTATCGATTTTTGCAACCTTGGGTGTTGTTGAAGGCCGAGGAAGATGCCTAAGCCCCTGACAAAGATGCTGGTGAAGGAATCGAGGGCCGAGGGACCTTGGATCTCGTTGGGAATCAAGGGCTGAGGGACCTTGGATCTCGCTGACGATGAAGTGCTATCGGAGAAGAAAGTCGAAATCGAAGGTTGCTTGGCTTCTCAGACTAATGAATCTCTCAAGCAAATGTAGGGGTTAGATCAAATGAACTAGACTTTGCTATGCTTTAGGCGAAGGAATGGAGTGGGATGGAGGGTTCTAATGGTGATAGGATCTGAATCCTAATTGGGTTCTTGGTCTTTGCGAGACCAAGAAAAGATCGGCATGGTCACGATGATGGAGAAGTGGAGAGAGTTCACTAGAATGTACGTGTGCATCAATGGAGCGGGGCGTAGTGTACGAAGGTCTTAGATGATGAATCAAGTGTGTAGATACAAGTGAATAAAATAGAGAAACACGAGGGAAACAAAGATTGTGAAAAGCTTATCTGGAAATGGGAGGCAGAAGATGATCAATTCGGGGATGAATCTTGAGATGGGAAGAAGTTTCAAAGCTTCTAAATCTTTGCTTGACCACGGCGTCTCGCGTGGAAGCTCGAGCAGAGCTTGGAAAGCTCTGCAACACAACGTCAAGAGATGTGGATCTCGCTAGAGAAATCCTCCCATTGTCTCTCACTACTGGTCCACTCTCTGTCATAGAGGAAGAGTAGGGCTAAGGGGCTTAATATGGCGGATAGGTTCTACGATTGGTGGAGATGGGGGTTTTGATCGGAGATGAGTGGAAGTTGTTAGGGTGGTTTCAACCGCCCCTGTAAAGAGCATTTGAGGAGGAAGATGCCAACTGAAGGTTGGACGAAGAAGAGAAATGAACGGGGGCAGGAATGGTGTTTGAAGGAGGTGGTTGCCTCATGTGAGGCAATCGATGAAATGGGGAGAAGGTAACGAGGTGCGAAGTGACACAACGCTTCAGTCTGGTGGTTTGGAGACGGCCTCTGCCTATTAGGATCTGAGTGCCCACATTTGGGCGTGGCTCTACAGTCGAGATGATCCTGATGAGCTGCGATCAGGTGGTTGGGAATTAGGCGCACACGATGAAACCTAAGCTGTCTGATCAATGTGATCAGACGATTGAAATGCCATGCATGGTGAAGTGAAGGAGCGGCTGAGGTGGAAGAAGCGGATTGGGCCACGTGGCCCATCAAATAATTAGAAAAAAAGTAAATATATAAAAATTCAAAAAGAAATAATTAGAGAATGTATTAGGAAAAATGGCGAATACGAAAGTTATAGATATCAACGAGACATATAACTTTCATGTAAAACTCAAAGAGGGAATATATCATATATACATAGTGAAAAAAATTTTGCAAGTAATTTTAATGTATTAAAATTTTTTATTTTTATATTCTTTTCTTATTTTTTAGATTTTAAATTTGTATTTAATGTTAAATTAATTATGTACAATATCGCACTAATTTTTATTTGTTTTTTTAATAAGTAATAAACACATAAAGTATAAGCACCATAATATAGTTATTTAAATACAATAATCAGGGTTAATTATTTACAGAGCATTAATTGTTAACTAAAGTTAATTGTAGATTATAGTTAATGAATTACTTATGCTAGAGATATAATATATATAAATAATGCTGATAAATCTAGGATTTATCAGTCATCTCGATCGCGGATTGATCGATTTCTTCTATCCATTGAAGCCTTAGAGATGCTTAGCTTGGCTACGGCTACCTCTCTTCCTAGATCGATATCGATCACATGCCTTGGTGTCTTGACTCTTGTAGTGGAAGAAGGTCGTCGTCCTATTTCAGATTTGAACGATATTGTATGTTGGAAGAGGACTTTAGAGATATGGTGACTACGCTATTGTCGGAGCTGGAGGTGGAGGGCTTGGCTATGGTGAGGTTTGCATCAAAGCTAGAGGCACACCATCATAGGTTGTTGGTGTTCAGGAGGGAGTCTCGTACCGAGTGGGAGCTGAAGTGGACTCAGGTTCATGATGACTTGGTGAGATTGGACTTGCTAGAGGATGATAGGGAGCTGGATGATGAGGAGCTCATGAGCTATGGGGTTGTTCAATCGATCTTGGTGGTGGAAGATCGGAAGCGAGATTGTGAGTGGAGGCAGAGATCACGACATAAGTGGGTGAAGTAGGGAGATGCGGATAACAACTTCGTTCATGCAGTGGTGAACAGTAGAAGGAGGAACTTGGTGCACCCCGCTGTGGTTGGGGGCTAGGAGTTTCATGGGGAGGAGGTTGCAAGGGCGGTCACATATTATTTCGGAAACATGAGCTGACGTCTTCCACATTGCGGGTCGTGGTGGTTGGGGCTCGGGGTGAATCGTATATCTGACTCTGACGCGGATTCATTCATGAGGTCGTTTGAGATGCTGGAGGGTTCCTACATCGGTTTTGGGCTGAATCCGGACGACTGCCCTTGGTCGGACGGCTTTCTAATCTTCTTCTTCAGGGAATCCTGGGACTGGGTGGCTGAGGAGGTGATGGCAGGCAGTAGTGACGGAATTTGTGGAGGGGAACTATAGCTTTGACGGACTCAATTGAGCTCTCATTTTTTTGCTCCCTAAGAAGGAGGTCACGATAAGAATTGAATATTACATACCGATTGCATTATCCAATGCAATTTACTTTATCATGGCTAAACTGTTGGCCAACTATTTGATTAATATCATCTCATTGACTTAGAGTGCCTTCTTGTCGGGCATGCATCTTATGGACATTGCAGTTCTTACTTCGGAAATTATAGCGGATTGACGTAGGAGGAAGGCGAATGGCGTTTTATGGAATGCGGATTTCTCAAAGACCTATGACTGCGTGGATTGACGCTTCTTACGGGCCTCTCTGCAAAGATGTGGCTTTCCCGATGAATGGATTTCTTGGGTGAAGAGGTGCATCGCGACCGCCTCTTGTGTAGTTCTTGTGAATGGACAACCGAATATTGGGGTTTTTTCAGCCACAACGTGGTGTTTGTTGGGATTGTCCGCTGGCGCCTCTCCTTTTCCTTATTGCGACTGATGCCATGATGATTATGGTTGCTCGAGCAATATCGAGGGGGGGGGTGCAGCAATTATTCAAAGGAGTCTGTACCCATTCTCCATTACACTGGTGACACAATACTTATCGCGAAGGGTGGCATTGACAGTTGCCGAGGCCTATCTGTGGTTCTAGATATCTTCGCGGCGGTATCTGGTTTGAGATTATACAAAGAGAAATCATAGTTAATTCCTTTTGGCCTGGTGAACATGAAGATTGACTTGTGTGCTGGGTGGCTACGATTGCTACGCATGGATTTACCGTTGCGCTAACTTGGTGTGCCTCTGGTGGCCAGGCGGATGCGCTTCATTGACTGGTTATTGGTGATTGAGAAGTTAGAGCAGAAGCTGGCAGGGTGGAAGTCCGTTTTCCTGTTCAGGGGTGGCAGGTTGGTGTTGATGTGTTCGGTGCTATCCTCAATACCTAATTTTTCCTATCGCCAGGATAGTGCTTGTGGGGGAACGGAAGATGCTGGAAATCATCATGAGGAAATTCTTTTGGTCATCGTTTGGGCGATCTAGTGGGCTTCCTCTGGTGGATTGGAGGACTGTCTCATGTTCGAAGGAGGGATGGCATCCTCATGGTACGCAATCTGGAGGAGATGAACAAGGCCTTGCTGAGCAAATGGGTCCCGAGTATTTGGGGCGACTGCAACAATTTGGTGTGTGTTTTGATTCGGAGGATCTACAGGGGTTGGACATTCCTTTCATAGCCGTAGGGAGTTGGGTGATGCACCTTCTTACTTCTAGAGAGGCATTTGCAATGTGGCACATGAGACACGTCCTTTTCTGAGACCCGTTGTTGGGGATAAAACTGGATTTCGATTCTGGACAGATGACTAGAGCGAGGGTGGTGCATTGGTCGTGAGGTTATCGCATCTCAAGGCATTGGCGAAGCACCTAGATTGCTCAATGGCGGATGTCTGGGATGGGTACTCGTTCTTTTCGCAGTTCAGATTTGAGCTTTCAGATCAACGATTGGAGGAGCTTATGACAATGTTGGAGGAGCTTGAGGAGATGGCCGATTTGTTGGACGGCCACGACTGCTGGGTCTGGCACGACGATCGATTTTTGATGGGGAAGGCGTATAGGGCTTTGAAGGGACCTTTGATCTTTGACCCGGGAGGCTGTGTGCGAGCTACAAGCGGATCTGGAAATGGAAGGTTCCAACTCGTGTGAAGGTCTTCTTGTATATCTTTAGGAGGGGAATACTGCTGACCAAGGAGAGTTTTATGCGTTTTACACAGACGGACTCTGTCTGCCCCAGGTGTTCGGAGGATGTTGAAAATGCTGATAACCTTTTCTTCACCTGCAGAAGCCCGACAGAGGTTTGGAGATGTTTTGGGAATCACGACGCGCGTTCTAATAGTGTTGCTAGCTTTTGGAGCTCCGTTGGGGCGGTTTGGAATGGTTTCGAGATGGAGAGATCTAGATACATGGCAATGGTTTGGGCTCTTTGGTTGGCTAGGAACGGGGTAGTGTTCTGTCAGGATCGCTTCTATGCTGAAAATGTGGCACATGCAATGGTGAAGTTTTTTGGGCACCCACCTATATGGTGGAGGCCCTTTTTTCCTTCAAAAATATTTGCGAGGGTGAGGGGAAGAAGGAGAAACACGTAGGAATGCAAGATTCTAGGAAGAGAAATGTGAAGATGCGCGGGAGTGAGAGGAGGGAGATAGATGTGGAAACTCAAATTTTGGATATAACTTTAAATGTGCCTAAACAATGACTATCGACCCCTTTATATAGGAAGGGGTGGAGTTACAAAATGAATTAAAAATCTAAATTAAACTAATTCTAACTAATCCTAATTTGACACTTAAATTACTCAGATCACGCGTGATCTAATTATTTTAAATTGAAATAAATTCCAAGGATCGAATTCAGACAAAAATAAGATTGACTACCCCTATCCCTAACTGAATTATATTATCTTTTTGGATGGAAATAAACAGATACTTCCCAATTGCACGATGCATCGGTCAGACCAGTTCACTAAAAAGACAAGGCACTGCATGAATCTTAATTTTGTTTTCCTAATGAGAACACATCTTATATGTCAAAGATAACCAATGCTTGCCTTCATGCCACCTTTGCCTGAATATTTCCTATTTTAACACATTAATATGGGATCTCCACTTTTTAATATGGAGCTGTTGGAACTGCAGACTAGTTAGTTAACTTATTTGATCATGAAGTTACGGAATGTTATTCACTAAAATGTTATTTGGGGAGTATTATTAGTAAAAAGGTTGTTGAGGGAGTACTATTAATAAAAAGGCTGTTTTACTGTACACACCAGACTATGTTTTTTCTTTTCTTTGAGAGCATGTTAATGTTCATGTAGTCAATAGTGGTTTTCACATGCTAATTTGGGAGCCTTTTCTGTTTCTTTCAGAAGTTGTTCAGTATCTTTACGTTATAAGTGAGCCAAACTTTTTGGTTCATCTGATTAGTTAGTGAATGTTTTTTTATCCTATTGTTGTTTAGATGAACGAGATGTATGTGGAATGCATCTTAAAGTTGGAAGGGACCATGATCGGTGAATTCATTGGAAGCTCACTGCTGAAGGCAGTTGTGGATAAGCTTGTAGATTTAGATGTAAGTTTGTATTTTATTGTTTTTTCTACCAATTTAGCTGTTATTGCTATCTTCATCTGTGATCTATTGTGGTGTCTGCTTATGGCATGGTTGTATAGTGATCATGCAGAACTTGTTTATGAAAGTGTACTTGAATATGTAGGTGGAGATAAGATGGGAGGATATCTCACACACTGATTGTAATAGGGGAATTTTTGACATGGAATTAGAAGATTTGGTTGGAAATGAAGCTGAGAAGGTGCGCTCAGAAAATATAATTATGATTTTACACTTCTGCTTGTTTTTTATGAGAACTACTGAACTAGAAGGATGGACCTCAAAAAGAATCCTGGCTACTTATGCTTGTTATAATAATCAAGAGTAAATTACATAAAAGTCCCTGATCTATACATCCGATTTCAATGTCGTACATGAACTTTAAAAAATGTGGTAACTGATCATTAATATTTGTCTCAATGTGGTTTTGAGCTGTTGTGATTTAAGGTCAAAAAGATCAAATGATCAACTAAGTTTCTAACAATCAAGGATCACATCGAGACA
Organism: Ottelia alismoides; assembly: GCA_037367405.1. Classification (NCBI taxonomy): domain Eukaryota; kingdom Viridiplantae; phylum Streptophyta; class Magnoliopsida; order Alismatales; family Hydrocharitaceae; genus Ottelia; species Ottelia alismoides. Next base: position 704,660 of record JAZKJV010009683.1, on the reverse strand, counting down.
AATCTTAAAGGACAAGTACCACATTGTTACCTTTTTAAAGCTCAGGTACATCATTGAAATCAGGTGTATAGTTCAAAGATTTTTATGTAATTTACTCAATAGTCATTTGCTGTAATTATTCAACTATCTAATATGAATAAAGTAATGCGTTTTGTTTTTTAGGCTGCTAGTAAGATATCATATGCTATCAAGGAGAATACAGTTGTAGACACTCTGGATGGGTTGATGACAATTACATGCCAACACCTGAACGCACGTGCAAATAGTGGCCATTTGAGTAAGGTAAGATATTTAGATGTGTATATATACTATTTACAAGCTATGAAGGTTGGTTCATAGTATATAGTGTGATGCTTTTGTTGATAGGGGGTAATCCAACCTATAGATTATTGGTTCCATGTTTCATTCTTGGAAAAAAAGGTGTCTTGTTACTTGATTGGCTGAAGTAATTTCGTGAAAGCTGGTTTAATTTGTCAATATTAAAGAAACAATGATACGATCAATTTAACACATTTAGCCCATTTTGTTGTAGTGTTCTTTTTCATAAGTTTTCTCCACTGACCACATTTCTTTTAGCCTACCAAAGTAATATATTTATATCATTACGAAATAAAATAGTTTAAAGGGGTGTGGTTGGGTAGAAGTCTAGTTTTCAACTTGTCGCTTCATAGATCATTTTTTGGACACTGGGGTCTTATCATCTCATTCTATATAGAGGAGACCCCAACCCAAGAAATCTTTCATTTATCCACAAACTCAAAAAAGTTCCAAGGACCAAGGTTTTGGAGGCTTTTGACCTGTTATAAGACATTCTCCATATACATTCTTTCCCCATGTAATATAACTCAGCCACAACGACCAGAGGATATCTACGACCCGATTACTAATGGAGTCATTTCCCCCTCACGATCCATTTATGGATTCCTAAAATGCATCTCAATCAGAGGTAACCACCATATAGATGCATGCTGTAGACCAAACCTCCATCGAGACATAACATTCAAAGAAGAGAGGCTCTACATCCTCCATAGCCATCGAAGAGATCTCGCAAGCGCTCACAATGCTCGAGAAAAACATGGCCCGTCGCTTACCAATAATCAGCTGATCATGCCTCATGACCCAAATGAAGAATCAAACCCTTAGCTCGATATTCCATTGCCGAATTTGTTGGAATCGAACTGAAGCAATCCCAAGGTCAATGACTGTTATCGAATAAAATGTCTTGTATGCCTTCCTCACTATGAATCATCCTTCTGCCAAAGCCTAGTGGTCCACTGTGTCAGCAAGGATCTCAATCACAGGTAATCTCTCCAGAACTAATAGAAGCTCTGCGAACCATTGTAGTCAAAGCACAACATAAGCGGGAAAGCTAATCATCAACCTCCCTACAATCCCTCACCGTACAATTCACATTTGATACTGTTGAGATATATTTCACATCTATGTATCATTTATATATTTTTCCTTTCTTCTGTATACTTTATGTAATTTGCCCATAGGCTTCTCCCTATATGAGAGAGCCTAGGGCTCAAGAAATAAACATCTCTTTCTATTTTCCCAACATGATATCAGAGCGGCGGTCCTAGACCGGAGCTCCTGTACCAAAACCCTAACCCTAAACCCCACCTCAAGCCTCTCTCACGCGCGTCGCCCGTCGTCAGCTGCTTAGGGCTTCCGCCGACCGCCCCGCCCTCACGCCACCTTCCTCGCGGGCCTCCGCTGCGCCGCCAGACCCCTCTTTACGGGCCCCGCTGCCTTACAACCCTCCGCCCGCCCACGCCCCTAGGCCCCTGCTGCCACGTATTCGAGGAGCAAAGCCGTCGAGTTCTCTCTCTCTTTGTGAGATTGGTTGTATGAGTCTACACATGCAATCAAATCTCTCTATGTCAGTGTAGACAAACACTTGTCTAGTCTTCAACCCTAGCCTTCTCTGGCTGTCATGTCAGAAAGCAAGGGAGATATCCCCTCCACAGACGCCTTCAGAGGTCCCGCGCCTATAGTAAAGATGGATGGATCAAACTATGATCTGTGGACTATGCAGTTCATGAGCATGATGAAGTCTACAGGTAAGAAGCATATTCTTATCGAGGAAGAGCCGATTGAGAAGATAAGGAGGCATCGGTGGTCGGGAATGGCATCGATTGAGAAGATAAGGAGGCATCGAGGAAGAGCCGATTGAGAAGATATGGACCGACGATTGGTCGGGAAGGGGTAACCTCAAGGATAGCTTTCCACGCTTGTTTGCTTTGGCGGAAGATAAGGAGGCATCGGTGGCCTCATGCTGGGTGGACGGCTGCTGGTGTCCTCGGTTTATTGCGAACTTCTCGGATCAACGTATGGATGATTTTCTTTCGTTAATGCGCCTGCTTGCTGACGTTTTCCAACCTAATGTTGGCCGCGACCACTGGTCATGGAAGGATGGTTCTTTTTCCACGCAGAAGGCGTACTTAGCCCTTGCTCCCAGCACTCAGGTGGAGGACGGTATTCTTGTGCGTGATTGCAGATTCTTCTGGGGTTTGAAGCTTCCTGAGCGCATTGGTATCTTCCTATGGCTTCTTCGCAGGGGGAGGCTCTTAACGCGTGACCGCTGCGCAAGATTATTTCCGAATGTTGGGCCTACCTGCGGGCTTTGTGGTGCGGAGCGGGAAACCATCGACCACTTATTCTTCGGTTGCAGTTTGGTTCGTGGACTTTAGGCTGATCTGGATTGGATTAACTCCGAGAGCATGGTTGCTTTTTGCGAGAGCTTGATGAGCATCAGGGGCAGGGAAAGGAAGGACTTGTTGGCTCCGATTACGAGATTGTGGGGCATATGGCTGGGGAGGAATGAGGCCCTCTTTGCGGGCCAACGCTTTTACAGGGAAAACATTACAATCCTTGCTACGCGACTTCTGGCAGATTGGTGTACTGGGTAGCCATGGTTTGGTTTTTTTGGGGGTGGGCTTGCCGTAGGTTACACCATTTGGATCTTCTTTTTTGTTCGTTTTTTTTGTATTGCTTTTGTAAATATTCTTTCCGTTTCCCTTTAATATATTGGGGCGAACACCCAGAGTGTCTCCCCCTTTTTGGAGCCTAAAAAAAAGAGCCGATTGAGAAGACTGGGGTTAACGCCTCATGGGAGGCGGATGATGCAGATGCCAAGGTTTGACTTTCAGGAACATTGGCAATAGAGATCGCTAATGATATACTCCATCAGCCTACATCCAAGGCGATGTAGGATATTCTTGCTGCTACTTATTCTCAGGTAAAGAATGAGACGAAGATTCTACAAGTCCAGCATGATATCTTTACTATCAAGCAGAATAAATGACCCCTTCATTCGCTAATACATCCTTGCGTGGGATGTTCGAGAAGTTCTATAGCTTCATGCCTCTCACATCTACTCTTGAGCAACACAAGACTTATAGGAATGCTACCATGGTTGGTGTATTCGTGACAGCCCTTGATCTTGAATATCAGGCGGCTCGTTCGTAGATTTTGGCAGATGCTACCATTCCTCCCATGGAGGAAGCTTTTCGCAGGCTCAGTTGGATCGCTGTCCCATCTAATACTGCCAGTTAGACTTCTTCATCGATGACGGCCTCCCGAGGTCATAGAGGCTCTTCTGAGTTTCGTGGCCGTGGACCTCGTGGCAGAGGAGGTCGGGTTCATCAGCCATATACTTTTTGCCATCGTCCAGGAAATACAGAGGATACATGCTACTCCAAGCATGGATTTCCTGCTTCTACTCGAGTGGCTGAGCAGATTGATCCCTCGGCTATTTCTTCTCTAGATCAACGATTTGATGATCTTGTTTGCATGATTGGGGGGCATTATACCTCCTGCCAGTCCTGTTACGTCTTCATCGGCCTCCGGGAGTCATTCAGATGTGGCTGCTTCAGCCTCATCCAGTACCTCAGGTAGTACTTATACACTTACTAACAGTGTGGGTCTGATGTTATAGAATGGATTATGGACTCCGATGCCACACATCACTTGTGTGGGGACAGAGGTCAACTTACAACATACAGACAGGTTTCTCCAAGACGAACTGTGGTTATTGTAGATGGGACTCATTCCCCAATCACTGGACAGGGGGAGATTATCTTGACGCCCTTTATGCATTTGCAGAATGTGTTGCATGCACCTGACTTCTTTATGGACTTGTTATCTATCAGTCAGATTACAAAGGATTTACATTGTCGAGCCATTTTGACCCATCTTCTCTTGTTTTTCGGACATCCTTACAAGCAAGGTGATTGGGTGTAGCCGTAAGCAGGACAACCTCTATCGCTTAGTTCGAACTCCCTATGCCAGGATTTCCTCTCTTTCTGCTGGACCTATTTCACCCTTTACGTAGCACCTGCGCTTTGGTCGTCTCCCGCTCTAAAAATGTGTCGTGTTCTGCCTCAGTTCTCTCCTCACTCGTCTTTCCAATGTGAAGCCTATCAGTTGGGAAAGTATCATCGGTCTGCCTTCCCCGGTCGTCAGAGTCAGAGCAGTAGCTTTATTTTTGAGTTATTTCATATAGATATTTAGGGTCCTAGCCGTGTTCCTGATCACAAGGGATACATGTTTTATCTGGTTGCAGTTGATGTTCTCTCGTATGTCCTGAGTCTTTTTATTAAAGAATAACTCCGAAGTCGGAGATGTTATCAAAACTTTCTCACTGAAGTACAAAATGTGTTTTCTTCTTCTGTGAAATTTGTGAGAACTGATAATGCCTTGGAATTCTGTACTCGTACTCTTTCCAATTATTTTCAACCCAAGGTATTATTCATCAGAAATCATGTGCCTATACTTCCCAACTAAATGGTGTTGCAGAGAGGAAGCATCGTCATTTGCTTGATGTTACAAGGACTCTTCTCATTCAGAGTCGTGCTCTACATTCTTTTTGGAGCGATGCTGTCCTTACGACATGCTATCTTATTAATCACATGCCCTCGTCGGTTTTGGGTGAGAAAATTCCCTTCTCTCTTGATTTTCCTGAAAAGGAATTGTTCTCACTTACTCTTCGTGTGTTTGGCTCGGTCGCTTTCGTCCACCAGTTATCTCCAAGTATTAACAAGCTCTCTCCTAGAGCTTTTAAGTGTATCTTTGTTGGGTATTGCATGACACAAAAAGGGTACATATGTTATGATCCACTATGCAGGAAGTATTATGTTAGTGTTTATGTCACCTTTTTCGAGTCGGTGATGTACTTTTCTCCTACAGGTGATCGATCGACTTCCTCTGACTCTGATGATGAAATATACATGCCACCACCACTACCATCATCTCCTTCACCTTCACCATCATCACCTCCTTCACCAACACCATCACCACTGCCGCCTCCACCAACTCCTATGGTCCCAGTACCACCATTGCCACATCATTATACCCGCCAACCTGCTTCTGCTCACGGTCACCGCTTATCATCTAGCACACATGAGGTATGCTCTGAAAATATAGTTTCTAACGTTGGGTTTGATGGACTGCCTGAGCAGGGTTCTTTACAGGAGACGGACGTGGAGGTTGCTGATTTGGACTTACCTATTGCGATTCGGAAGCAGAAGCGTAGCTGTGCATCATATCCTTTAGCATCCATGGTCTCCTTTGACTGCTTGACTGTCAATTTCAGGAAGTTTACAGTTGCATTGTCAGCCGTGGCCATTCCACGAAATTATCAGGAGGCTTTGCTGGACAGTCGGTGGCGATTGGCTATGGAAGAGGAGATGGGAGCTCTTCAATCAAGACTCAAGAGGCACTTGGAGTCTTGGCTCAGCTCCCACTGGAACATCTATAGTAAGTTGTAATTGGGTTTTTACAGTGAAGCAAAATGTTGATGGTAGCATTGACAGGTACAAGGCTCGACAGGTTGCATGAGGGTTTACTCAAACATATGGGGTGGATTATCTTGACGCATTCTCCCCAGTTGCTCAACATTCCACCTTACAGATTCTTCTATCTGTTGCTGTGGTTGGAGATTGGCTCCTATTTCAGTTATATGTCAAGAATGCATTTCTGTATGGTGATCTTCAGGAGGAAGTCTACATGCAACAACTGTCAGGATTTGTTGTTTAGGGGGAGTGTTTCCATGTAGGTAGACTTCATAAGGCAATCTATGGCCTTAAGCAGAGTCTTAAAGCTTGGTTCCAGAAGCTCTCAGACTTGTTTGAGAAACAGGGGTTTAGGCGGTCAATGCAGATCACTCTCTTTTTATACAGGGAACCTCCAGAGGTACGACTGCTATTATGGTGTATGTTGATGATATACTTATTACAGGAGATGATATGCAGGGAATAAAGAGGGAGAAAGAATTTACGGGCCGTGAATTCGTTACCAAGGACCTGGGAGCTTTGTGATACTTTCTGGGATTGGAGTTGCCAGGAACCAACAAGGGCTTGTGATGACTCAGGGAAAGTATGTCATTGATCTGTTGAGTGACACGGGAATGCTTGGATGTCGACCTGCGGCTACACCCATGGATCCAAGCATGAAGCTTTACGATGATGATACTGATGAGGTTGACAAGAGACGATACAGAGAGCTGGTTGGAAAGCTTCTTTATGTTACAATTACCAGACCTGATATTTTATTTGCAGTCAGTCAGATGAGCCAATTCATGGAACAACCTCGTCATGTTCATATGGATGCTATACAGATGATACTAAGGTTAAATCATCTACAGGTGCGGGACTGCTATTTAAAAAGGGTGATTCTATTACTATTTCAACATGTGCAGATGCGAACTATTTAGGGTACCCCAAGGACAGGAAGTCTATATCAGGTTTTGCTATATTTGTTGGAGATTCACTTGTCTCATGGTAAAGCGAGAAGCAAATTGTTGTTGCTAGATCTTGTGCCGAATCTGAGTATAGAGCTATGGCACAAGTATGTACAACAATGATGTGGGTCTGAGCAGTCCCAATAGATCTACATATAGATGTACCGCTTCGCATGTTGCTGGAATGCGACAATCAGGCTGCCTTATTCATTGCTAATAATCCTGCATTCCATGAGAGGACAATGCACATTGAGGTTGATTGCCATTATATACGTGACATGATCCAGAAGGGCTTCATTTCTACATCCCATGTCAGCTAAGGGGACCAGACGACAGACATTTTCACTAAGGCACTACTAAGAGGACCTTTCCAGAAGTGTTCATCCAAGCTGAGCATGATAGATATCTATGCTCCATCTTGAGGGGAGTGCTGAGATATATTTCATATCTATGTATCATTTATATATTTTTTCCTTTCTTCTGTCTATTTTATGTAATTTTCCATAGGCTTTTCCCTATATAAGAGAGCCTAGGGTTCAAGAAACAAACATCTCTTTCTATTTTCCCAACAGATATCAAAGCAAAAAGTCCAGGGAATCTATCACGAAGCTTGCCCCAATTTGTCCAATCATCAATCCAAAAGTGAACCCTAGCCTATTACCCAATACTGGCTTCGTGAGTGGGATCGCACATGGAAGAGTCACACAAATGCTCCGTAGGATGCGATCACAGAAGCCAGTTGAGCTGACATGTCCGAAGAGATCCCGTAAGTGGTGCGAACTAATTTGCATAGAAGGTTTGACCCATCCCTATATAAGAGTGGCCCAGTTAATCACAAGAACACCATTCATTTCCTCCAGACTCATAATCCCCAAGCATCCTCTTTATGCAACAGGGTTCCGCCAACAACATCCCCCACACCTCTCCATCCGAGGCTCAAAAAAAACTATACAACAGTGTCACCATCCTCCCCTTCACCCCATTATGCAACATGCACCATGGATTGAAATATCTTGATATATTCTTGATATCTCCGTATCAAGTCAGGGGTAGCGATGTTTAACCTAGATGCACTTTTCCTCGATATGGACCGATATCAAGCTATATATCGATGCTATGTCATCTCGTATCATCGATATTAGATGAACATTAAGTATTTAATTCAAACTTTCTGTCATTTTGAATGATATCATTGTTATCGCGTCGAAATCAATGCTCTGTCATCAATATGCACCATACTAGTTGATTTCATTGCTTGTTTTACAAGGAAAGAAGATTGAAAGGTAAAATTTTAATTTATTAGGCTTTAAAAATTAGTTTGCCGAGGCTTTTCTAGCCACTCCCTATATTATATCACATTTGAAAATAAATCCATGACGAATAAATAACCATATATATCAATAATATGTATCCAAGTCCGGCTCCAGTTGCTATTGTTTACCTTCAGTTCATGTAGAAGTGTACTTTCTAATCTATAGTAGTCCTTTTCTTTGAAAATTGTGATGATTACCTTGAATGATGTACTCTAAATGAATAAACTTATTATACTCATTCGCTTATTTAGTTTTAGACATCGTTGATGCTTTTGTTTAAATAACATGTTGTTAATGTGCTAAATACACCTTCTTCGTGTCTTTTTATAAGTGTAATAATGCGTTGTTTATTGTTATAAGAACTAAGATGATTTTAATTCACGAAAAAATTAATTTTCTATGTTATTTTCGAAATTTCCACCGAGTATGATATATCTCGATATATCATTTATATATCCATATCAGACCTATCGATATAATATTGATATTTTAATCCTTGACATGCATATAGAGAGGAAAAATTTGAGATAATCGACAACACTGTTTCGATAGAATCAAGCGACCACCCACGCGGACAAGCCACTCATTAGCTAGCTAGCTTTCTCTTCTTCTTATCGAGCACATGCTACTTGTCAGATAGCTCCAATCTAACCCCATCAAAAGCAAACCAAGGTTGGCCAAAGGGAGTATTCCTTATGTTTGAAAATCAGCCTTGCATCTCTTAGCCTCCTCCACAGGCATTCCAAAAGGAACAAACACAAACTTAGCAAGGTTAATCTGCAAGCTAGAGATCCTCTTAAACAAATCAAATGTAATAGCGATCCTTTCCTTGGATCCCATATCTCCCTCCATGAAAAAATAGTGTCATTTGCATATTGAAGGATGGACACAATAATCTCACTTACAACAAAACCAATCAAATAACCACCCTCATGTGCCTTCGCAAACATTTTCGTTAGGGCATCGATAACACTAATAGACAACGAAGGTGCCAACATTGGATGGTCTTTAATGTAGGTCCATCCCATCACTTCTCAAAAAACAAAGGTGCCAACTGGCAGCTTCGCCCAACCCTTCTTTGCTATATGAAGAAACTCCCCTTATGTTTACCATTGACCAAAACAACATAAGACGATGCCGTAGTACATCTTTTCATCCCGTCAATCCATTTTCCTAGAAAGCCCCATCGTAAAGGGATGTCCAGATAAACTTCCAAATTCCAATCAACACAGTCGCATGCCTTGAAAAATCAACTTTCCAAAGGAATCCCTTAGTTATCTTCTCTCTTCATTTTATAATAAATTTTAAAGCTATAACAACTCTATCCATTATCTGTCGATTCGAGATGAAAGTTGTATGTGTCTAATCAACAATGGGCCAAAGAACCTCTGGTCATCTATTAGTAACAGTAACACCTATTCTTTGATCAGATAAATAGCATTAGAAAGAGCGATGCGCAAGTCCTCCACCCCCAATCTTCATCCTTCTAAATAGAATGCTCAAAGCCACGATTCGTCTACGACAACTCTTTAATTACTTCTAAAGTATTCTAACCCACCAAGTCCCATAAATCCTTGGAAAGCAACATTGAAAAGCCATCGGAATCTGGCCAACCATCCACATTCAGCTCAAAAGCCACCCGTCAGACCTTTGTAAGGAGGAAAGTATGCGTTAGCTCATCGTCCTGGAGCTTCATCAAACGAGGAATATCTCTTCCCTCCTATCCGGTCCCGCAACCTTCTATCCTTCAGCTAAGCTCACGATAATGATTTCTCATTGCTTCCTTAATGACATGGTCTCCTTTCACCTCAACATCACCCACCTCAATGGAATGTATTAAATTGCGTTGCTTGCATCCATTCACTGCCGTATGGGGGTAACATGTTTTCACATCTCTCCTTCGGCCACTTCAGCCTCGATCTCTGTTGTCACTCTATTTCCCTCTTCCTGCCCTCTTCTAAGAGAAAATTGTTCTTTTCATATCACGTGTTTCTCTTCTGATAAATCTCTAGAGTTGTGTAGGTGATCAAGCCACACAATCTTAGCATGTGCTTCATCCCTCCACCGTTTTTTGATACCCCTGTCATCTTTTCTAGATCGTATGAGAACGACACAAAGCGCATTGAGCTTCTCAACTATCCGTCTTGAAGAAGCTTTGACCACATTTCCTATCAACACCTTGTGATTATCCCACGAAAACTCTCCAAGATCCACAACTGCTCAAAATGAAAGACGCTCGGGCGTTGGCTGTCCCCATAGTCCCAACAGATATGTGTATGGTCCGAATGCAACCGAGGCAAGGCCAACACATACCCCAAGGGAAAACTCTCTAGGAGGATGAGGCCTACTGAACCAAGGAAATAGTCCATGTGAGAACTAGGTGAAATGTTCCTCCGATTAAACTTCGAGTTCCTAGCATCCAAGACCTCTGGCATCAACTCCCCCATAAATTTCACAAACAACAGAAAGCCATGGTCTAATCCACCCTTGACCCTCGGATTGTCCACATATAGTAAAATAACATTGAAGTCACCACTAGTAAGGCGAGTTGAATCCAAAAAACGAGCCCGCACCATTCTAAGCTCATCCAATATCTTTGACAAGGCCTTAAATGTCGGTTTCGGTCACCATTTCGGTGACGACCAAAACAGAATTTCGATGGAATTTCGGTCAAATTTCGATCGAAATGTTGATCATTTCGGTCATTTTTTGTACTAGGACCCCCATATTTCGGTCAAATTTCGATTTCGACTGGATATCGATATTCGACAGAAATTCGACCGAATTTCGCTGAAATTTGAGGCCATGATCTTTGACAAAGCAAGAGTCCCCGAGGATCCGTAAACAATTGAGACCAATGAGAGAAAACCACCAGAGCATCTGCTAAATGAAACCGACAAAACTCGGGAGTCACATATTGAGTCCACCAACTCCTTCGAATCTCCCCCAACCAGCGACCATATCACTCGAAGCACCCGCTGATGGCATATCCCTTTACTCAGTGAGATGGGATCCCCCATATCATGCCATAAAAATCTGTCCCAAGTCGTTTCCTGTAAGCAAACGACATCAACCTTCCAAGCCTCAAGTCAGCGCTCTACACCATATCCCAAACATTCCATAAGATAATCTTTATTAGAAACAGTAGAGGCCGCCCCCGTCAGCTTCACGCCAACATAGTTTGCAACTACTAACAACTTCTTTGTTTCCTTTTGCCCTATGCCATCTCCACCTGTGTCATCAACCCCACCGCTTGCCTCAGCAATATCTGAAGGCAATTCACCACAAAACTGGCAACACTATACCTTGGTGAAACTTGGCGATGATGTCACATGAATATCTTGACGTGGTACGCTTTGCATATTACCATTGTGAGCTGCATGGAACATTGGGAGGTAATAGCAACCTCGCATCCCCTAAAACGTGCCACACAGGCATCCGAACTATTAGAGGGCAAAGAACGGTATCTGCCTCATGCATAAGAAGTTTCTAATAGGCTCTTGCATATGGTCAGTGCTAGGGGTGCACATGGATCGGATTGGATCGGATTTTGGCTTAATCCATGTCCAATCCACACACCGGATTTTTGATTTTTCCAGTCCAATCCAATCCATTAAACATGCAAATCCAATCCAATCCAATCCACCGGATTACTGATTGGATCAGATTGGTTCGGATTTTTAATGCTCGCCTAATCTATGATTAAGTTTGTAGCATAGTCGAACTCAACGTTCTAATCATGGTTCTAAATTTGAGATTATGGATAAATGTAAAGAAAAGAATAGTTAATTTTTGGAAAGAATTTTGACTTTATTTTTTTGAAAAGCAAAAATATATATGCTTGTTATGAATTTATTACAACCGATCATTGTATAACTAAATAAAAATAACATACTTGTGATCCATAGAAATCATAAAAGAATCATATTGACTTTGAATAAAATTGCAAGTTTGTATATATCAAATAGGAACTACAACTAGATAACTGCGCATGCGTAAGGAAGACCTGGCTGCGCATGTGCACAACTAGGATAAGGACAACATCCGACAGAGATATGTGTGCATCTGAGGGTGGAGATGTGTGTGGCGCAGGTGAGTGTTTTGTTTGTAATGGGTCCCGAGTGGGTTTAGATTTATGTATTATTATTTTTAGAAGCTTGTTTCGTTTGAATAAATGGAAGGGCCTAAAGGACATTATGGGTAGGTATTACTTTTTTCTAAACCAACTAGTAGGGTGAGATAAGGGGTTTTTCAGCAAGTTGTGTGTAGTAAAACTTGAATTGGAATAGGTTTAAGTTATAAAGAGACTAGCTTGGATATTTACACATAGCTTTCAAATAAAATGTAATATATAATATGCTTTATTGAGAATAAATAAAGTAGTATATTATTATTTATTAACGGATTAACGGTTTGGATCGGATTGGATTTTGACAATAATCCGATCCAACCCATAAATGAACGGATTTGTAAAATTCCAATCCGGTCCAATCCATTAAACTTATAAATCCAAACCAATCCAATCCAATGACAACGGATTGGATCGGATTACGGATTTTATCCGATCCATGTGCACTCCTAGTCAGTGCCAGTGGCGATAGACTCCAAAAGTGCAACGACATGCACATCATGGGATCCCATAGGCTCTGGGATCCGCCACAATTGATTTTTGGGAAGCGGCTTCATAAACAGTTACAATCTCTTCCACCAGATCATGGTACAAAGCATCAAGAATGACCATTTCAAGCCAAAAAACAACTGCTCTAGTCTTTGCGTCGCACACTAAGGTTTTTTTAAGCAAAAAATGGGGAAACACGCGATGGTTCCTGATATATTAAATCAAAACGAGAAGGCAGTGACCAAGATTAGAGAAGAGTCCTGGCATGAAAAATTACATTATCCTCATAAAAACGCTCTGAGGCAAAAATGAATCCATTCTGGCTAACCAAATAGCCCGCACAACAACTATTGCGTAGATGATTTCCTCACTCAGACAACATCTATATACCATACATAGCGCTTCGGAAATCATGAAGGTTTTGGAGATTTGGCCAAACATGTCCAATTTCTTGCCACACCTAGATGTCTTTACACTGGAGAAGAAAAGATAATCAAGCGTCTCTGCATCATAATCCCAAAGTGGCCATGTCTGATTCTCCAACAAAGAGCATAGAACAATGGTCTCTTGTCATAATATACCCTCTCGGCAGTATCCGTAAGAATATGCATATGCGGCTTGACACATTGAGATCCCAAATAAGCTTGCAGTCATGGACCAAGTGGTCCGTTGACGGAGCTGCATGTCTTCTACAACTTTATATACACGTTTTACCAAGAAGTTCCCGCCCTTCCACTTCCAATAATCTCTTCCTCCGGACTGGGCAAGAGACTCAATGAATCCAGGAGCTGAAGAAAATCCTCCAGACGTTGATCGTAGAAGTCCACCACAAAAGAAGGCATCCGGTTACCATTCTCCCAACTATCCGACGTTGTTGTATTTTTGATATGTAGCTAAAGCAAACAGTCATTGGAGTGGGTTGCCAGTGGGCTACCGTTAGTCCAATCGTCAATCCAGAAGGAGAAAGAATAACATTGATTCGACATCAAAGTAATGATGCCCTTCCAGATTGCCAAAGAGTAGAAATAAGGTTGATTCGACAAACCTCCCTGGGCACAGATGCTGTAGTTCCGACAGATGGGTCTGCAACATAAGTTTGCATTTTTGCCCCAGATTCAAGAGACCCAGTTTAAAAGCAATACCATGTTAATGGTCTCAAGGCGAGCCACACCAAGACCCCCATCCACTTTGGGGAGCATAAGATCTTAGTAGTTTAATAATACCATTACCTTCCTGACTAGAGTTATTGTAGAAAAATCTTCGCATAATCATCTAAAAGTGATGATGGATTCCAACCAGAAGGAGATGGGGGGACATGAAGAACACATGGATCGCTCCGCAAGGACATCATTTACGAGCACCGGTCTACCACCTTTAGAAAGAATAACCACATTTCATCCATACAACCTTTTCTCCAACTTCTCAATAGGGAGCCAATCAATGCATCTAAGTCTGCCACAGGTCAACGAGAGCCTTAGGTAACGGATTGGTAGAGAACTACACTCCGTCCCTAATTCCTCTACACATGCCAACACCTCAACTTCTAATGTACCAAAGGGGTCAACAATCAACTTGTTTCGATTAAGGCTAAGACTAGACTATTAAAGTATGCGTCATATGCAGAGATGTGTAAGTGGATCCCTTTAGAGTCCAATTGCCACATCCATTGCTTTAATCGCACATCATCTGTGACTAGGACTCAATCATTCTAGTGTGGCTATATAAAAAGCTCCACACCCATTATAATAGTTGAGAGAGATAGACTATACATAATATGTGGCCCTTGAGAGGCCTTCTCTTGCGGTTTCATCCCACCCCTTACGATGTAGGGGTTCAACATAAAAACCCGATGTTCTTCCATGTTTATATTTCTTTATCTTTGATACACTTATGTATTCATCGTTTTCTACATGGTATTAGAGCGGGTTCGATTATCGAGCATTTATTTTTATATTCATGATTTGTTTGAGATTCAAGAATCGTCATGATTTTCTCAAACCCTAATTTTGCAATTATCATAGCGGGTTCGATTTTTTATTATCCTTGAATATCGATTCTTGAAGATTATTTATTTTTATTCAACCATTGTTCGAAGATCTGTTCCTGTTCGAAATCGCTTAAGGTTCAAGCCCTGATTTTTTTGCATAAATATGAAGTTCAACGCCAAGTTCGAGAAAGGTATTAGGGTTCTTGGTAGAACCCTAATTATATTATGCAAGTTCCAACAATTCCAATGTGTTCTGAAGAACTTTATGTTCTTGGAAACCTAATTCTGGACGTTTCTTGTCAACACGCACAACCAATTTCCAACGATTCCACAACATCATCATCTTCCAGGATTTGGATTCCATTGTCAAGAAGAAGAAGGTTGAAGATCTCCGGGCGAAGATCCTAGGAACCCAAATCATATCCATGGAATTCCCTCTCCAAGCCACGCATTGATGGTCAGTCTACTGGTCCAAGCATGGAAGGACATATCGATATCGATATCGTTTCGATATCGTGTCGATATCGATATATCGGCGATATATCGCCGATATATCGCTATATCTAAGAATCTTTCTGAAGAAAATGCCTGAAATCAGATATATCGATATATCGATTTCGATATCGGTCCCATGTCGATATCGATATATCGGCGATATATCGCCAATATATCGGGATACGACCTTCCATGGGTCCAAGGATCCACCCTCACGCATTTCTCCAGTCCAGGAGCAACCTTTACCATCATGCGACAATGTAGGCAACCCCCTCATCAGCGAAAGTCCCCAGGAGTGAAAGTCCATCTGTAAAAACAACCAAACAAATCCAGCACCACCAGGTGGTGAGCCCTTCTCTGCGATCAACCTCGCCTCCCTGCATAATCTCAGACGGCAGTAATCCTCTCTAACAACACATCAGGAAGCGGAGGCAACACATCTCCTTCTTCCAGGCGATGGGTTCCCGACAGGAACCCTACTCACATTGTCGTATGGCCCTTGCCTTCGCGGAGTGGAGATCAATGACGGTGAGATAGTTGCGCTCCAACACTGCCTTAGTGCACGAAGCTTCTCTAGAATTGATCGAAAGCCCCATCAGCGGGCAACGACACCTATCAAAAGGGCTTCTTCGATGGGAACCCTAAATAAGAACCTTCATGGTTCATGTTCCTTTACCCAAGTCACGAGCATGGTTGTCTTGCAGTATTATATAAAATGGAGGGCTGGGAGCATATTAGGCACATTGGACCACAATTAAAAATGACAAGGTGTGCTGCTATTTAGGCCCAAATTGGAGTCTAAGAGATTAAAAAAAGGGGGCCATGTATTCGAGAAAAAAGGGACCCAGAGGAAAAAGGGTATCGTATAAAAACGTACGAAAAAAAGAAAGCTGGAAAAAAGAAAACAACTTAAAAAAAGGAAGAAGAAAAAATTGAGATGGCTTATTGGTTTTGGTTCCCCATCTTAATTTTTTCCTTCTCCAACTTGGTCGACATCATCTGTTCCGACCAGTATGAAGAAAGAGGGTGTATTATGTAGAGTTTTACATGTCATGTTTCAGACTCTATAGTACAGGTTCATGCTCTACATTCAAAGTTGTTTCATAGTCTATAGTTCGAGGAGCACATGTGTGCGGTTATTATTTGAGAGGTCCCCGTCATGATTTGGACTCAGAATTTTCTTTTGATCAATGGGGACTCCAGAGTAGAGATCCTATTCTCTGAGCCAATGTGGACTTAGAGTTCGTTTGGTTTGTGGGTTATCTGGGGGAGGGTAGCCTACTTTTGTGTTTTGGTGTTTGGTTGGTGGGTTTAGAGTTGGGAGGGTTTGTGTGATGTGATTTTTTTGGAAGTTGAAAAAGTGGGTAGTTATTGTGATATGATTGTATTGAAATTTGAAAAAGTGGGTAGTTGTTGTGATGTGATTGTATTGAAGTTTGGAATAGTAAGTAGAAGTTGAGTATTTTATAATTGTAGATGATATGATGGTATGATATATATATTTTTGATGGAGAGATAGTGGGCCCCACAAGAGGGTTAGAGCAATGGATTTTGGGGTGTAACCCCCAATCGAATGGGTCCTGAGGGTTTTCGTGTGGACTCATAAGGACTCAAGAATAGAGATCCCATTCTCTGAGCCAGTATTGGAGAGCCCCGGTTCTCTGTCGAAGAGACTCTTTTTCAGACTCCATTCTCTAGCATCCATGGACTTCGATGAGGATGTTTCCACAGCTTTATCCAGCTTGATCCGTCAGAGAGATGGAGCGGTTCTAGGCCAGAGTTCTCCGACGAGGAGACCCATTTCAATTTTAGGGATTGACAAACACCCTACATATCACATGTTCTTCGACTTGGAGATCCAATTCAGTTCACACTCCCGCCCTTCAGTTCCTCCTCACTAGCATGTCATGAGAAGAAATGTCCTCACCAAGCAACTGTTCTTTCATGTTTATATTTATTTATCTCTGATACAATTATACAAAGACCTCTAGGGTCATAGATACCCCCTTGCTTCCTCTCGACCTCCTTTAATAAACATGATGGTGTCATCTACGTACCAGAGTAAAGGAATAACAGTGTCTCCGAGGGATTATCCAACGGTCACCCCTGGTCGTGTCACCTGAACAACCATGCGAGCAATCACATTTGCAATAATAACAAACAACATGGGGGCCATGGGACATCCGTACTTCACCCCTCTTTGCGGTTGGAAAACCCCCCTCTGGACGACCATTTACGATTACCGAATAAGATGCTGTGGTGACCTGTCTCTTCATCCATGAGATCCAAACCACTGGGAAACCCCACCTTGTCAGTGCAGTCGAAAGAAAACACGAATCTACAGTGTTGTACATCTTTGAGAAATCCACCTTCCAAAGGAGGCCTTTTACTCGCCCCCTTTTCTAGTATGCAAAATCTCTATAACCATAGCCAGGTGATTACAAATCTGTCTACCAAGGATATATGCCAATTGAACAAGACTATATAGTCCATGTCAATGTTAATATGTTTGCGAAGACCTTTACAATTACCAAGTAATTTGCATTTAAGAGTGCGGCCGACCTGAAATCCTCAACCTTCTTAGAGACTTTTTTTGGGAGGAGGAAAAGGAGAGCTCTGTTCATACTATTAAAACCTGCATTACCACTTGCAAACTCCTTAACAATCTCCACTACCTCTCTTCCCACCAAACTCCAGAACTCCCGAAAGGCTGAACGAAAAAACAGGGAATCCGTCAGGTCCAGGTGCCCCGTCAACATTTAAGTTCCATATTGTATCTTTGACCACCTCGAATGTGAAGCTCTAAATCAGGTGACTCTCTTGTTGCTTAGACAATGGTACAAACCCCATATTTGGTAATCTCCAAGGTCTACCAGAGGCTCCCCGAGAGAAATCTCTGAAGTATTCTGCTACAGCTACGTCGATTACACGATCTCCTTTTACCCATTTTCCATTTACCACCTTAGACTGAATCAAGTTGTGCCACCATCTTCCACTTGTAACCCTATGAAAGAACTTCTGTATTGGCATCACCTCTTTGAGCCAGGTTTACCTCAATCTTTGCTTCCACTCGACCTCGTTTTTTTTTGTTTTTCAGCATGATTATCTTTTGGTAGCCCGTCCTCTCTTTAAGCTCCTCCGCTTCAAGATATTTGATGTCCTCAATCCCGTCAAGTCTGCACACTTAAACTTCTGCCATTGTTCTCCGAGCTCTTCTCACCTCCCTAACTTCCTTCTTGTAGACACAACTTGTAATGCAAGGACGCCATTTTTTTGAGATATACACATAACGATGGTGCTAGAAGCCACCATAGAAGACCAATGGTCGAATATAAACACTTTGAAGTTCTCTTCTAGGAGCCAAGCTCTCTCAAATATGAAGAAGTTTTGTGGTGCAAACCATCTCCAGAGTCCCAAATCAGCAGGTTGTGGTTTAGACCTAGTCCTCGGTCTGGATGACGCCGAGGAGAGAGGGAACATTTCCAAGAGATGAGTCGAGGCAAGAAACCGATCCAATCTTGAGACGAAACCAATATTTCACCAAGTATACCTCGTGTTTAATGTATCTATAACCTCCATTTGTAGATCATCATCAACCTAGCAAACTCCGAAGAACTCGTGTCCTGATCCCCATGAAGACATGGTCGATTAAAAGAGAATAGATACCCATTCAAATTGCCACCAACCAACCATGCTTCAACAGGAAAGAATGTTCTTACGTCACGGAGTTCGATGCAAAGATATGGTCTTTGTGCATGTTAGAATGAGTTTATTTTTCATATTATTGAGTTGTAACCCTTCGGGGCCCCTTTATCTAATTTCCCCTTTTATGAGATCTCTTGGATTTTGCAGTATATAAGCACCCCTAGACCTCCTGAATAAACCATCTCATTGCATTCTCTCATATTTCTCCACATTGCATTAGAGCAACGATCCTAGACCGATGTTGTGACCTAGATTCTGCCACCACCACTAACCTCTCGTTTCCCTCTTCTCCGAAACCCTACCGCGAAACCCTTCCTCTCATCCGACCATGGCCTTGTGCAAGGCTCCAGGCCTTCTACGACCGCCCACAACAGTCTTGGGGAACTCCTACCTTTCCTCCTAGCTTATTATCTCTCTAGAAACTCTGTATTAAGTTTAACTGTCGTGTGATTTTTGATGAGGTTTGCTGTTATTTTCAGGACACCAGGATAAGGTAGATATTTGGTGGGAGATATGAAAAAAATGGCATACACTATCTTGATTTTCCTTTGGATTCGAGGTTTGTTGGCACTGCATCCATCTCCGTTGATCCCTTTCTTTGGCATTTTCACCTTGGTCATCCTTCAACTAAGTCTATCTCCATGATGTTCCTTGAACTTTCTACGCTGAAGCCATTTGAGTGTAAGGCATGTCGGTTTGGGAAACATCATTGGACATCTTTTCCTGCACGTGTTGAGCTGTGTCGTGATGTTCCTTTTGTATTAGTCCATTGTGATATATGAGGACCTTGTCCGTTCTGAACTTTGAATGGAGGTAAATATTTTGTTGTTTTTGTTGATAACTATAATCAATGTTCTTTGGTCTATCTAATAAAGGAACGTTCAGAGATTAATAAAATTGTTAAAAATTTCTTTCAATACATCAAAACGTCCTTTTCTACTTGTGTTCAGATTTTTTTTACTGATAATGCTCTGGAGTTTACTCAAATGGCTTAATATCTTTCTTTACTTCTCAGGAGGATGTTCACCAATTTTCCTGTCCGTAACCTCTCAACCAAATGGGGTAGCAGATGGGAAACTTAGACATCTACTTGACATTCTCAATCCCTTCACTTAGATGAAGTTCCCGAAGACCAACTGGGGCGATTCCATTCTTACTGCCATCCATCTCATCAACAGAGTTCCATATTTTGTTCTTAAGAGGAACACACCATTCTCTTTACCCTAATGAGTCGCCTTTCTCGTTACCTCTGAGGATTTTTGGGTGTATTGCTTTTGTCCATAATTTTCATGCAGCTGATAAGTTGTCACCTAGGACGGTCAAGTGTGTTCTCCTTGGATATTTACGTACTTAAAAAGACTATAGGTGCGATGATCCCATTGGGCACCAATACTACATTTCTGCTAATGCTACCTTCTTTGAACATACTCGCTTGTTTACTCATTTTGTCACTGATATCCTCTTGGATCTACCTCAATCACCGATTGTCTATAAGCTCAAACACATTTCTTACCTGCTTCTGTGCATTTACATGTTCCTCTTCTGGAGGATGATATGCCATCTTTGAGTGTTCCCACCATTGCTACCTGGAATTTGCCTCAGGAGCTTCCTGTAGCTTTCTACAAGACAAAAATGCGATGTACTTTCCACCCAATATTACATTTCACTTCTACTGATGGCTTATCTAGTTGTGACAAGAGATATGTAGATGCTCTCATGACCATCTCTATTTCCAGAAATCATCACAGTGCTTTACATGATCATGGCTAGAGACAAGTAATGAATGAAGAAATGGGCGCACTTACATCTCGGGGTATGTGAGACCCTGTGCCGTGCTCCACAGGAGTTAGACATGTGGTTTGCAGATGGGTCTTCATGACCAAACAATCACCTGATGGGTCCATTGACAAATTGAAAGCTCGAGCTGTTGCTAAAGGATTCACACAGACTTATGGAGTCAACTACTTTGAGACTTTCTCTCCAGCTGCTAGAATGGGATCAATATGCACTATTATTTCAGTTGCAGTTTGCGGAGATGTATTTTTTATATATTTTCTTATATGGTTCCTATTTCCTTTGTCTGCTTTATGTTATTCGCCCATAGGTCTCTCCTTTATATAAGAGGCCCTAGGGCTCAAGGAATAAGCAAGTCTCTCATTTTTCCCACCATGGTATCAGAGAGGCGGTCCTATTTCGGAGCTCTCGTACCCAAAACCCTAACCCTAGCCCTACCTTTGGCCCCCTCCCCTCGTGCGTGCAGCTGTCGTCGCTGCACTTCCTCTCGTACGTGCAACCACCGTCGTCACACTTCCTCTCGCGGCCAAAGCCGCACCTCCTCTCGTGGCCGAAGCCGCACCTGACCTGTGCCTGCGGCAACCCCTGTTGCTAGCTGCACCTCTCTTGCAGAGGACCATGCGGGCGGAGCAACTGGTGCCGCAACGTCCTTCTCTCTTTGCGCACACACATGGGTTTCCTTAGTGAAGGGATTGGTTGTAGTTTGAATCTGCACATGCAACCAAATCCCCTCATGTCAGTGTAAACAATACATTCTCTAGTCTACTACCCTAGTCTTCCTCGTCAGGCAACATGTCTGAGAGCAAGGTAGATATCCCCACCACAGACACCTTCAGAGGTCTCGTGCCTATAGTTAAGATGGATGGGCCGAACTACGAGTTGTGGGCAATGCAATTCATGAGCCTAATGAAGCCAATGGATAAGAAGTATATTCTTACTGAGGAAGAGCCAACAGAGAAGATGGGGTTGTACGCCTCATGGGAGGCTGATGACACATATGCTCAAGTATGGTTGTTTGGTATCATGATACCGGAGATTGCAAACAATGTCCTGCACCAACCCACTGCCAAAACCATGTGGGATATTCTTGCTGCCACGTACTCATATGTGAAGAATAGACAAAAATTCTACAACTACAACCTGACATTTTCACTAGAAAGTAGAATGGTCGACCCTTACATGCTCACTATACTGCCTTACACTGAATGTTTGAGAAGCTTCATAGCTTCATGCTCTTCGCAGCTACTCCAGAGAAGATGAAGACATACCGAAAACACTACGATGTTTGGTGTCTTCCTAGCCTCTCTTGCCTCGTAGTATGGGGCCGCTTCCTCCCAGCTAATGGCCGATGCTACAATTCCTCCATGGAGGATGCCTTTCGTAGGTTGAGTCGGATAAATATTTTAACTCTCGCTCCAGTGCAGAATTCCTCTGCCATGACGACCTCTCGTGGAAGAGGCGGTTCATCTCAGTTTCGTGGAGATGATCACGTGATAGAGGTGGACGTGGTCGTAGATCACCTTGTACATGTTGTCACCAATTTGGTCATACAGAAGATACATGCTACTCTAAGCATTGTTTTCCCGGCATCTGCACATCTAGCAGAGCAGATTCGGTATTTTGACACTCCATCCACGTCAGATCATTGATATGATGAGCTTGTATCTCGATCGAGAGACATCATGCCCCCAGCTAGTACCTCTTCACATGCTTCAGAAAACAACTCAGACATTGCTGCTAATGCAGGAGCTCGTACCTCAGGTAATGTTCATGCATCTACTTCTTATCATGGTTCAGATATCTCGGAATGGATCGTTGATTCTGGTGCCACACATCTTTTGTGTGGAGATAGAGATTAGCTCATAGCCTACAAACACGTTTCTCCAGGAAGGACTGTGGTTATAACATATGGGACTCATTCCCCAATCACAGGACATGGGGAGATCTTACTAATGATTTAAATTGTAGAGTAGTGTTTGACCCATCATCTCTTGTGTTTCAGGACATTCTTACAGGAAGGGTGATTGGCAGTGGCCGTGAGCAGGGCGGGCTCTATCGACTAGTCCAAACATCGTACGCTGGACTATCCTCCCATTCCACTGGACCAGTCTCTCCTTTCCTTTGATATCTGCGCTTCGGTCATCTTCTATTTCAGAAACTGCATCAAGTCCTTCCTCAGATTTCACCTCGCTCGTCATTCAATTGAGGCATGTCAGTTAGGGAAGTATCATTGCTATGTCTTCCCTAGTCGTCAGAGTCGGAGCAATAGCTCCCCTTTTGAGTTTTTCCATGTAGACATTTGTGGTCCTAGTCGTGTTCCCGATCATCAGGGACACATATTCTATTTAGTTGCTGTGGATGCTTTTAGTCGTTTGTCTTGAGTTTTCTTGTTGAAGAATAAATATGAAGCTATAATTGCAATAATAAATTTCATTAAAGAATAAATCTGTTGTCTCCAGGGATTGACAAGCTTTATCAAATGTGTCTTTGTCGGGTACTCCAAAACTCAGAAGGGTTATCGTTGTTACGATCCATTACACATGAGATATTATGTCAGTGCATATGTCACATTTTTTGAGTCTGTCATGTCTTTTTCTCCTACAGGTGATAAGTTGATACTTCAGATAATGAGGTCTACATTCTAATCCAGAGCAATGGACCTCATTCACTCTGGGGTGATGCAATTCTCACGGCTTGTTATCTCATTAACCGTATGCCCTCGTCGGTGTTGAAGATTCCTTTTTCTCTTGTTTTCCCTGATAAGGAGTTGTTCGCCTAGCCCTCGTGTTTTTGGGTCTGTTGCGTTTGTCCATCTGTTGTCTCCAGGGATTGACAAGCTTTATCAAATGTGTCTTTGTCGGGTACTCCAAATCTCAGAAGGGTTATCGTTGTTACGATCCATTACACATGAGATATTATGTCAGCACATATGTTACATTTTTTGAGTCTGTCACGTCTTTTTCTCTTACAGGTGATAAGTTGATACCTTCAGATAATGAGGTCTACATTCCACCTCCACCCATGAGCTAACCACCTTCATCACCATCTCCACTACAACCTCCTTCATCACCTCCATCTGCCCCACCACCTCCCATTGTTCTAGTTCCACCACTGCCACATCATTACAGTCGACGGCCCGCTCTTGCTCATGTTCATGGTCCATCATCCAGCACGTCCTAGGTTTGTTCTGACAACATTAATTCTAATGATGGGACTGGAGATGTTTCTCAGCATGAGTTATCTTAGGAGGTTGATAATCAAATATGTGGCAGGGATGATGATGATCCTGATTTACCTATTGCTATTAGGAAGCAAAAGCGTTCATGTGCTTCATATCCGATTGCTTCTCATGTCACCTTCGAGCGTTTGGCGAGTGACTTCAGGAGGTTTACTGTTGCTTTGTCCGCTGTGGCAACACCACGGGTTTAGCAGGATGCATTGGCGGATGGTAGGTGGCGTTTAGCTATGGAGGAGGAGATGTCAGCTCTACAATCGAGAGGTACTTGGAGTCTTGTCCCGGCGCCCTCTAGGGCGTATATAGTGAGTTGCAAATGGTTATTTACAGTGAAGCAGAATGCAGATGGTAGCATTGATCAATACAAGGCTCGACTAGTTGTACGTGGCTTTACTCCGACATGGGGTGGATTATCTTGACACGTTGTCTCCAGTTGCTCATCATTCTACCCTACGGATTCTTTTATCTATTGCTGTGGTTCGAGATTGGCCCATGGTTCAGCTTGATGTCAAGAATGCTTTTTTGTATGGTGATCTTCAGGAGGAAGTCTACATGCAGTCACCGCTAAGGTTTGCTGTTGAGGGGGAGTGTTTACATGTGTGTAGACTTCATAAGGCAATCTATGGCCTTAAGCAGAGTCCGAGAGCTTAGTTCCAGAAGCTCTCATATTTGTTTGAAAAGCAGGAGTTCAAACTGTCGAATGCATATCACTCTCTTTTCGTATAGAGAACCTCTAGACGTATGGTAGCTATTATGGTATATGCTGATGATATATTTATTACATGAGATACCATACAGGGAGTAAAGAGGGCAAAAGAATTTTTGGGTCTTGAATTTGTTACCAAGGACTTTGGAGCTCTTAGATACTTTCTGGGATTGAAGTTTGCCAGAAATCAACAAGGGCTGGTGATGACTTAGAGGAAATATGTCACTGATTTGCTAAGTGACACGGGTATGCTTGGATGCCGACCTGCTACCACATGCATGGATCCAAGCATGAAATTGTATGATGGTGATACTGTTGAAGTTGACAGGAGAAGATACACAGAACCGGTGGGAAAGCTTTTTTGTGTTACCATTATCAGACCCGGTATTTCATTTGCTATTAGTTTGATGAGCCAATTCATGGAACAACCTCATCTGGTACATATGGATACCATATGATACTAAGGTATCTCAAATCATCTCCAGGTGTAGGGATGGGTGGCACTATCACTATCTCAGCATGTGTAGATGCAGACCATGCATGATGCCCCAAGGACAGGAAGTCCACATCAGGTTTTGCTATATTTTGTTGGAGATTCACTTGTCTCGTCGAAAAGCAAGAAGCAAACTGTTGTCCTAGATCTAGGGCTGAATCTGAAAAAAGGGCTATGGCACAAACATGTACTGAAATGATGTGGGTTCGAGTAGTCCTTACAAATCTACATATAGATGGTCCTCTTCCCATGTCGCTGAAATGCGACAATCAGACTGCCTTATTCATTTCTAATAATCCTGCATTCCACAAAAGAACAAAGCATATTGAGGTTGATTGCCATTATGTACATGGCATGATCCAGAAGGCTTCATTTCTGTTAGAAAATAGAATGCGGAAGCGGAATCATAGAAAAGAAAATAAAACTTGAGGAACTCAGGATTTTACGTGGAACCCTACTCCCTAAGGAGCGGGATGAAACTACGGGAAAAGGCCTCAAAGGACTATGTGTTTTATTGAACTTTCTCACTGGATACATAGGGTGACGGGCTTCTTATATAGCCCTCACCGAGTCTCTAGATCCCACAGACAATAGATGTGGGACTAAAACACATGATGTGGTAAATGGATTATGGAGGATCCATTTACCCATCTACTCAAGTGACACATATAACAAATATTCCAGCACTCCCCCTCAAGCTGGAGCATGCAATGCTCAACTTGGACAAACAAAAATAAATCTCAACTCATACTACATGACGCTACAGACAATATCAACTCACTGTGCACAACTGCCGGTTGCTGTCGAGGACGCTGCTTCTCATGTCGTGCATGTGAGGAGGACGAACAAGTTGGAGTGTGAGTGAAACTGAATCTCCTTGTCGGAGAGCACGTGCTCTGTACTGTGCTTGTCAGAGTCACTGCAACTGAAAATGAGTCTCTACACGGAGAACTCTAGCCTGCCACAACATGTGGACAACTGCTCCATGTCTGAAAGGACGAGATAAAGAACACCGCTAATTATCCATACGTAGGTCTCTAAAGATGCGTCTCTCTCATAAGGACCTCAAAGTGGGTTCTCTTTCATAGGAACCTCAGAAGGATCTCGTACTGGAGTTCACGAACACTGGAGAATGGAGTCTGAAAGTCTCATTGTCGGAGAACTGGGTCTCTCTCATACTGGCTTAGAGAATGGGATCTCTACTCTGGAGTCCCTATGAAACCACATAAAAACCCTAGCCCACATGGCATAGGGAATAAGATCTCTACTCTAGAGTCCCTATAGGTCCCATGAAAATCCTGGTCGAAACACAAAAGATGGGGACCACAAACAATGATGGCAAACATGCACACATCTGAAAAAGACCGCATACATGTGCGTGTCTAAAATTGAAGACTCGGAACCAATCTGACATCGAGTCTAAAAAACATCTGTAGAGTCTGGAAAATCTGGCTAGTCTGGAATCTGAATCTGGAATAAACATGTGACTCTTTACAATACTCCCCCTTTCTCCCATACTGGTCAGAATGATAAACATCGACCAAGTTCGGAGAAGACAACAAAGATGGGGAAACAAAACATCACATAAACCGTCTATAAATTTTTCTCGGCTTTTCTTCATCATTTTTCTAGGTTATTTCATTCATCATTTTTTAATAGCTGTCACATTTTTTTAATTAAACCGTTCACTTTTTTTCTGGCTTTTCACTTCTTTTTTTCATCGCGTATGGTTTTTTTTTTCAAATCAGCTCCTTTTTTTAATATACGGCTGGGCTCCCTTTCTATGGTTGCGGCCCCCTTTTTTTTAAACGTGAACTTTGCAGCCTCTTTTTTCAAAACTGACGGAACTTGGCCCATTTGAGCCCTCCCCCTCTTTTTTACAGAACACCCAACATAGTAGCCCTTCCAGTTTTTTAAAAATAAAGGGCCCTCGAGCCCCTTTCTTCAGCGCAAGACGATAGGGGAGGGAACCCATCTCTCGTTCTGCGTCGCCTGCCGTCACGAACAGGAGCTCCGCTGTGGAGGGAGAAGCAACCCTCGTCCGCCCCCGCTTGCTGGAAATTGAAGAGCGCTAGGGATAGGAGCATCGTCGCGTGGAGCATTGACGAGGATGGGGCAGCACCATCATGGGGGCTCAGAGCATCCACCTGCTGGAGATTGAAGAGTGGAGAAGCGCCGCCTCCGATAATGGGAAGTCGCCTGGGGGAGCCTCCTGCGGCTGTGCAGACTCCGCCGCCACTTGCGGCTCTGCAGAATCTGTGTTGGCTGTTCTCGCGCTGGGTAATCGAATGGCTGTCGTGGAAGAGTCGTGCGTGATTGTTCTCGTGCTCGGGTGGCGATGGAGCTATGCGTGTCGCTATCGACCAAGAGAGGTTGTGGCCTTTGCTGCCTGGAGGAGTTGCAAGAGTTGCCTTCATCGATCTCTTGAAAGCATGGGATGATTCCACGTAGCCTGAAACTTCAGCCAGGAGGATGCCGCTGGAAGAGGATGCGGCGCAACTCATGTGCGGCTGGAGGTCTTCTTCGAACTGGAACACTGCACGGTGCAACTAGGGCTGGAGATGGCGCCGCCTCCAGATCTGGAGTTGCTTATAGAAAATAAAACAAAACTTGGAGGAACTCGAGATTTTACGTGGAACCCTACTTCCTAAGGAGCAGGATGAAACCATGAGAGAAGGCCTCAAAGGGCTATGCATCCACATCCCACACACGGTAGACGGGATGAACTTTCTGTATACTTGGGGTGATGAGCTTCTTATGTAGCACTTGTCGAGTCTCCACATCCCACAGACGGTAGATGTGAGACTAATCCACAGGATGTGGTAAATGGATCCTGGAGGGATTCATTTACCCATCTACCTAAGTGACACATATAATAAATACTCCAACAATTTCTTCATCCCATGTCAGCTTAGGGGATCAGACAACGACCATTTTCACCAAGGCCTTTTTTAGGGGGTCTTTTCAAAAATGTTCATCGAACCTGAGCATGATAGATATCTATGCTCCATCTTGAGGGGAGTGTAGAGATATATTTTTTGTTTACGTACTTTCTTATATATTTTCTATTTCCTTTGTCTACTTTATGTAATTCGCCCATAGGTCTCTCCTCTTTTGCTCAAGGAATAAATACGTCTCTCATTTTTCCCAATACAACTAATAAGGGATGGCCTATTTTTCAGCTCGACGTGAAGAACGCTTTGAGATCTTGAGGAAGAAGTTTACACGATGCAACCTCCAAGTTATGAAGTTGAGGGAAGTGTGTGTCGACTTTGCAAGGCTATCTATGACCTAAAGCAGAGTCCTTGGGCATGGTTTGACAGACTTACTACTGAGATCATCATTTTTGGCTTTTAGAGGACGACATCTGACTACTCTATTTTTGTTAAATGATGGTATATTGGCGTTGTCATACTTGTAGTTTTTTTTTGAAGCCCAAAAAAAGGGGGAGACACTCAACGGTGTTCACCCCAATATATTAAAGAAAAAGAAAAGGAAAAAAGGTTGTACAAAACAAGCTGAAACTGTACAAAGAGGCAAACCAGCCTCCAACAAACCAAAGGAAAAGCGAGAACTAAACGTCGCCCCAGTCCTCCACCAACCTCGCACTGCGAATAAGCACGTTCTCCTTGTAAAAGCGCTGGCTTGAGAAGATGGCCTCATTCCGCCCAAGCCAAATCGACCACAGCCTCGCCACCGGAATCAATAAGTCTCTTCTATCTCTATTCCTGTTAAAAAACAACGAGTCACAGAAGGCCACCAAGTCATTCGTGCTCACCCAATCCAAGATCGGATCCTCCCACACCCCTCTTACCGTGGGGCACTCGAAGAAAAGGTGCTCAAGAGTTTCCACCGCCAAATCGCACAACACACAGAGATTGGATACATTCGCCAAGAACCTAGAGCAACGGTCTCTGGTCAAAAGCCTCCTCCTGTGGAAGAGCCATAAGAAGAAGCCAAGGCGCAAAGGTAATCTTAGCCCCCAAAAAAAGCAGCAATCCCACACCAAGAAGTCAGACCGTGCCGGCGATGCGAGAGCCAACACCCCACATGCCTTGCGCGTCGAGAAGATGCCGTCCCTCCAGACCCAATGGTCCCGCCCATCGGAAGGCCCAGCAGCAGCACCGAGGACGTCAAGCAGGGAAAGAAAGTCATCAAGTCTTTGATCCGAAAAGCTCACCCCGAAGCGCGGACACCAACACCCATTCTCCAGCAAGAAGCCACAAAGGCATCCTTGTCAGCAGCCAACGCAAACAATCGAGGGAAACGAACACTCAAGGGATACCCTCCCAACCAATTGTCTTTCCAGAACAAGAACGAAACTCCATTCCCCAGCACCAGCTTAAACCTCGCCCGATGCCTCACGAAGACCTCCTGCATACCACGCCAAAAAAGGTGTTCGAGCACCAATCAACCCCACCCTCTCCTCCCCTGCCCTTCCCGCCCCATGGATCTCCCGCAACACATCAATAAAGAAATTTCCACACTGGCCCCACACCCTACTCGCCCACTTGAGAAAGAAAGCGTCATTAACAATCTCCAAGCGCCTTACTCCCAAACCCCCCTCGAGCTTCTCCCGGATCACCTCATCCCACTCCACCAGGTGAATCCCCCCCCCCCCACTCACCATTTTTTCCCCAAAGAAATCTACGCATACAAGTATCGAGCCTCCTACGAATCCCCACCGGCAATCGACGAATGGACAAGAAGTACACCGGGATAGAGGAGAGCACCGAATTGAGAAGAACAAGCCGCCCCCTGGAAAGAAGCGCCGCCCGCCAACCAGCCAGGCGCGTCTCCACCCTCTCGACAACCGGAATCCAGTCCCTAGCTCTGGCCCTCCCAAACACCAATGGGAGACCAAGGTACCCAATCGGAAGCTCGCCCGGAGTAGACCCCAGAATCCGGCCGCACTCAAGTGCCATCTCCTCTGTCATTCCGAAAGGAATAACCTTAGACTTAGTCCCATTCACAAGCAGCCCCAACATCTCACTAAATAAATCGAGGGTCATAGCCATGCCAGCAACCTTAGCAGCACCACCCTCAATGAAGCAGATGGTGTCATCAACGAATTGAATCAAGGGCACCGAGAGGTTCCCCTTAGAAAAGCCTTTCGAGAGCCCAACATCAATGATCCGATCAACCATACGAGCCAGGATGTCCTCAGCCACGACAAACAGGAGAGGGCCAGGGGGCACCCCTGGCGCAGCCCCCTCTAGGCTGGAAGAAGCCCCCCTCCAAACCGCCATTAACCAACACAGAGAAAGACACAATGGTCACACAACGCCGGATCCATGAAATCCAAAGCTCAGGGAAGCCCCGCCTTCTAAGAACCGACCATAAGAAGCTCCAATCAAGGCTATCACATGCTTTGGCAAAATCAATCTTCCAAAGCACTCCTTGTCTCCCCGAGTTCCTCCAATCGGCCACCAATTCCGAAGCCATTGCGATACAATCAGAAATTTGTCTGCCCCGAATAAAAGCGGCTTGGATCGGAGAAACAATTGAGTCAAGTACCTGAGCAAGCCTCCAAGCCAACACCTTGGCCACGATTAAATAAATGGCGTTAGACATCAAGATGGGACAGAAGTCCCCAATATCCTCCGCCGCAGGCGACTTTGGAATCAGCAACAAAATGGCCCTGTTAATTCGATCAAAACCCGCATTTCCACTGCAGAACTCGGCAACAACCTCAAAAACATCCTCTCCCACCACCTCCTAGAAATCACGATAGAATGCTACGGAGAAACCGTCGGGCCCCGGGGACCCATCGTCATTTAACTCCCACACGGTAGCTTTAGTCTCCTCCGAGGATATCGGCCTAGTCAGCATCGCGCAGTCCACCTCCGAGACAGTCGGAGCCCCATGCCCCAGCCACCGCCAGGTTCTCTGGGAGCGCCTCGCCGTGAAGCGCTTGAAGTACTCCACAATTGCACGCCCCATCTCTCTATCCCTCACAAACATCGACCCATCAACAGAGATAGATCTCAACAAATTGTTACGCTTCCTTCCACTAGCCACACGGTGAAAGAAAGCCGTGTTTGCATCACAATCTTTAAGCCACTTTAATCTCGATCGCTGCCGCCATTCAGTAGACCGCTTCTTGTCCTCCTCCACAACACGCTTCTGCGCACGGGAACGCTCACGAAGCTCGTCAAGCGTCAGCTCCCTTTCGTTCTCCATCACATCGAGCTTCGCAATAAATCCTCCGCGTCAACCCTGACCGCCACTCTCGCCGACCCGGAGTCCCTCTTGAACCGAGCCAGCCTCTTACGCAGCGACACAAGTTTCTGATTCAGCCTGGAAGCCGCAGATCCCACAAAGCACGATTGAGCCCAATGCTCCGACACAACATCCTTGAAGCTCGCCTCCTGGATCCAGCACCTCTCGTATCTAAAGAGGCCCCTCACCATAGGGGCCTCGCCAGAGTCCCAAAGAATTGGCGAATGATCCGAAAAAGACCTGGGCCTAGAATAAACCGAGCAACAAGGGAACATCTCCATGAACCTCCCTGATGCCAAAAAGCGATCAATCTGAGAACGAAAATTATTGCTCCTCCAGGTGTAGATAATATCCCTCGCCACCAAATTCTCTAAAGCCAAAGAGTCCACAACCTCCGCAAACAAGGGGGAGCCCGGGTCCCGGCCTCCCCTCGACCGGGGACGATCCGAAGAGTGGAGCGTAACGTTGAAATCTCCCCCAATGATCCAAGGGAGCCCGTCAAAAGCACAGCTCGCGTCACGCAAATCATCCCAAAGCTCGCGCCTCTTAATGTGACAGCAGGGGCCGTAGATGCAAGCGAAGGCGATCGGCGAGGCAGACGAGTCCCTCACCAGCACAACTGAAATCATATGCCTTCCCAGGAGCCAAGAACTGAAAGAAAAAGCCGCGGATCTCCACGCAATAATCAAACCCCCCGCCACCCCGTCCGCATCCAACGCTCTAAACTCATTCACCGCACCCGCACCAAAAGATCGCCAAAGAGTATCTTCAATCCCCCTCAGCTTCGATTCCTGAATTAGAACAATATTACAGCCCCATTCAGTTAGCCTGGAACCCAACGCCCTTCTCTTATCAGCCTCCCCAAGCCCTCTCACATTCCAGGAGAGGACATTCATTAAGACAATTGCCGACGCCCCCCAACGAGACTGAGACCTGCCGCCTCCGCCACAACATCTCTCAAAGTTGCATAGGAGTGAAGTTGCGAGGGCCCCGCCCGAGACCTGCTCCTCCTTCGATATCTTTTCCCCGACCTCTTGTCAGAAAGGCTCCCCAAATCGCTATCAGCGTCCACGGCCGGGATAACCCCCGCAGAGCTCGGAGAGGCGAAAAGAGCCGAGCCTCCTTCGTCGAGTAATAGAGGGCCTAGAAAAGTCAAGCTGCTCGCACCCACCACCTTGCTCGAATCTCCACCCGAGAACTCAGGCGATCCCAAAAAGGGTAGATTGCAATCAGAAGGTTGAATCACATCCGAAACTGGATCAGCCTCGTCCAAGGGAGCACAGAAGACCGGAGTCGGATCCAAGACCGAGAAGGACACCGACCTGCGGGTAGCTCCCGCTCTAGACGAAGATTCGAAATCCTAAAACCCGCATAAGTCCACCGCAGTCTGACCCGACAAAGGACTCGAGTATCGAATACGAAGAGCGCGGTCCACCATCCACGGACGAGAGCCGAAAAGTGAATCAATCTCGGGCACCACCCCCTCAGACAAACCGTCTGTTAGCGAGAAGTTGCACGATACCCGAGAATGCCCCTCGAAGGGGCGCGGGCAATCCATCAATAAGGGTGACGCTTCGGAAGAAACCCCATGCAGCGCCACCTGTCTACCAGAAGTCGAGGCGACGTCACCAACCGACGGGATCTCCGTCCCTGCAGCCCAGGCCACCGGCAGAAGTGCCGCCTGTGGCGGCGCCGGATGCTCCAAGAAAGACAACTCCACCGGGAAGCGGAACCGACCAACCTTCAGGGACTCAAAGAAGACTTTGCCCATTGCGTCGTCAAGGAGGTTCTTGCTACACTCCATCAGAACCTGCGTGACCCTCCAGTCCGAAGTAGGCTTGAGACCATCCTCCACGACCGCAAGAACCTCCCCCCAGCGCCGAAGAGCCTTGTCAAGGCCGTGAACCTTCCGAGAGAGGAAAGGAACCCCACGCACCTCCGCAACACACACCTCGACGTACGAGCAAGCTCCATCCGAAAAACACAAAGGCCTCCAGAGAACGTCTTCAGTTGCACCACGCGCAATCAGCCTTTCCTGTTTCTCCGGGGAGAGGCCACCACGAACACAGCACCGGGAATCATCCAAAACTACGAAGTCCCCAACGAAGAGAGGACCCAAGAATCCATGCAAGCGAGAACGGACACCACTCCATGCAACACCCTTACGAAGGGCAATCCCCACAGCCATTCCGCCGACTACGTCCCCCTTCAACCATGGAAGGTCGTATCCCGATATATCGGCGATATATCACGGATATATCGATATCGACATGGGACCGATATTGAAATCGATATATCCGATTTTAGACATTTTCTTCAGAAAGATTCCTAGATATAGCGATATATCGGCGATATATCGTCGATATATCGATATCGACACGATATCGAAACGATATCGATATCGATATGTCCTTCCATGCCTTCAACACCCTCCCATGCAAAGCACCCTCAATGGGCCTCTCCCTCCCATTCAAACCCGAGGCAAAATGGTCGACCCCCCCAACCACCCCCAGCTTCACAGACTCGGCAACAGGCCCCAACCCAGCTCCACCAACTCCAGCTGATCGCGCTAGCATACGCGAACCATCCACGACCTGAGCAAAAGAACGCTCCCCCCTCCCAACGACATGTGCCGACCACGGCGAAGCAGCTCCCTTCCCCCCCCACGACTGGCCGGAGGATCTGCCTTGCGCAAAGAAGAGCCGCCCCGACCAAACCCGAACCAACAGGAATACCTTCTGTGACCAACTCTTCCACACCCAAAGCATCTCGCAGGGAACCCGCAAGCCGACGCAACATGACCGCGCTCGCCACACCTGAAGCACCGCTTACCAGGCTTCCTGTGAGATACATGCACCCACTCTCCATGCTCACCTTCATGACCCTTCACACCATCGGCAACATCACCGCTCCCCCGCTGCACCGCCTTTCCTTTGCCATCGACCCAACCCGCACGATCCCCTCCCGCCGCGCTCGCCGAGCTCTCCATTCGCTTTCCTGGAACCTCGGACGCTTCACCCGCAGACGCCTTGGGTCTCCACGTCGCCCTTCTTCCTCTTGTCTCGAACGTTCTCCACCCACAACCGCCTTCGATCTCCAAGTCGCCCTCGGACGCATCACCTACAGTCGCCTTCTATCTCCAAGTCGCGTTCGGTCTCCACCAGCGCTCCATCCTACTTGTAGTTTACGTCGATGATATGGTTACTCATGCGATGACAAAGAGGGACTTTTAGAGACCAAGACCTTTCTTTAGAAGGTCTTTGTCACAAAGGACCTTGGCCAACTTAGTTACTTTCTTAGCATTGAGGTGATATACACTGCAGAAGGACTTCATTTTTTACAGAGGAAGTATTACCTAGACATTCTTACTGAGGTTGGACTACTTGGATGCAAGCCATATGTCATCCCTGTAGACTCGTGTAAGCTCTCTACTTCTGTTGATCCTATGTTTGAAGATACTATGATATAGGAGCCTAGTGAGCAAATTGCTTTACCTTACTGTTACTAGGCCAGATATATCGTATGCTGTGAACAGATCCAACCAATACATGAAGAAACCTCTCTACAACCATTGGCAAGATGTTCTTTGGATACTTCCCTACTTGAAGAAATCCCCGGGATGAGGCCTTTTCTATGAGGTTAATGGTCACACTGATGTCGCTGCTTATGCTAATGCTGACTATGTGAGTTCACTTGAGGACCGTCGATCCACTACATGCTATGCTATGATGGTTGGTGGGGACCTTGTCACTTGACGGAGCAAGAAGTAGATTGTGGTCTCTAGATTTAGTGCAGATGCAGCAGAATACATGGCGATTTCACATGTCACATGTGAGATTACTTGGTTTGTCTCTTTTCTATCCGTCCCTTTATATTGTGATTTGTGACAACACGTTCGCTACATACATTGCCGCTATTCCTATTTTTCATGAGCAGACCAAGCACATTGAGGTTGACTTTCACTTTGTTCGCTACTCCACACATCTCCACAGAGTTTTAGTTTGCAAATGTATTCACGAAAGCATTACCAAAGAAACGCCTCTCGCTGATAATATCTCAGCTGGGCATGCTCGAATGATATGATCTAACTTGACGGGGAATGTTAGAGTAAGTTTATTTTTCATATTATTGAGTTGTAACCCTTTAGGGCTTCGGGTGGCGTTGGAAATGGCGAGGTGGGTGGCATGGTTACCTCTGTCGGTTTGAAGGACGTAGGGGGGGGGGGAGAACCAGTTAAAGATGTTGCGCATGGGAAGGTGCTGCGGGGGGAAGAAGTGAGCGTAGCGGTTGTAGGGGTTGCTTCACAGAGAGGCATTGCATGGGACGCTGTGAGAACCCATCTGCATGGCGTCATGGGTCCTCATTTCGCTGGAGACTTTATGGCGTTGGATGATACTCATTGCTGTGTTCGTGGCCTCTCCCCGGATCAACGGGAAAGGCTTATTCGGAATGGTGCATCTGAAGACGTATATTGGAGGGTTATGCGCTTTGCAGATGGTGCCTGCTCGAGCGTCGAGGTGTGTGTTGCGGAGGTGCGAGGTGTTCCATTCCTCTTGAGGACTGTTCATTGCCTTAGCCGGGCTCTCCGGCGGTGGGGGGAGGTTCTTATGGTCGTGGAGGATGGTCTCAGGCCGAGCTCGGACTGGAGGGTCACGCGTGTCCTGATGGAGTGCAGCAAGGGGTTGCTTGACGACGCGGTTTGTAAAGTCATCTTTGAATCCTTGAAGGTTGGTCGCTTCCGTTTTCGGGTGGAGATGTCATTCATCGAGCCGCCTGCACAGCCGGCGGTGGCGTTTTCACCAGCGTCCGTTGTTGCCGGCCCGGAGGTCCCAAGGGTTGCTGGCGTCGCCTCGTCTTCTGGCCGCCAGGTGGCGCTGCATGGGGATCCTTCCGAAGCGTCACCCTTTTTGTTGGACTCCCAACGTCCATTCGGGGTCCAGGCTCGGGTGTCGTGTCTTTCTCCTGCAAGAGACGGTTTGCATGGTGAGTTGGCGTCCGAGGTTGATTCTCTCTTCGGATTTCATTCGTGGAAGTCGGATCGGGCTCTCCAAATTTGCTACTCGGGTCCGATATCGGGTCGGGCGACGTTGGATTTCGGCGGGCGTTTGGTTTCGGATCCTGGCGAAAGGAGGGAGGGACCCGCGAAACTATTGTCTTTTCTGTAGCGGATCCGGGTCTGGCCCATAGGACGTGTCTTGATGGACTGGCTACCTTCTCGGATGTGAATCCTTCCTCCGGTTGCGACTTGGCCATCTTGGGGGCTTCTGATTCTTCATGGGGGGCTTTGAACCAGGTTGATGCGTCGCCCAGCGGGCCGTCCTTGGACCCTCTGCTCTTGGGTGAGGGCGGCTCTTCTGTGGTGGTCTCCTCTCCAAGCCATTCGGGGGCTCTTCCAGACGTGGGCAGTGCAAGTGATGTGGGGAGCCTTTCTGACAGGAGATCGGGGAAAAGGTATCGGAGGCGAAACAGAACTCGGGCGGGTTCATCTATGCAACATTCATGCGCGACCTTGAGTGACTCCATTGCGGCGACGGCTGGACTCGTTCCCAGTGGGGGTCAACCACGTTTGTCTTGATGAAGATTCTTTCCTGGAACGTTAGGGGCCTGGGGGAGGCTGATAAGCGAAGGACTTTGGGTTCCAGATTCACTGAGTGGGGTTGTGATATTGTTTTCATTCAAGAAACGAAGCTGCGGGGGATCGATGATGTCCTTTGGCGCTCTTTTGGTGCTGGTGGTTTGGATGAGTTTAGGGCGCTGGATGCGGACGGGGCGGCGGGGGGTATGTTAATTGCGTGGAGATCGGCGGCTTTCTCCATCAGCCCTATGCTTTTGGGGAGGCAT
The DNA here is from genome assembly GCA_037367405.1 of Ottelia alismoides. Taxonomy (NCBI): domain Eukaryota; kingdom Viridiplantae; phylum Streptophyta; class Magnoliopsida; order Alismatales; family Hydrocharitaceae; genus Ottelia; species Ottelia alismoides. The sequence continues at coordinate 667,506 of JAZKJV010009683.1, read as the reverse complement.
ATGATATCCGTTTTGCTGGTTCGGGGGGATACTGCCTTGCCCATCGCTTTCTCGTGTATTTACGGCCCGTGTTGCCACATCAAAAGAAGGGAGCTGTGGGATGATTTACGTGATGCATGCAGTGCGTTTGAGGGGATTCCTTGGCTCATTGGGGGAGATTTTAATGTTACGCTCCATTCGTCGGATCGTCCCCGGTCCAGGGGTGGCCAGAATCCGGGCTCCATCGACTTTGCTGAGTGGTGGACTCGCTGGCTTTAGAGGTTCTGGTGGCGAATGATACTAAGTACACTTGGATGAATAGCAATTCCCGTTCTCGGATTGATCGCTTCTTGGCTTCTGGGAAGCTTTTGGAGATGTTCCCTATTTGTTCGGTGTCCTCTCGCCCTCACTCTTTATCGGATCATTCGCCTATTCTCTGGGAGTCCAGTGAGGTCCCTACGGTGAGGGGCCTTTTTAGATACGAGAAATGTTGGCTACAGGAGGCGAACTTCAAGGATTTGGTGACGACGCACTGGACTCAGTCGTGTTTTGTGGGGTCCGCGGCCTCCAGATTTGACCAGAAACTCTCGTCATTGTGGAAGAAGCTTGCATTATTTAAGAATGATTCGAGGGTGGTTAGAGTTGCCGCCAGGGTGGAGGCGGAGGAAATCATTGCGAAGTTTGATAATATTGAGAACGATAGGGAGCTTCTGCCTGGGGAGCTTCATGAGCGTTCTCTAGCGCAAAGGCGGGTTGCGGCGGAGGACAAGAAGCGGACCACTGAGTGGCGTCAGAGGTCGAGGATGACTTGGATCAAAGAGGGTGATGCTAATACGGCCTTCTTTCACCATGTGGCTAGCGGAAGAAAGCGCTCCCTACGCTGCGCTCTATTACGATAAGTGGTGTGCGGATTGTGGGGGACAGAAAGATGGGGCGTGCCATTACTGATCATTTCAAGAGCTTCACTGCCAGGCGCTCCCCGCGGAGGTGGCGGTGGTTGGGTTGTGGGGCGCCGTCCATTTCTGATGCGGCTTGCGAGGATTTGACTCGGATGATTTCGTTGGAGGAAACCAAAGCGGTCGTGTGGGACTTGAACGAGGATGGGTCCCCGGGCCCCGATGGTTTTCCGGTGGCGTTCTATCAGGACTTTTGGGAGGTAGTGGGCGAAGACGTATTGGAGGTCGTTACAGAGTTTTGCAGCGGGAATGCAGGGTTTGATCGGATTAATAGGGCCTTCATTGTACTGCTACCTAAGTCCTCCGCGGCGGAGCGTATTGAGGATTTTCGTCCCATCTCGATATCCAACGGCATTTATCTTATTGTCGCTAAGGTGTTGGCTCGTCGGCTTGCTCGGGTCTTGGATTCAATTATCTCTCCGATCCAAGCGACATTTATTCGGGGTAGGCAGATATTGGATTGCATTGCGGTCGCGTCGGAGATGGTCGTTGATTGGAAGAAGTCCAGAAAACAGGGGGTGTTGTGGAAGGTCGATTTCGCGAAAGCGTACGACTGCCTCGAATGGAGCTTCCTGTGGTCGGTTCTGAGGAGATGTGGTTTCCCTGAGGTTTGGATTTCGTGGATGTGGCGTTGCGTAACCACCGCGTCCTTCACTGCTGTGGTCAATGGCCGTATGGATGGGGGATTCTTTCAGCTTAGGAGGGGGGTGCGCCAGGGGTGTCCCCTTGCTCCCATCCTGTTTGTCGTGGCTGCTGATGTATTGGCTCGCATGGCGGACCGTGTGATTGATGTCGGCCTTTCGAAGGGGTACTCCAAGGGCGTGTTGCGCGTGCCCTTGCTCCAGTTCACGGATGACACCATTTGCTTTATTGAGGGGGGTTTATCTGAGGTCTCCGGTATGGCGGCGACGCTGTAACTCTTCAGCGAGTTATCGGGTATGTATAAAAATGGGAGCAAATCCAAGGTGGTTCCTTTCAGTGTTCAGGAAATCGGCCGAGTATACCGCATACTCGGCCGCATACTCGGCCGCGGAAGCTCTGGCGCACCGAGTGGGAGTAGTTCGGGCTTTAAGCGGGCCTGGCCGCATACTCGGCCGAGTATGCCGTATAGGCGGCTGGGTATGCGCCCGATTTTCTAATAGAAAGTTTTAAAAAAAAATAACCTAAAACCCTGGACACTAATACTGCTGGAAGTTAATAGAACCCGTACCGCCCGCATACCCTAACATTTCGAAACCTCGGTCCCTCGCATACCCCCGACGACGAGCCCTAGAACTTCTCCTCCGCCATGACCTTGGCCCCGCCTACGCCAAGACCTCCAACCGAGCACCTCCAACCCCCATCCTCGCCGGTCGCCGCCTATCCTTTCCACTGCAGCCGAGCACCTCCAACCGCAAACTTCGCCGCCGACCGTTTCCGCTGCAGTCGAGCACCGCCGCCAAGAGCTTGGCCCCGCAATCCTCACCGCCGCCAAGAGATTCGTGCAGGTGCCAGGTGATTTAAGATTTGTTGTTTATACTTGCAAGTTATTGGAGTTTTATAAACAATAAATGAAATTGTTTACAAGTGGTTGTACAAGTGATTTTGTTGTTAACTGATGATGGAGGACTCGAGTAGTGAACCACCTCTGGTACAAATGACCCTTTGCAGAGACCCTTTGCGGACACCCTCATTGATAGATGTGCAAACTAAAACAAAATGATTATACATAGATATTCTTATAAACTGCGTCTACCAAATTTTATGCACAATCAGGTCAGATCGTGTTACAATTTGTATTTTTGGATGCTTTATTTTTTGACATCATTTTGAATGCCCTTATTTTGAGAACATATTTGTATTTGTTGAAAACACTTGAAGACATGTTGTCATATGCGCTTTCAGTTGATGCTTTTGCTTTTGCTCTAAATTACTTTTTATCACAATAGTTTTGTTCCTAGTACATTCAATTCCTTATTATTATACTCAAGAGATATAATATTTAGAGGATATTAACATAATATTAAATACTTATTTATACTTTTAATAATAAAAAATACCAAACCGCATAAAACCGCATACTCCCCGCATACTCTCCCGCATACCGCATACTCTCTATTCAGTGACCCCTCCGACTGAATACCGCATACCGCCTTCCTGAACATTGGTTCCTTTTGGGATGTCCGAATCGGAGGCGATCGAGTGTAAGATTCCCTTCGGGTGAGCTACCTATCGATTACCTTGGTTTGCCGCTGGTGGTGGGGAGGGCCAGGTTGAGGGATTGGCTTCTGGTCGTCGAGAGAGTGGAGACGCGCCTTGTTGGGTGGCGTTCGGCCTTGCTCTCGAGAGGGGGGCGGCTTGTTCTTCTCAAAGCGGTGCTCTCATCGATTCCGGTTTTCTACTTATCGAATCGTCGTATGCCAGTGGGAATCCGCACCCGTATTGAAAAATGTATGCAGAGATTTCTGTGGGGAAGGAATGGCGAGTTGGGGGGGGGCTGCATCTGGTGGCGTGGGATGAGGTCACTAGAAGCAAGCGGGAAGGTGGGTTGGGCATGCGGCGACTGGAGCTTGTGAATGATGCTTTTCTTCTCAAATGGGCGAGTAGGATTTGGGGCCAGGATGATAACTTCTTTACCGGCATCCTGAGGGAGATTCACGGGGAAGGAAGGGCGGTGGTTGAGAGGGCTGGTGTGGTCGGAGCTCAAACTTCGTTCTGGTGCGGTGTGCTGGGGATTTTTCAAAGGAATTTGTCGCTGTTTATGCCGGTGTTGAGAAATGGTGAGTCCTTTATGTTTTGGAAGGACGATTGGACGGGAGGAGGATCCTTGAATGTGCGGTTCCACCGTTTGTTTGGGCTGACGGCTGACAAAGATGCCTCTGTCGCTTCTTGCTGGGCGGATGGGTGCTGATGTCCGCCTTTCTTGGGAAATTTCTCGGATCAGAGGCTTGATGATTTTATTTCTCTTTTGGACGCCATCGGTGACACAGGTAGGCCTACCATTGGTCGGGATCACTGGGCCTGGAGGGGCGGTCCTTTCACGACGCGGAAAGCTTATGGGGCTCTGGTTGGGCCACCGCCGACGCGGTCTGATTTGCTGGTGCGGGATTGTTGGTTTTTCTGGGGTTTAATGATCCCCGAGCGCCTTGGCTTCTTTTTATGGCTTTTTCGAAGGCAGAGACTGATGACGAGAGATCGATGCGCGAGGATTTTGGGCAGTATCTCCAGTACCTGTGTGTTATGCGATTCAGCAGTGGAGACCATTGAGCATTTATTCTTCGATTGCCCCACAGTCAGAGGGGTTTGGGAGGAAGCGGATGTGGATTGGGTGAGAACGGATGACTTGGCGGCCTTCTGTGGGTCGCTGGTGCTTAACAGAAATAGGGAAAGAAGGGACATCTTGCTGCCACTTGCAAGGCTTTGGTCGATTTGGTTGGGGAGGAATGAAGCCCTCTTCTCGGGCCAACGCTTTTACAGGGACAACGTGCTTGCTCTTTGCGCGAGACTTGTGGCTGATTGGATTGCGGTTTAGGCCCCAGTGTGGTTACTATTTTTTGGGGGCAGTGGAGTTTTTTTGTACAGCTTTTGTTTTTTCTTCCTTTCCTCCTTTCTTCATTTTTGTTTTTTCTCTTCTCTTTTTAATATATTGGGGCGAACACCGCTGAGTGTATCCCCCTTCTTTTGGGCTTAAAAAAAACCCTTTAGGGCACCTTTATGTAATTTCCCCTTTTATGAGATTTATAGAGCTAAAAGGAATAACCTCCATATGATTTTTATTGATTTGGAGAAGAGTTATGATTCTTTTCCATAGGAGGTATTGTGGAGAGTTTTGGAGACGAGACAAGTACCGGTCCTATACATTAACCTCACAAAGGATATGCATGATAGGGCTTCATCTTGTGTAAGGATCCAGTCTGGGAAGACTAATTATTTTAACATCAACATTGATCTGTATCAAGGTTCGGCTTTAAATCCATTCCTTTTTACTTTGATTATGGACGAGTTGACAAGTCACATTCAGGATGAGATACCTTAGTGTATGTCATTTGTTGATGATATTGTGTTAATTGATGAGACTAGGGATGGAGTAAATGAGAGCTTGATGTATGGAGACATACATTGGAGACTAAAGGATTTCGTATAAGACCGAATATATGGAGTGTTCCTTTGATGGAAGCAATGGTGAAGGAATCGAGGTGAAAATTAGTGACGATAATATTTAGATAAGAGATTCTTCTAGATACTTGAGATCTATTTTGCAACATAATGGGGAAATTGAAGGAGATGTTACTAATAGAATAAATGCATGTTGGCTAAATTGGAGAGGAGCCTCTACTGTTCTTTGTGATAAGAAAATTCTTTTGAAAATCAAAGGAAAGTTTTACAAAGCAGCTGTGGGACCTGCTTTGCTTTATGGATCTGAATGTTGGCATGCGAACCATAAACATGTGTAAGAATGATAGTAACATAAATGAAAATGCTAAGGTGGATGTGTGGTCACACCCAACACACACACACACGTAAAGATCTGATTTAGAATGATGCAAGCAGATGGAAATTTGGTGTCTCCGATCGGGGATAAGATGTGCGAAAAATGCTTAAGGTGGTTTGGCCATTTGCAGAGGAGGTCGACTGATGCATCACTTAGGAGATGCGAGTTTTGGGATGTTGAGCCTGCTAAGAGAGGGAAATGAAGGCCCGATAAGTGTTGAAATGAGTTCTTTTAATGCATTCCCGGGGCGGACACCTCTGAGTGTTTCCCCCTTGTTTGATTTCAGAAAAAAAGTGTTGGAATGAGACTATACAAAGGGATCTTAGTTTTTTGATTCTAAGTCCGAGATTGACCCAAGATAGATCTGAATGCAGGTAAAGAGTCTATATAGCCGACCCTACTTAATGCGGGAAAAGGCTTTGTCGTTGTGAGGAACTCTCTAGGGTTTTGTACTATTTAAGAACCCATAAACCTCCTGAATAAAACATCTCATAACATTCTCTCATGTTTCTCAATAGTGTCGCTATATTAGGCCCATACACATAAAAGACCATCATATGCGAGTCAGATCGAATATTCCAGAGGACGACTGTTCGAACATGGCTTCCCTTATGTTCAAAGATAAAAGAAAAGAAGGGAACTCTTCCATGCTACACAAGCCACCCCACACTGCCATTTGCATCAACGGTTCTGAACTCCGAAAGCATTCTAGCCCCTAAGGATTTCCACACATAATCTGAACTAGAGGGAAACATTGTTTCTTGCAACAATACAATATCACATCTCCAATCTTGTAGAAGAGCTTCGATTGACCTCCCCCTTCTCCGGGTCACCCAAACCCTTAATATTCCAGGTCAAAACCTTCATTTAGGTACCAAAGAGATGCGTGAAATCACAGCCACCCCAGCAACCTCAGCCACATGGTGCTTATGGTTTGAAATACACAGAGTTACTTGAAATGCAACTTTCCTATGCTTGCGATAGTGCTTGGCTGTCCCTCCCTTTCCCCTCCCCAGGTCAGAGGATTCAGGTTTGCGTCACGAGAAGAGGAGCCCTCGAGAGCTGAAGAAAGAAGAGGGGAGACAGAGGAAGGTCCCCGACCACAAAGGTTACATAGGGATCTTCCTTGGTAGAAGCTGTCATAGGAGACGACCTAGTTACATTTGACGGGGGAAAGCCCTTAGTCAGCAGCAAGTTGAATCTCATCCATCCACCGTATAAATAGCATCGGACACCTGATCAGAATAGCATCCCTCCAAAGTCGCCACAACGCCCACGCCCTCCATCTGGAACAACCTCAATCACCCTACCCCTTTCCATCAAGGCGACCTGAAACGATTATAAAGTTCGAGAAAAGAAGGGCAAGTTAGAGACCTAGAATATGTGCTAGGGGTAGGGATGCAAACGGTCGGATACCGATACAGATATAGGTATTACCGTATCCTTATCCGTTTTTGAATACGAATACGGATGCGGATACGAATATTGACGGATATTAAAACTATCTTACCATATCCTTCAAAAACGGATACGGATGTAAAACGGATATTGATCGCATACGAGTAATGTTACAAATATATACAAATTGGAAGGAAAACACATGATATAAATTTATTAAATGTGTTTATATCATAAAAAATATACTAATATTGTAAAAGAAGGTATAGAAATATGCTATATATGGTTATAAATAAATTTATGACTATATTTATATGCGAAAACGGATATACGGATACGGATACAGATGTTTACGGATATCAAAATGATATCCATATCCGTATCCATTTTAAAACGGATACGGATACGGATGTCAAAATCTGTATAAAACGGATATGGCGACGGATCGGATACGGATATATCCGTAACCGTTTGCATCCCTAGCTAGGGGCCATACACTACAACACCATCGTGAAATCAAGGGCGTCTTCACACCACACCAAAATCCGCAGCATCTGCTCCTAAAAGAAAAGCCTCATGTTCCACTTGCATCCCACACACGTACACGAGGCTATTTGTCCAAAGATACCACTCCTTAACAAAATCCTCGGAAAGAAATGCCAGACGCATTTATCCACACTGACCACAACCTTGTCACAATGTAAATGAGATGTAATAAGAATAGGAGGATATTGACCAATCAAAACATCGGGGGGGGGGGGGATATCCTGCAAACGCGGCTGAGTCACCTTCGTAGGGTGTAACCTTTGAGAAGTCTCAAGTGCCACATCGGAATTTCCCGACCGTTGCCCCGAAATCTCCTATGGCTCCTCATGACAAGGAACTTACGAAGTCGACACACCTTATGCTCCTTGCACTCACGTCATCGTTGCCCCAAATGCCATACTTGAAACAATGGAGCCCAACCACTGGGGCAAGGACATGACCTTGATTCCTCCGGTGACTCATAGTTAGCCCATCACCTCCATCCAATCCTACAACATATGAACCCCACAAAACTCTGCTCTGGTCCCAATGCCTAGACACGTCACCTTCGTGAAAGTAGCAGAACTAGCCCTTGTGAAGTAGTCGTAAGCATATCACAATCCCTAAAGGCAGAAACACCAACTTCTACATCCATTTAATCAAAGGGGTGCGCAAGCGATGTGGAAAACATGGCATGTGAGCATGTAAAAACCCTAGACATTGCCATCATGGACTGCAGAAGAGCTCGAGGCCCAATGCGTTCCTGCACGAGCCTTAGGGGCCCTCAAACGAGAGCCCAACCGACCCGGAGGCCCACGGAGAGATCCCCCATGATCTCTATTTCCATTGTCTGGACCACCTACCCTCGCGTCATCTTATTCAGAAAGATCTTATAGTGTATTTTTTCATTATGTAATACAAAATCTCATATATTTAGTCCCATATTATTGAGTCATTCTATATAAGAGATCCTACATTCCTCTTATTAGTACAAGAATTCTCTTTTCCCTTTATGCGCTTGAACTAACCCTGTAAACATATATATTAGTTTCCTTTGTATCTTTCTGTTACTTTTATTTTCAGCCGTATGCTTTATGTAATTTACCCATAGGCTACTCTCCTATATAAGAGAGCCTAGGGCTGATGGAATAAACATCTCTTTTATTTTTCCTAACATGGTATCAGAGCGACGGTCCTAGACCGGAGTTCTCGAAACCCTAACCCTATCCCTACCCCACCCGCGTGCCTCTCTCTCTCACCGCCGCCGGCGCATACTCGCGCCCCCCCTGCGCCTCCGCCGCGCGTGCGCCTGTGCGCTCCGCGCCTCCGTGCCTGTGCATCTGCGCGCTCGCCCTCGCGCGCCTGCGCACCTGCGCGCTTGCCCTCGCGCGCCTGCGCACCTGCGTGCTCTCACGCCCTCACGCGCCTGCGCGCCCCGGTGCTCTCGCGACTGCACGCTCCAGCGCCTGCGTGTCTGCGTGCTCCAGCGGGCACCTTAGAGCCCTAAGCGTGTGCTCTTGAATCAGCCCTAAAGCGTACACCGTCAACTAAATGGGTTTGGTTGCTTGAGGTCTACACATGCAACTAAACCCGTCTATGTCTGTGTAGACGAATCTTATCTTCAGTCAATCGCTCCAGTCTTCGGTTTCCAGTATGTCAGAAAGCAAGGCGGATGTTCCATCTATTGGCGCCTTTCGTGGTTCAGCGCCTATTGTAAAGATGGATGGTACGAACTATGAACTGTGGGCGATGCAGTTCATGAGTATGATGAAGTCAACTGGTAAGAAGCACATTCTTACGAAGAAGAGTCTGTTGAGAAGACTGGAGCCAATGCCTCATGGGAGGCCGATGACGCATACGCCAAAGTCTGGTTATCTGGAACGTTGGCGATCGAGATTGCCAATGATATTCTACATCAGCCCACGGCCAAAGACATGTGGGATATTCTGGCGAACACATACTCTCAGGCGAAGAATGAAACAAAGATTCTGCAACTCCAGCATGATATATTCACTATAAAGCAGAATGGTCGCCCTCTACATTCACTCTACACATCCCTACGAGGGATGTTCGAGAAGCTATACAGCTTCATGCCCCTGACAGCCACGCCAGAGCAACAGAAGACATATCGGAATGCGACTATAGTGGGCGTGTTCCTTGCTGCACTTGATCCAGAGTATGAGGCGGCACAATCCCAGATCTTGGCCGATTATACTATTCCTCCCATGGAGGAAGCCTTTCATAGACTGAGCCGCATCACCGTCCCTTCTACGACCACGAATCAAAATGCTTCAGCCATGGCCGCCAACAGGGGTCGTGGATTTCATCATCAGACCCGTGGACGTGGACCTCGTGGCAGAGGAGGCCGCACTCGGCCAACATGTACCTACTGCCATCACGTCGGATACAATGAAGACACATGCTACTCCAAGTATGGATTTCCTGCATCTGCACGATTCGCTGAGCAGATAGAGCCTGCCACTTTGGATCAGCGGTTCGATGATCTAGTTGCTCGTCTAAGGGGCATTATTCCCCCATCTGGCCCAACACCCACTACTGATTGTCAATCTGATGCTGCTGCATATGCCTCTGCGTCTACCAGTGCATCAGGTAGCATACTTGCATTTACCAGTAGTAGATCAGATACATTACCTTGGATTATGGACTCGGGCGCTACACATCATCTATGTGGCGATCAGAGGTTACTTACAGGATATTCTCAGATTCCTCGAGGCCGAACAGTGGTCATTGCCGATGGTACACATTCCCCAATTACTGGTCAGGGGGAGATTAGACTGACATCTTCTATGCAGTTCAAGAATGTGTTACATGCGCCCGATTTTTCAATGAATTTATTATCAATCAGTCAGATTACAAAAGATTTACAATGTCGGGCAATTTTTGATCCGTCTTCTCTTATTTTTCAGGACATCCTTACGGGCAACGTGATTGGTCGTGGCTATGAGCAAGGAGACCTCTATCGCCTCAATCAGACTCTTTTTGCTGGAACCTCATCCCTACCTACTGGACCCGTATCTCCTCTGCTGTGGCATCTGCGCTTTGGACATCTACCGCTTCAGAATTTGCGTCGTGTGTTATGCCAGGGTATGCCTCACACATCCATCCAATGTGAGGCTTGTCAGTTGGGAAAGCATCACCGGTCTACCTTTCCCAGTCGTCCGGGTCGGAGTAGTACCTCCAAGTTTGAGTTATTTCATATTGATATCTGTGGTCCGAGTCGTGTACCTGATCATCAGGAACACATATTTTATATAGTTATTGTGGATGACTTCTCTCGTATGTCATGGGTATTTTTGTTGAAAAATAAATCTGAAGCAGGGAATATTATTATCTATTTTCTTAATGAAATTCGTAATGTTTTCTCCACATCTGTTAAAATTGTGAGAATTGATAATGCCCTGGAATTGTGTACTCATGTCCTAGCCAATTACTACTCATCCCAAGGGATTATCCATCAAACATCCTGTGCTTATACCTCTCAACAAAATGGGATCGCTGAAAGGAAACATCGCCACCTACTAGATGTCACAAGATCACTTCTTATACAGAGTCATGCTCTTTATTCTTGCTGGGGTGACGCGGTTCTCACAGCATGCTACCTAATTAATCGTATGCCGTCCTCTGTTCTAGGTGAACAGATTCCTTTCTCCCTTATCTTTCCAGGTAAAGATCTGTTTTCCCTTACTCCTCGTGTGTTTGGCTCAGTTGCCTTTGTCCACCAGTTGTCTCCCGGTACTGACAAGCCCTCTCCTAGGGCTGTCAAGTGTGTGTTTGTTGGGTACTCCAGAACTCAAAAGGGGTACAAGTGCTTTGATCCATTGCGTAGGCGGTATATTGTTAGTGCAGATGTTACATTTTTTGAATCCGTAATGTATTTTTCATCCTCAGGTGATCAGCAGCTACCTGCAGTGACTACCGATGCCATCTATATGACACCACCACCACCAGTACCATCACCACCCCCACCACCACCACCAGCTCCTTTATCATCATCCGCACCTCCAAGTACTATCCCTGTTTCACCACTACCATTTCATTATACCCGCAGGTCTACTCCAGCTCATGGTCATGACTCATCTCCTAGCTCGCCTAAGGTATGTACTGAAGATCTTACTCTTGATGGATCTAATGATATTTCTGAGCAGGATATGTCGCAGAGGCCAGATGAGGACACAACCGATTTAGATGCTCCTATTGCTATACGCAAATCGAAGAGAAGCTGCGCCACATATCCTTTAGCAGCTTCTGTGTCATTTGAGCGACTATCTGGGGACTTCAGGAACTTTATGGTTGCCTTGTCAGCTGTAGATATTCCACGGAATTATCAAGATGCTCTGAAGGATAGTAGATGGCGTCTAGCAATGGAGGAAGAAATGGCAGCACTTCAATCTAGGGGAACTTGGAGCCTAGTTCCTATACCTGCAGATGTGACCACAGTGAGCTGCAAGTGGGTATTTACAGTCAAGCGGAATGCAGATGGCAGTATTGACAGATACAAGGCCCGCCTTGTTGCACGTGGCTTTACACAGACATACGGGGTGGATTATCTTGATACGTTCTCGCCAGTAGCCCGTCATTCTACCCTACGGATCTTGCTGTCAGTTGCGGTGACTCGAGAGTGGCCACTATATCAGTTGGATGTGAAGAATGCGTTCTTATATGGAGACTTACAGGAGGAAGTCTACATGCAACAACCACCCGATTTTGCTGTTGAGGGGGAGTGTTCTAAGGTGTGCAGACTTCATAAGGCTATTTATGGCCTTAAGCAGAGCCCCAGAGCATGGTTTCAGAAGCTCTCAGACCTCTTTGAAAAACAGGGATACGAACGCTCTAATGCTGATCATTCCTTGTTTGTACAGAAGACTTCAAGAGGTATTATTGCAATCATGGTTTATGTAGATGACATCTTGATTACAGGAGATGATGAACAAGGAATAAAGAAGGCGAAAGAAAAGCTGGGTAGCGAATTTGTCACTAAGGACCTTGGAGTCCTTAGATATTTTCTGGGGCTGGAATTCGCCAGAAATCCGTATGGGCTAGTAATGTCGCAGAGAAAATATGTTACGGACCTGTTGAGTGAAACATGTATGCTTGGGTGCCGGCCTGCTACAACACCAATGAACCCTAGCATGAAGCTATATGATGATGATACAGAGGAGGTGGACAGGAGAAGATACAGAGAACTGGTAGGCAAACTGTTGTATGTCACGATCACTAGGCCCGATATATCCTTTGCAGTGAGTCGTGTGAGCCAGTTCATGGAGCAACCACGTCAGGTCCATATGGATGCTATACATATGATACTCAGGTACCTCAAATCATCTCCAGGTGCAGGTTTGCTATTCAAGAAAGGCAAGGGATTTCTATCTCAGCATGTGCAGATGCAGACTATGCAGGTTGTCCCAAGGACAGGAAGTCCACCTTTGGGTTTGCAGTCTACGTTGGAGATTCTCTAATCTCATGGAGGAGCAAGAAACAAATGGTGGTAGCCAGGTCTAGTGCTGAATCTGAATATAGGGCTATGGCCCAGGCTAGCACAGAAATGATGTGGGTAAAGGCTGTGCTTACAGATCTATGTATAGACGTACCACTTCCTATGAACTTAGAATGTGACAATCAGGCGGCCTTGTTCATTGCAAATAATCCAGCATTCTATGAGCGAACCAAGCACATTGAGGTTGACTGTCACTTCATACGTGACATGATTCAGAAGGGATTCATTGCTACATCTCATGTTACTTCAGAAAATCAAACTGCAGATATATTCACCAAGGCACTACTACGAGGCCCATTCCAGAAGTGTGCGTCCAAGCTGAGCATGATTGATATCTATGCTCCATCTTGAGGGGGAGTGTAAACATATATATTAGTTTCCTTTGTATCTTTCTGTTACTTTTATTTTCAGCCGTATGCTTTATGTAATTTACCCATAGGCTACTCTCCTATATAAGAGAGCCTAGGGCTGATGGAATAAACATCTCTTCCATTTTTCCCAACAAACCCACCCACCATCCACCTCGGTATCAAGTCGCTTCAGCGACAACCCCGCTACATTGCGTGCCAATAGTTGCCACCGACATCGCTCTAGTGATGTGGTCGGTGCAAAACTGATCGATCGAGCATAAGATGCATAGTTCTTCACCTTATTGGAAGGGTTTTTATACCATTCTAGATCGGTATTTAGGGCTCTAACTCCCATCAGATACAATAGGGTTATGTGTGGACGAGTCTACACCCACAAACCCCTCGTAATGCTTAAGTAGACTCCTTATTTCTTTTGTATCTCATCCTTTTTTCTTGATTATAATGGCCATGCCTCCATCCGAGACAAAGCCTCTTGTTTCCACCAGCTCAATTATGATACAAATGCCATCTATCAAATTCAAGGGGTAGATAACTATGTCCTCTGGTCTCTGACCTTCAAGGTATTCTTTGGCAACAAAAGAAAATCTATATTCTCATAGAAAATTCATTCAAGGAAGTCAACAAGGATTATAAGTAGGGATTTTTACCCGGCAGACCCTATAAACTTTGTCAATTACCTCCATGATCTTTGAAACAATCTAATTCCCCCCTCGACCCCGTAAACTTGCCAACTCTTACCCTATGAACCCTGCGGGTAATCTTTTTGAAGCTCGTGGGGGTTTTTGGGGTAATTTATAGGGTCTATGGGATAATTACGTGTGCAAAAGGTCGTAGAGGTAATTTAAAAAGTTTGTAGGGTCTGCCAGGTAAAAATCCCTTATAAGTATTGGTTGCAGGGCAACTATCAAGTGATGAATTGGTTGATTAATAGTGTGGACTAATCTAAATAACGACCGATCTTCTGTTCAAGGAGATGACCAAGGAGATGTTGGAGGAGTTATCTTAGACCTACTCCAAAGAAACTACCAAATCTCACCTTGTCGACATATATATGCATATTTACTCTATCTTAGGGAGACCCTAACCCTTATTTAGTACATTGAGGTTCGAGATCACATATTTCTAGGGATGGATACCATATGGGTCCACCCATATAATCCAACAAACCCTAGAAAATGGGTCAACTGAATTGGGTCATTTGGGTTTCAGGTTGGGTTGAACCCAAACCATATTCCTTCAATTGGTATTAGGTTGGTTAGCAGGTCTAATGTCTTCCGCCCAACCCACGCAAATGACCTAAACTATTACATTAGGTGACCCAAGGTTTGAACCCACCACACCTAACCAATATATATTTAATATAATATATTAAAAATCCCATCCAAGCTTTCAACTTGTTAACCAACCTTGTCTCACCAAGCAATCAAGCATTATTTCAATTGTTGTTATGTATTATACTCACCTTACTTTTTCTCTGATGACCTCAATATAATTAGTACATGCGATAAATTGTCTATCCTTCTGAAAATCTAGAGCCTACCTTATTGCCGCATAACTATGCTCTAATCCAATCCATTTTATGCGACCCAAATTATCTCTGTAAATCCTTTACCTTAACTCAACAACTCCATATCAACTTGAGCATAACTCAACCTTTTTTTATCTTTATCAACCTTGATTTATGCTTACTTTGGCATCTTTTTTCATACATAAATGGCCCCAACTCTACTTGATCTTCAGTTAACAAGTTTTTTACATGGGTAATTTAGTTTTCACCCAACCTAATTAACCCAAACCACTCATCCAAATATCTCTACCCAATTTAATTTGGTTAGGTGATGTATGGCATTTTTTTTGACCCAATGTGAGGAATACATACAAGAAGTCTGGTGAAGGGTACACTGAGTAGCAAAGAAATTGTAAAGTCATGTTGAATAATCTCAAGAGCATTGCCGGTCTAAAAGTCTCAACACATTCAGGGAAAGATGTTTTAATGAACCGAAAGAATGAATTGGCGATTTTATTTATCTCTGACCATTCCTTTACTAAATACGTCCAAGAAAATACACTATAATCACCAGCAAAATACTTATGATCTCTTATAGTACGGAAGTGACATGATCCCCAAATGTCACAATGTTCTAAAAAAGAGGGAAATGAACAACGAGATTTAATCCTTTGAGGTAAAGAGGGGAGATGAATGACGAGACTTAGTCCTACGAGGAAAAGGCCTGATGGTGTTTCCAAATTAACAGACTTCACACTCAAAGGTCTTCAATAATGGCAGTTCAGGGAACATATGAGAAAGTGCTTTAGCAGAAGGATGATCAAGGCGCAAATGCCATAGGAACGGATCAATAGACATAAAGACAATACCAACAAAAATGGAGTTAGCATGCATGCCATGATAATACATGCCATTCCTCTCATGGCCCTACCAAAGGTCTGCATCGTTTGGATGTTCTGAAAATAACAATAAAACTCATCTAAAATTACCTTGCATTTTAGTTCAACACATAATTTATGAATATACGGAAGGCTCAATGGAAAGTTAAGAGCACAGAAAACTCCAGAAAGTATGAGTTTGGAGGAAAACTCCATAGTCTAATGGTGGTAATAGGTGGATGTGCATTGTTGGCTAGATGGACCGACTTCACTGTGAATTAGGGTTTTGAAGAGGCCATCAAACTAACTTTATTTGTAAAGTGAGTAGATGCATCATAGGGAATAATCCATGTTGGCACTGATGCAAAAGTAGAGTTGGCTATCGTACCTGAGATGGTACCTTGGTTCGTAGTAAGGATATTCTTACTGATAGGAGACTTCTGTAGCAGTTGCATGAGTATGGACTTTGGAGTAGTTTGTAGCAGAAAGTTGGACTGTCTGTCTACTAGGGTCCTGATCTGAAGGCATCTCTGTCATAGTTGCATCGTAATAAGACTATGGTGCAATTTTAACCTACAGTGGTTTGCCAAACTTCTCTTAATACCTCTCGGATGGGTGGTTGGATTTGTGGTAGTGAATACACGATGTGCGACTGCGACCATAACTAAAATCACGGTCTCGCCATCTGGGGAACTATAGTGACCACCTCTTCTGGTTGTCACCAGAAAGCAGAGTTCTTCTTAGGCTGCAGTGGATGAGTATGATCCGGTAGAGGTCTCAAACTGCTGTAGATGTCAAAGATGACTTTGATGGAGGAATGTATATCAGATGTGAGAAACCAGTCCTTCACTCTTTGATAACGAGGATAAAGACCGGCAAGCAATTTGTGAACTTGCCATTCAGATCTCTTTAGCACATGTTTGGGACAACATGTTGGCTGAAATATGGCAAGTTCTTCGTAAATGGCATTGAGCAGTCTGCAGTATTCAGTGTTGCAATAGTCGGCCGACTATCCCGAATAGTCGGTCCGACTATGCGGTGCAGGGGGGTCCCCGACTGAATAGACCCCCATTCGGCCAATAATCGGTCCGACCGAATAGTCGGCCGACTATTTGGCCGACTGGCCCGACTATTAGGCCTACTGGAGTTTGACTTTTGATATTTTTATTTTTTTATTTTCAATTTTCAATTTTTATGGGTTATATTTTACCACGGTATCGCCACAAATGTCAAATTCTATATATCTATTATATTGATTGGTACTTTTATCTTGGATTCATGTTAAATAATGACCATTTATGTATAAAAATATAAGAATATATGTATTATAAATAATTTTTATATTAAAAAATAAAAAACCGAATAATTCCGAATAGTCGCCCGAATACCGATTATTCTCTATTCAGTGACCCCTCCGACTGAATACCGAATACCGTCTTCTGCAACACTGGCAGTATTCCATGAGAGATGAATCTCCCTGAGAGGCGGACCATATCCACATGCAGACGCCACTGACTATCTCGTATAGCCTCCTGATATGTTCATGGGATCTCCACAACTGAGAGACCCACAACAAACCTCTTGAAATCTGCGAAAGATGCTCCAAAGAATTATGTACAATGAGAGGTGGTACACGTATGCCTCCGCTTCCAAAGAGCAATGGGCTAATCCAGATCCTCTGAATAGTCTGTAACATGAGGTGCTCTCTGCTTAACCTGATCAACTTTCTTCACGATGTACCATTGGAAGACAAGAAGCAGGAAGTTTAGTGGAGACATAGATCACGTCGTCATTGGTTTAAGGAGGGGAATGCTGACACGGTTCTTTTACTCCATTGCTAACGACAAGAGACACATGAATTACATTGATAGCCTCACTATCGATGGGATACAGATTATTGTTGACTTGGAAGTGGGTAGAGCTCTTCGTACCCACTTCCCATCCTTTAGCAATCATGTCAGTCAAGCAGGTTGGGGTTGGTGTGGGGGGGCATCGAGGTTCTCTCAGCCTATCAGGGAACCGATTTGAAAGCTCCTTTTGTGGTTGTTGATATTAGCGATGCATTGCAACCATTGAATACAGATGGTACCCTTGGTCCAAATGGCTTTTGTGGTCTTGAACGACTCAATAAAGCTGTTCCATTTCTACCCCCTAAGAGGGATGTGTCGACTTGTGTAGCAGACTTTAGACCCATAGCCCGATGGCCTATCAAATGCAATTTACCTTATCATTGCTAAGGTGCTTGCCAGCCGCCTTGTTGTGTTCTGAATAATATTATCTCGCATGAGCAGATGTCTTTTGTCCCCGGGAGACAGATGGCAAATGGTTGGGTGATCGTTTCAGAGATGGTTTTGGATTTGAAGAGAAACCAAGGAAAAGGCTTGCTCTGGAAGGTATACTTTTGCAAGGTCTATGTTTGTGCTGACTAGCGTTTTCGTTTGTCATCATTGCAGAGGAGGGGCTTCTCTAACACCTGGATTGCATGGCTCAAGTGTTGCATCACGACGACATCATTTGTAGTGCTTGTGACTAGACGACCAAGGGGAGGTTTCTTTCAATCACAGAGGGGGGTTCGACAGGGTTGCCCCATAACGACTCTCCTATTTGTGATTGTTGCTGATTCTTTGGCAGTTATGATGAGGTTGGCCAATGATGGGGGCCTGTATTTGTGCTACTCTAGATATGACCTCAATACGGAATGGTACTATGATCTTTGTCTAGGGGGGAATGGACCACGTGAGGCTGGCTTCATCTATTATGGACATATTTGGACACATTTTGAGTCTCCACATCAGCAAAGACAAGTCAGTGTTTGTCCCTTTTGGACTTTCCCTAACAAAGATCCTTGAATCCGCTTTTCTCCTAAAGTGTTCAAGTGGATCCCTTCCTGTTACTTACTTGGGCCTTCCTCTGGTTGCAGGATGGTTGCGTTCTTCAGATTGGAAACCAGTGTTGGACACATTGGAGAACAAGTTGGCTGGGTGGAAAGCGAGGATGTTATCTAAAGGTGAAAATGATGCTCCTTAAGCATGCATTATCAACTATCCCTATTTTCTTCTGTTCTACCATGCTCCTTTCTGTTGGTGTGTGTCAGAAGATAGAAGATATAATGGGATGCTTTTTCTGGGCGGATGGAAGACATGAGAAAGTTTTTTTACGGCTTTTTGACATGTGACATTGTAAGGTATCCTTCTCTTTGGCGGGGACCCTTCAGATTCTCATGGAGTTGGGTGATTTGCTTCAACTGATTATGGGTAGTGATTATGTCTTTCGATTTTGGCAAGACTACTTGACTGGTCTTGGTGCTCCGGCATAATGATTTCCATGTCTCTTGTCCTTGGCTGCGGATCAGAACTTGCTCGTTCATCAGGTTTGGATGTTTGGCTTTTGGACACCCTATTTCATTATTGATTTTTCAGAGCAGAGATTGAATGTTTTTTTGGCAATGCTGAAAGATTTGTTTGATGCTCAGGGCATTACCTCGGGGAGAGATCAATTCCATGGCTAATGATTCTTTCTTTGTCAAGAAGGCATCACTGTTTTTTGCCAACTGCCTCAACATAACCCACGATGATTTGAAACAAGATTGCAGAATAATATGGCATTGCAAGATTTCCTAGAGGATTAAAGTATTTATGTGGCTTTCCAGACACGAGCATTTGCTTACCAAGGTGTGACGGTGCTAAGCTTCTTTATATCAGTGATTTTCTATGCAGAAGATGTGGAGAGGAAAAGTAAGACATGGATCATCTTTCCTTCAAATACAGACTTTCTCGCTTGGTCTGGTCTGGTGCAGGTGTCCCTTGGCTCAAGAATGAAGACGGAACATCTTTTCGTAGACCGATAAGAGTGGCGGGCGATAATTCTCATGAAGACATTTCTCCTACCTTTGTCCTTTTTTGGGCAATTTGGTATGCCAGGAATAAGGGTGTCTTTCGAGTGCAACGATTTTATCTGGAGAATGTTCTTAGTCACTATAGGGTTGTCTTGTCGGCCTAGATTGGCTAATGATTGTACTTTCTTATCTCATGATTTAATATATTATGGTTGGTTCCAACTCGGAATCCCACTCTTTTTCTTTTTTAAAAAAGTGTCTTGTGGTACGTGCAATGCCAACACCAGAAACCAAGTGCCAGTGTTGTAAAAGTTGCCTGACTGGCACGAATAGAAGGTCCGACTAGTCTAGTCAGTGGGGTGGCCGACCGAGTACCGACTAATTCTGACTAGGAATACCTAGTCGACCAATTTTTGCTTGGAGATACCATATTTTTTATGTTTTGCTTTTTTTATAACCAAACTTATTATAATATTCTTAATGTTTTATTGAATTCAATTACTTTTATTTTATTATGTACAAATGTATGGTTCTATAAAAATATACAAAATCTATGTAAATACATGTATAAAAATGAGTTATATATTTAAAATAATCATAAAAATTCAAAGCCGATTAAAGTTCGACTAAATTCGATTAGTCGCCCGACTGTCGATTAATCCTTAGCCAATGACCTAACCGACTGAGTAGCGACTACCAACTTTTGCAACCTTGCCAAGTGCTCAGAATTTACCTAGGCATGCTGGTTGCTGGGGGAAGACACATGAGCAGGGGGCAGTCGACGGCCTGCGAACGTAAAAGCAAGGGGGAAAGTCTCAACCCCAGTAGTAGGTGTAGGCACTACAACAAGAGGTGGAGGTGGTGGTGGCGTAGAAGGAATGTAAACCTCCTCACCAAACTCAGACGGGGTCTTCTTGTCATCTATAGAAGAAAAGTATTTGATCGACTCAAAGAATGTGATGTCTAGGATGTGGTTAATATGGTTGTGTACGAGAGTATATGGCACACTTTGATACTGTGAGCATAATATGATGCATTTCCTTTAACGATGTTGTAAATATAGATACCTTTAGAAAGTAGATAATACATTATTTGATTTTTGCATGTTCCAAGATGCTTATGTATAAATATTCCTCATCACAAACTTCAATTATGATGTTAGAGCGAGGGGGAGAGAGAATAGGGGAATGAGAAATGTAGAGAGATATATTTATCTTTCCATGTTTTATTTACTATCCTTTTCTTACATCTCTAGGATGTAATTTTCCCCCAATGTTTCTCCTCTCTATATAAAAGAACCTTAGGGCCTCATGAATGAATGCCATTACTTTTCTTCCAACATGGTATCATGGCGACAATCCTAGACTGGAGTTCTGCTAGCATTGACCCCACCCCACCCACCGACCATCCCCTCCCTCGTCGCGGTTTCACGCCACCTCCGCAACCCCTCTCGTGTCGCCTCTCGCGCGCAGCCCTTGGCTACTACATATAGCTCTAGCAAGCATCTTGCCCATTAGCTGTCATCGACGCTGTCGACGTCGCTGTAGGCTCCTACGGACCACCATCAGTGGCTGCTAGACCCACTTAGGGCCACCGCTAGCCACCTGGTCTGATCCTAGGAGGTGCCCCACTTTTAGGGTTGCTGCTAGCCAAAGCCCCAATGACATCCAACAATCGCCAAACGATCTGGTTTCAAGCGATTTTTTGTGATTTCAGATCTCTATGCTTATCCACACACCCGGGAGAGTTTCCAAAATTTATGGGAACATTTGTGGTATGGGACTGTATACACAACCGATTCCTCGTATGATTGTGTAGACACATTCATATAAATGTAGAACCCCAGTTGTGTTCTTTCCCGACTTCTTTATCATGTCTGAAAACAAGTGTGACCTATCTTTTTTCAATGCCTTCATAGACTGGTACCCATTGTCAAGATGGATGGGACCAACTACGAGTTTTAGTCCATGCAGTTTACGACCATCATACAATGCAATTATAAGGAGCACATCCTGACACAGTTTGAATCGGTCAACAAGACTGGGTCGAATTCTTCATGGAAGCTTGATGATGTGTATGCACATGTATGGCTATCTTGTACTCTGACCACAAAGATAGCCAATGACATCATTCATTAGCCCACTGCTAGTAAGGACACCATTACAACCACTTACTCTCAGGCGAGGAATGAGACATGCACCCAGCTTCTTACTGGTCCGTTTATACCTCCTACGGAGGAGGCCTACATTAGGCTCAACATGTTCATGGTTCCTTCTATGTCCAACACCCATACCTCTTCTATGATGGCTGCATCTCGCGAGATAGGAGGTCCGTCTCAGTTCAGAGGACGTGATGCCCACGGCAGAGGAGGCGGACGAATGCGTCAGCTATACACCTATATATCGTTCTGCCCACTATGAGGATACATGCTACCTGAAGCATGGTTATCTCGCTTCTACTCGTGTTGCCGAGCAAGTTGAATCTCCTGTTGCTTTTGCTATCAGAAGTTTGATGATCTTGTCTTTCGTCTGAGGGAGATTTTGAATTCCATTGTTGCCGCTATTAGTGCTCCTTCAGGCTTTTCGAGTATAACTTATGTCTTTACTAGTTGTCACATGACAAACATGATAGAGTGGAATATGGATTCTGGTTCATCTCATCATATGTGAAGTGACATATCTCAGTTCACGTCATATAGATCCATTCCTCTGGATAAATCCGTTGTTATTGCTATTTGCTAATAGGACATTCCCCTATTAAATGACATGGGAAGATCTGTTTGACACTATTTATACGTCTGTAGAATGTGCTTCATGCACCTGATTTCTCTATGAATTTATTATCTATTAGTCATGACTCATATCACCAATAATTTGCATTATCGTGCCATATTTGACCCCTCTTGTCTTGTGTTTCAGGATATGCTCATGGGTATCAGGATATACTCATGGGTAGGGTGATTGGATGTGGTTGTGAGCAAGGGAATATCTACAAACTGATCTAGTCTCCTTATGTTGATGCCTCTTCTGTCTCTGTTAGAAAATTAAGAATGCGGAAGCGGAGTGATAAACATAGCATAAAGAATAAAAAGATAAACTTGGAGCACATAGATTTTATGTGGAATCCTACTCCCTAATGAGCGGGATGAAAACACGGGAGAACACCTCAAAGGGCTGATAGTCTATTGCTTTTCTCACTGAATACATGGGGTGTTGGGTTTCTTATATAGCCCTCACTAGATGTTGTAAATGGATCCTGGAGAGATCCATTTACCCATATTCCACATAAATGACGCATAACATATACTCCAACACTCCCCCTCAAGCTGGAGCATGCAATGCTCAACTTGGACAAACAGAAAGAAATCTCAAGTCATAATGCATGACACTACAGACAATATCAACTCAATGCGCACAATTATCGGCTGCTGTCGAGGACGTTGTTGCTCATGCTGTGCAGGTAAGGAGGACGAACGAGCTGGAGTGTGAGTGAAACTGAATCTCCTCGTTGGAGAGCATGTGCTCTGTATTGCGCTTGTCAGAGTTGCTGCAATTGAAATGAGTCTCCTCGTCGGGGTATTTTGGCCCGCCACAACATGTGGACAACTGCTCCAACTCTGAAAGGGCCGAACTAAAAAGCCGTTGAGTGCAATCCTCATCGGAGTCCATGGTCGCTGGAGAATGGAGTCTAAAGAAGTCTCCTCGTCGGAGAACTGGGTCTCTCCTATATTGGCTCAGAAAAGATCTCTAGTCTGGAGTCCCAATGAAACCACATGAAAACCCTAGCCCACATGTTAGAGGGAATGGGATCTCTACTCTGGAGTCCCTATGGATCACATGAAAACACCCATCGTTCTTTCGTAAGCACTCTTTCTTGTCGGACTAACCACAAGAAGACCTTGACTCTCTTCGGCATCTTGCTTTTCTAGATGATTTTACAATCATGCGTAAGTTCATCCCGCACCTCAACATAATCTTCCGCAAATAATTTGTACGCCATCTTCATCGTGAGCCTGCCATTGTCCCATACAAAGTGATCTGTACCGATGGTTGGGCCTTTTTATTCAGTCATCTCTCCATGGTGCCTGAAGAACTCATCTAGTCTTTGGTCAGATAGATCTGTGATAGAAGAAACCGTTCAGGAGCCATGCTGCCACAATGCTTGCATCGATACATGACGATCCCCTGTAAGCATCATAAGCCTAGGAAAACGCTCCCCAATAGCACCATTGCTCGTCCAGTCATTAAGCCAAAATTTGAACTCCTCACCATTTCTCAGCATTAGCCTCATTCTAGCTGTCATTTTGGGTAGGACAATGCAAATGCCCTGCCACAAGGGAGAAGGTGCATGGGTTTTGGATTTGGTGAGGCACCAAAGACCCCGGATCCCATAAATTCTTCTCATAAACTTGCACACAAAATCCTCCGACTTCCCCCATAATCTCACCACCCACTTCGCCACCAAAGCCTTGTTCATCCCCTCTACTTTTAACACCCCCAAATCTCCATCATCTTCGACCTCGTAATCTTATCCCACACAACCATATGGAAATCTCTCTTCTCCTACTTCCCGTCTGACCAGAAGAATCTTCATTAAGGATTGAAGCCTCGTGGGGACATCGGAAGGAAGTAATCTCATGGAGCAGAGAAACACCAGAATCGCCGACAGAACATGCTTCAAAAGAATCAACTCCCCCCTAGATAGTGTTGTCTCTTTCTACCCCGCCAATCTCCCCTCCAATCTCTACCTAGAACCGGCTTCCAATCGCCCACCTTCAATCTCCCTACTACCATAGGCAATCTCAAGTAGGTAATAGGCAAGGTGCCAATAGGGCACCCTAACTCGACGATAATCTGCTGATTCTCTTGAAATGAGAGGCCAAACACCACCACTACAGATTTCTCCCTGTTAATCTATATCCTAAAAATATCCTTAACTTGTAAGGCACATCTGTACCAGTCCACCCCTCTTAAGAAGATCATCGTGTCATTCACATATTGTAGCAAAGGTATCAAAATTCCGTCGATATTGTATCGCGGCCACCACCCACCTCTGGAGGCCAACTTCATCATGACAACCGAAGCGTCTGCAACAATCACAAACAATAGAGAGGCGAGCGAGCAACCTCGTCGAACACACCGTTGTGATAGGAAGAAACCCCGTTCGGGTATGCCATTAACGAATATTGTAAAGGAAGCGGTTGTGATGCATCTTTTCATCCAAGCAGTCCACAGTTCTGGGAAGCCCCTCCTCTCTAATAAAGCTCGAAGAAAATGGTAATCGACACAGTCATACGCCTTAGAGAAGTCGACCTCTCGAATCAGGCCCTTAGTGTTAGATCTTCTCCAATCCATCACCATCTCGGATGCCATCACTAGGACATCTTCCATGAGTCGTCCAAGTACAAAAGATGTCTGCTTTGGAGATATAATGTTATGTAACACCACTCGAAGCTGATTAGATAAAATCTTCACAATGATTAGATAAATTACAATGGACAATGCAATTGGCCTAAAGTCTTCCACTCGACTCGACACCTCCCGCTTGGGAAAAAGAAATAAGAGGGCTGTATTTAGTTATTCAAAACCTTGATTGCCATCTATGAACTCTTGTAGGACTGCCGTCACATCATTTTTAACCACCTCCCTAAATTCACGGTAAAAAATTACCAGAAAGCCATCGAGCCCAGGTGAGCCATCCACATTTAAAAGGAACACTTCGTCCTTGGCCTCAACCTTTTAGAACTCTGAAATCAATAGATTAGCCTGCACTTGAGAAAGCTCCAGAATACCTCTGCCTCGCCCAACCCATCCATCTCGATCACATCTTCTACTGAAAGAGAGGAAGTGGGAGCGAAACACAATACCCACCTCGGCATCCCCCTGAATCACCTTACCTCCAACATATATAGAATGAATGAAATTTCTGCATCTCAACCCGTTGGCCATGGAGTGAAAGAACCATGTATTGACATCACCCTCTATCAACCACTTCTGCATAGATCTCTGCCTCCACTCAATCTCGGTCTTCTTGTTCTCAACGAGGATTTTCTCAAGGTGCGTCCCTCTTTCTACACTCTCCTCCGCAGTTAATTCCCGCTCATCTTCCAATTTATCTAGTCTGCACACCTCCTCCTACGTTCGAACTCGCCTATCCTTTTGTTGAAGATGGATAGCTTTGTTGTATGCCATCAGAAACTTACGCAGATCCACTAGCTTAGCTCCCAGACACGCCGTAGCCAACTGAGTCAGACGGCACTCCCTTTAGTGTTTAACAACCATGTCTCTGAAGCCCTCCTAGCTTCCTCTGAAGCTCAAGAGTTCTCACCCTATTCCATAACCGGGTCAACAAAAGAACCAGGTAGCACCTGCTGGGTATCATACTCCTCCATTATCCAAATACTCGACAACCCGACCTGCTGTGGCTCATCCTCTCTTGCTTGGGTCATAAGCATATCCGCATACGAGGGTGGTGTCGGAGTCATGCCCTTGAACCACGCCCTCGAATCAAGCTCATCAATGCTACCGTAGCTTAAGAGTTCTCACCCGATTCCATAACCGGGTCCACAAAAGAACCAGGTAGCACCTGTTGGGTATCATACTCATCCATTTTCCAAATACTTGACAACCCGACCCGCGGAGGCTCATCCTCTTTGCTTGGGTCATTAGCATATCCACATACGAGAGGATCTTTTTAGAAAGTATCTCCCTCCGCCACCTTGCAACCCATTCTCTTTTCTGGAGGCTTCGCTATTTTATTTTGAAAATCTCGGTGGCGTTTCAAATCCTGAAAAACTCAACAGTAATTCAGCTACCGCCAACTGATCGTCAGCTCCCAGCGACGCGAGAGGCCACTGCCCAGCCGGCATCGCCACATAACCGATCATCCCCGGAGGCGCTACTGCTCTAACTGGTAAGGGATCATTATCATTAAACACCCCTGATCGGAGCAACATTCCATCGACTTGAACCTCGATTGCACACGACAAAAGTCGAGAGACATCTACCACCATCACCACCACATCCAATGGTTTCCCCGGGCGCAGACCATTTGAGATAAGCCATCGGACATGGCCTACCGATTCCATTTCCTTTCGGGCATACCCCTAATTCGAATAATCTTGGAACTCCACACTTCAGATGCGTCATCCCATGGTCTCGGATTTCTCCAGTGCATTCTTCCCAATGCTTTATGACTGAAGGATAGCAACGTGCCCGCCTCTTGTACGGTGAGACCCCGTGTACAAACCTTGGGCCCGCCCATCTTAATGACATCACCGTGGCTCCACCAATATCCTTTATGGCATCAACGTGGCAGTTTTCTTCATGCCTACATATTCCCACAAGGATCTGGTTTTTGTTTTGTTCAACCACATTCGCACGAGTCACTTTTGGTCTCGAAGTTCATTCCTCCTTGCAATTAAACTGACGATGCCTGTTCTTGCCGCAACCAAAGCACCTTACAGTATCCCAACACGAGCTTGCGAGATGTCCACGTCCACCGCAACACAGACAGATCCTTTCGAACCTTTTCCTTTTTCCAAACGACTTCTTTACCCGCTGGACTTCCTTCCTGCCATCGAAGGACTGCCAGCGATGCCTCTCGACCCATGTCCAACCTCTCTCCGCGCAAGCGCTCATACCTCACTCCGCGCTCATTGTCATAGCTTTGCTTCTTTGCAATTCGGAACAAGAATGATTACTTCGAGCCATCTGTAGGCCACAACCAATATGACTCAGTTATGTGTCTGTAGAAGAATGGGGCGAATTTAAAACCTACCATAAAGAGTCTTTGCAAGTATTTGATACATGTAGGCCCTAGCATCATCCTCGATATGGTACTTTCGTAAAGTCACACATAGAGAATGTCAATGTTCCATCTCCTCCATGGTGAGGACGGCTCTTGACAACCTCCAGGTAGACCATGTAGGCATCAATAAAACCAAACATCTAATGGGTGGTTCAGCTTAGTATGAATAACCATCCATAATGTTGATTGGATACCAATGCTGATTTTATGCTGTTAGAGGTTTGTTATTATAATGTAGTCACTTCATAGTTAAATTAAGTTTATCTAATAGGATACCATTTCAATGAATATAAATAATGAACTACATCTTTGAACAAATTCCATTATCTAGGGAGCAATTTGATTTTTATGGTTGGTGTTTTTTTGAGGGACTTTTTATGCGTTGGTGTAGAACTATTAAGTCTAGTCATTTATTTGCATCATTTGCTTGGCGGATCTCCTAAGATCTTTTAGAAAGATTTAACTCATAAAGTCGTGGTATTTTTCTAACCATAGGTTTTCAATGCGCTCATGGAGTCCTTTCAGAAAACTATTTTAACGGCTCATAGATCCAAGTTTGTTCAGGTATGTATATTTTATCATTGTTTATATGTATTGGGTGTACGTTTATCATCATTTGTTGGTGAATTGTGTTTCATTTCTATTATTTGCTTGATTTCTTTTGCTGTTACAGTTTCTGATATTTTATACATGTTCATTGGATCCCGAAAATTGCGGAGCTCCATTTGCTATCTGTTTGAGCGATATCTTTTTGTCAAGCACAAAACCACCTCTAATCAGGTGACTTCGAAGACTTAATACTCTCTTGAACAAAACTCATTTATTGTTAGAAATATGACACATTGTTCTTTTTGAATTCTAGCTAAGTGGTTATTTTTGCTATGGTTCTTTGTTTGAAAAATTGAATTCTAAAAGTTTACGTTCACTGGTATGTCAAGATTCACTAGAGGGGTGTTGGATAGTATTTTATGGGGGAAAGATACTTTTAGCTTCATCAATCACAAGCACAAGTAAACGACAAGATAAACAAACAACTATACTTAGAGATTTAGTCATGTTCCCCCTATGCAAGGGTTACGTTATGTGCACGTGCTTAATCTACTCATGCTTTCTAACTCCCAATATATGACCTACTTCGGTGTATTACAAATTGCTTACAAACATACAACCTACTAGATTTGTCTTTTATACAAGCAGATATGCTTTCATAGAGACCATCTCAAGGTACTATTTGAGAAGATAAACCTTCACATATAATGCCCACTAGCAAAAAAGAAGATAATTTTTATATTTGAATAGAGCTTTTTCAAAACATAATCAGAATTGAAATGAGAAAGGAACAAATCATAGTGGGAGGCTTAAGAAATA
This sequence comes from Ottelia alismoides, assembly GCA_037367405.1. Lineage (NCBI taxonomy): Eukaryota > Viridiplantae > Streptophyta > Magnoliopsida > Alismatales > Hydrocharitaceae > Ottelia > Ottelia alismoides. The sequence continues at coordinate 638,894 of JAZKJV010009683.1, read as the reverse complement.
AGCTTAGAACAATGTCGGACTATAGAGATCAGAGATAACTTCGCTAGAACACTCTTTTGGCCAGTAGAATTCGGTTTATAATGACTTGAAGAATAAGCGAGTTGGTTGTATATTTAGGATGTATATGGGGTTATTATATAGGTGTAAAGGAGGGCTAAAGATAGTAAGAGACCAAATAAAACATCTCTGAATGGCTAGGTTTTCTTAGCCACATGCACTTGTGTACCGGTTCCAACATCCAATTCAAGTGTGTATTGGTGCAAATTAAAAGTCTTAGAAATTGATACAACAACAACAACAACAACAAAGCCTTTTCCCACAATTAAGTAGGGTCGGCTACATGGATTCTTCGCCTCCATTCAGATCTATTTTGGGTCAATCTCGGACTTATATCCAAAAAACTAAGATCCCTTCGTATAGCCTCTTTCCAACACTTCTTGGGCCATCCTCGCCCTCTCTTAGCCGGCTCAACATCCCAACACTCGCATCTCCTAACCGGTGCATCAGTTGACCTTCTTTGCAAATGACCAAACCATCTTAAGCGGTTTTCTCGCATCTTATCCTCGATCGGAGCTACACCAACTTTCTTTCTAATTGCATCATTCCGAATCCGATCTTTACATGTATGTCCACACATACATCTTAGCATTTTCATTTCAGCTACAACCATTCTCTGCACATGCCTATGGTTCACAAGCCAACATTCAGAACCATAAAGCATAGCAGGTCTCACGGCTGCTTTGTAAAACTTTCCTTTAATTTTTAAAGGAATTTTCTTATCACAAAGAACAGCAGAGGCTCCTCTCCACTTTAGCCAGCCTGCATTTATTCTATTAGTAACATCTCCATCAATTTCCCCATCATGTTGCAAAATAGATCCCAGATATCTAAAAGAATCTCTCTTCTGAATGTTATCGTTACCAATCTTCACCTCGATTCCTTCACTATTGCTTCCATCAAAGGTGCATTCCATATATTCCGTCTTAGCCCTACTTATACGAAAACCTTTAGTCTCCAATCATGTCTTAGAAATTGATAGAATAGGAAAATTACTTCTTGCATCAAACAGAGGATATCACTTCCTTATATAGTGAGGAAGTCTAGGGTTTCAAAAACAATTACAAAAGACTCCTTAAGTATCAAATAACATCGTAACTTATTTTACTCCAATACTTCCCCTCAAGCTGGAGCATATATATCCATCATGCACAGCTTGAAGATACACTTGACAAATAAGAAGCGTTTGAGAGGCTTGGTGAAAACATTAGTTGTTTATTCTTCTGATATGGCAGTCTCTGCCTTTATGTTTCCTTGTTAGATCATATCTCTTGTGCAATGATAATCCACTTCCACATGTTTGGTACGTTCATGAAAAGTATGATTATTTGCAATGAACATTGCTACAGAATTGTCACATAGCCTGGTCTTGGGCTCGGATAGGATAGATGTAAATCCTTCAGTACATATTTAATCCACATTAATTCCGTGGTAGCATGGTCTATTGTTCTATATTCAGATTCTGCACTGGAGCGAGCAACTACTACTTGATTTTTGCTTCTTACCACCAATATGTGCAATAACTAGTGGTATATTATCTGTTATTTGGACTTCCAACATAGTCTGCATCAGAGTAGGCTATAAAGTCAAGTGCCTTGCAACATGTAAATAGTAGTCCTTTCCCTAGAATATACTTTAAGTATCCTAAGATCATTAACAATACTTCTTAGTGTACTTGACATGGTTTGGTCATGAACTAGAACATAATATTATACTGGAACTAGGCTTTGGGACTTTGTTTGAGATTATATATAATTTTGTAGAGTCTACACACCTTTTGATACTTCCCTTGGTCTCAAAACTAGGAGGCTTTTGCATATATACTTTCTCATTTATATTATATTAAGGAATGCATTCTTCACATCAAGCTGGTAAAGTGGCCTGGTGAGTTGATCAGCTATAGAAATCAGTATCCCCATCATTGGGAGACAAACAACTAGAGAAAAGGTCTCTAGGTAATCCAGGCCGTATGTCTAAGTATATCCCTTGGACACAAGACATAAATTATATATTTCCACAATACAATTTGGAAGATGTTTGGTGGACAATACACCGATTACCAACCACAGTTGGATTCTTTAAAGAATCTACCAACTTCCAAGTGCTTCGGGATAGAAGAATATTCATTTCTTCGTGCATGGCGACGTGCCATTCAAGAACAAATAATGCTTGTTGGTAAGTAGAAGGAATGATGACAGTTGAGAGTCTTGCTTGAAAGGTCTTGTATTGAGGAGATAATCTTCCAGTTGAAACATGGTTGGAGATAAGGTGCATTGTACAAGAAAGTTTGCCTTTTCGTAAAGTTATATGAAGAACAAAGTGATCTTGGGATTCTTAGATTTCATCCTCAGCAACATGTTCACCTGTAGAGATATTGTCCTCAAGTACAAGCTAATTAGTGTTCTTATCTTGACAGTTGGCATGCCTTGGGATCAAGTGTTAGTGTGACAATAAGGGGTGCTGTTCGACGGTAATAATAGACTAACCTAAACGATTGATTATCAGGAGTATTGCTACTTGGAGGGGTAACATCGAAAGACTGACAATTTCCCTGACTTCGAGAGACACAACCCGTGAACCAAAGGTAGAGTAATAAGGTATGAACTCTAAAAGGTTACTTCAACACTTACAAAATACCGACTGTTTAGAGGATCATAACACTTTTATCAGTTCTGAGTACCGGAGTAACCCATAAAGACACACTTTACCGCACGAGGAAATGTTTTATCACAACCGATCGAATGAATGTGAACAAAGGATGTACATCCAAAAATCTCAGGCTGAACTTGGAACAAGTTTTTTCCTTTTTAAATACATAAGTTCTCGTCAGGAAGGAGAAGAAAGTATGGCATGCACTCCTCTAAAACAGTGGACGACATGCAATTTATCAAGTACATAGCCGTGAGGGCATCATCTTTCCAGAATGTGAGAGGTGTCACTTTGAATGGGTAATGTTCGAGCAACATCAAGAATATGTCGGTGTTTCTGTTCAACCACGCCATTCTTTTGGGATGTATATGGGCATGATGCTTGATGAATGATTCCATGCTCAGCTAAAAAGGAGCAAAGAAAATGATTGCATAAATCTGGAGTATTATAGTATGAATATTTTTGACATGAAAATTAAAAGCATTTTTCATTTCCATCAAAAAAATTTCCACAATACTGTCAACTTCAGATTTTGAGTTCATAAGAAAAATCCATGAAATACGGGCAAAATCATCGATAACAACAAGATAAAGTCTGTATCTAGAGTGATCCAGAGTATGAGTAGGTCCCCACCCATTAGAATAAACTAATTCAAAAGCATACTTGGTAGCAACACAAACATGATGACGTGGATATGGACTCTTATGATGTTTTCCAAGTTGACAGGTTTCACATTGGAACGTGGTTGATGCAGGAATCTAAGGTAAAATTCTTCTCAACGTTGGTGGAGGTAAGTACCTATTGCAATGGTCTGGTGGTAGTGCAGTGTGCTTACCACCCAAAAGACCTGGGTTCAAATCCCTCATTGTGGGGGTTGCATTAGGTAGCCAACAACCATCGTAAGAGATAGTCAAATCTTTCAACCTGGATTTAAGCAATAATCCATATAGTCGAACCTACTTAAAAGTGGGAGAAGGCTTCGCCATTAATATTTTATTTAATTGATTTTGGTAGAGGTAAGTGACCAAGATGAATGTGCCATGTGTAGGAAGATGACTCCGTAGTAGAAGTAGAAACTTGATCAAGGAAAGGAGACCGAGTCAAGTAGTATACACCCTCTTCTTCACGACCACAAACAATCACCCGATCCGTTAGCATATCCTGAAAGACAAGGGACACTAGAAAAAAATGGCTCGATAATTAAGATCCTTAGTAATTTTGGAGACATAAAGTAGACTCATAAGAAATTCAGGAGCTAAAAGAACATTATTCAAGCCGAAATTGGGAGCAACTTGAACCTCCCACTAACCAACGATATGGGACTATCTGCCATCTTCCACAACAATAGTCTGACTCGGTGCAACCTTAAGAAGTATTGATTTTTTTTTATTTCCACAAATGTGTCGTGATGCACCATAATCTACCATCCAATCAGATTAGGTACTACTTGCACAACATAATGGAGGTATATTGGAGGGATCAACAAAGGCAACGATATTGGTAGAGGTGGTTCTCATAATAATTCCTGCTCCGAAAAATGATGATGATTGTTGGGGTATCATTCCATGCTGTTTCAATCGTTGCATCAGATCCTCATATTCTACATAGATTTATTTGAAGAGGCATTATTATGTGTTGTTGGGGTTGAAATAGCCTGATGAGAAATTGGGGGGTTTCATGCTTCCCCCAACATTTGTCCTCGGTGTGGCCATACAACTACAGAAGCTACACATGGATCTCATGCATTCGGGAGTATCCATGACCTCTGTTGGATGGGACAACCATAACAAGTGTGGTCTCGATTTGTATCTCCGTTGGAAGTAAATTCGACAACCTGCCCAGTATGTTGTAGGCTTCTTCCATAGAAGGAATCTCTGATACATGGTCTAACCCTCCAAGAAAAAGTCTAACCATCTGTTGAGATCTTAATGCAATTTGAGATGGGCAGGTTCATATAGGCATATAGAGATTAATCTCTTGATAGCCAGAATTCTCTACTGAATAGAATTGGGCTAGATGCAGACCATTTGGCTTCAATTGCGACACATCACCATATGTTTGAAGAATCTTAGCATAATTTTTCTCTTTTGAGTATGTTTGGAGAAACTCAGCCATGGTCGATCCCAAACCCGAGAAAACGGGGAGGGTTGCACGTTAGGTAGTTGACAACCAATGCAAAAGAGACAAATTCCTAAATAGTGTACCTAAAAATAATACTATTTAGGATTTTATCTTAAAGCAATTGGATCTTTTCAACGTGGATTTAAGCAAACATTTGGATTTCGTTGGAGTGTTTCCCACCAGCAACGTGTTGCATCGCTTGGATGCAATGAGAAGTTGACAAGGGCTGCTACATCGATGCTCGGATGTAGTTCAGAATTTGCAGGGTTCTCGCATGTGAAGCCTGTCCTGAATTACGGGTTACCCGTTTACACAACATTCACCATATTATATTTGCTATTGATCACATTAGGTTAGAAAATGAGGGAAAAATTTTCATGATTTGAATGACATTAACAATTTTAACTAATCAAGCCACATAAACAACAATGTGTCACCAATTCATATTTGCATTAATTTCCATATATATTTTACATGTAACAAAGGAATCTGGCATCATGTACATGTATCTCAAAATGTAACAAAAGAGAAAGAAAAAACATTTACATTACCTATACAAAAACTATAACATGTGTACTGTCGAAAGTAACTGCGGAAGCTCAGGGTCCAGCTGTCAATCTACCGAGTCACATGCGCCTTGGCATCATGTTCATGTTAGAAAGAAAATGATGCCAACAAAGGTTGAGATTTATGCCAAAATGATGCCAACAAAGGAGAAATTTATGTACTGAAAGATACATGCGTGCCGTCAAGGACGAGATTGATTATTTTGTGGCGACGGAGTCCATTTTGTGGAAGGCAGGCTTGGTTGTTGTACCCAATGATGAGCAGCTACACAGAGACATTCTCGATGAGGCACACAATTCACGATTATCTATTCATCCGGACAACACGAAGATGTATCATGATCTGCGTCGACATTTCTGGTGGGATGGGATGAAACGCGATGTGGCACAACACGTTGGCAGATGCATGACCTGTCAGATGGTCAAGGCAGAACGCAGGAGACCACCAGGGTTATTATAGAGTCTCCCCATTCCCGAGTGGAAGTGAGAGAGTATCACTATGGATTTTGTCATAGGACTATCGAAGACACCATGTATCCACGATTTTATTTGGGTTGTTGTTGACAGGTTGACCAAGTCAACCCATTTCATACCTATCAACATGACTTACACTCCATCTAGATTGGTCAAGCTTTATGTGTAGAACATTATCAAACTTCATGGCGTAACTCGAGAGGTACTGTTTGACAGAGATTTGAGGTCTACATCTCACTACTGGCATCAGTTCATGTCAGCATTACAGACAGAGCCGAAGATGAGTTCTGCGTACCATCCATAAACCGACGGGAAGAGCGAGCGCACCATTCAGACGCTTGAGGATTTGCTAAGCGCATGCACTTTGGAGTGGAAATGGTCCTGGAATCGAAGCCCTATACGGGTGGAGATGCCTCGCACCTCTCAGTTGGCGTGAGGTGCGTGGTCATGCTTTCTACTCCGTAAATCTTCTGGAGGAGACTGCGAGGGCTGTTGATCTTGTGAGGCGGAAGCTTCTAACGTCATAGATTCGCCGGAAGAGCTATGCAGATCGTCAGAGAAGAGACTTGGAGTTTCAGGTAATCCGATCCTCTTCTCTTAATCAATTTGAGAAAGGATACTTATTGAGATTCAATTTAATCTCATATTAATGAAATTCGTGAAAATACAGGTGGGAGATTGGGTGTTTTTACAAGTATGTCCCATGAAGGGAATACAGAGATTTGATGTTCGTGGCAAACTGGCGTCACGATGCGTTGGATCATTTGAGATTTTAGCTAAAGTGGGAAAAGTGGCCTACCGAGTAGCCCTTCCTGCACATCTATCAACTATTCATACCCTCGACACGTCATCTGTTACGAGAATTTAGACGTGGAGATAGATTTGACATATGAGGAGAGGCCAATGCATATACTTGACATCACTGTGAAGAAGCTTCGCAGCAAAGAGATTCCATTGGTCAAGGTGTTGTAGCATCGACATGGAGTCGAAGAGGCTACATGGGAGACTGAAGCAGATATGCGGGCATGACACCCGCAACTCTTCTCAGGTAATCATCAAAACAAGCCTTTGTAATTATATACATGTTAAAAGAATATGGTTGGTTTTCCCTTTGAGGTTTTTATGGGTTCATAACGCTTTGGAGTTTTTATGGCCATATGAAATCCAAGCAAGACACATTATGACCTTAACTCGAGTCTTGAGGACGAGACTCCCTTTGAGATTTTATATTTGTAACATCCAAATTCAATTAAAGCCAAACCCGATCTGATTAGGGTTTGTATAATTCAGTAAAGTTATTAATTTAACGTTAAATGACCTAAATTGATCTATTGATCGTGAATTAAATGTCATTCGCTCGCATCATAATGCGTGCCACGGAAAAGAAGCATCACGAAATATGAAACCACAAAACAAACCGAGACCATTATAAAGTCTGATTTGACGAAATAAGACCAACGGAATCAACCGTTCATCAATCGCAGATCATTTGATATTTTTAAATCGCAAAATTTAACCCCAAACCAAAACAGTATTTCGAGAATTTCGGGTATTCATACCCGATTTAAAGTATATGAATATTATACTCATATTCGATCAAAACGTATTTCGCATCGAAATCCTAGAGTCGAAGTGGGCATACGGCAAATTTTAAACATTTTAAATAAATAAGAGATTTTTTTTAAAAAAATAATAAAAACAAAAAATTAAAATTCAAACAGCTACTGTCTATTTTCTAAAAATAAAAATAAAAAGGCAACAACTGCTGCTCACGCCAGCCGTTCTCCCTCTTTGGTTATATAACCATTCCGATTTCCCTTTTCCCCTTTCCATACCTTCGTACCATACCTTCCCAACGTGAAAGGATCTCCAAACCCCTCTCCTCTTCTCTTCCATTTCCTTTCTTTCTCTCCCACTTTTTCTTCTTTTTCCATTTTGTTTAGCCGAGAGGAGCTCTCAGCTCCAGCTCTTCTTTCTGCTGCAGAGTCAGAAGGCTGCTGCTCCTAGCAATTGGGGAGCTACTACTCCTAGTTCCATCTCCGAATAAAATTTAGAAAAATTAAGGTATAATTCCCTTCCCCCTTATTGTTGCCATGCATGTACCATATTACCTATTTCATGCTGCAATTAGTGTGAATTTCACACATTTTTGAACTCAAAATTTTAAATTCAATAATTTCTAATTTAAAAATTTCATACATTTTGGGGGACTTATATGAAATTAATAATTCTTGAAAGGCTGTTAAAAATAAAAAAAAATTAGGAAAGGATGCTACCATGCAACGAATAGGGACTGTTCCAGCCAATCTAACATAAATTAATTTGGTTTGATTCGATTTCAGTAAATTTAGTGGTTAGAATCAAGGTTTTAAAAACCGAAACGTACATGTATCGGTTTTTGATCTTTATGGTTGGACCAATGGGACCGACCGATCGAACCGGTGATGACGTCAGCAGTTCAAAATACCGAACCGTTGTATTGTTGATTAATTTGGTTTGATTCGATTTCAGTAAATTTAGTGGTTAGAATCAAGGTTTTAAAAACCGAATCGGACATGTATCGGTTTTTGATCTTTATGGTTGGACCAATGGGACCGGCCGATCGAACCGGTGATGACGTCAGCAGTTCAAAATACCGAACCGTTGTATTGTTGATTTGGTTCGTACGGTTCAACTGGATCTAACCAAGTTAGACCAATATATCATACAAATAAATACGAAAAACGCTACATCATATCCTTAGAGGATTTGTTTACTCTTGTCCTTCAAGTTTTTACAATAACACTTATACCTCTATTTTTAACACAATTGCATGTATCCCTTATATTTTTACAAAAACAATAGTGGCCTTTTAGTACACTTGTGCTCCCATTTTATACCAAAATAAGGATGATATTATGAATTTTTTAAGAAAATATAGGAGCACAAATAAAATTGCTTAAAAGTTAAGGGTATAAATGTTCCTAGAAAAATTCGAAAGGGCATAATAATCATTTCTTGTAAAATTTATATAAATACATATATATGATGTAAAAAAATAATAATTTTAAAAGTATTTAACCTCTAATTAATGACAAGTGTTGTTAATTTATTGCTTCTCATAGTATGACTATGACAACATCTTCTTGTTTTTTATTGTTATAAGTGGACAAACTCGTACACAATGTGGGAAGATAAAGGCAATGCTCATATGGCAGGAAGGGGCTAGCGATAATGAGTTATTGACACGTGTGAAGGAGAAGAGATAAATGGGCATTGTACTATGGGTGAGAATGAGATTAGATTATGAGTATTTCTGAAAAAGTTTTTATTTTTATTAATTTATTGAAAATTATTTTTTTTATCAAAAAAATGGATGGTTGAACCGATGGTTTGGTTCAATTGGTTTAACCGGGTTTAAATGGTCCAACCAGGTTTTGACCGGTTTTTATTTTCTGAATAAAAATCGGGTGGTTGGATCGTTTTTCCTCCGGTTCTTGGTTTAACCAGTCGGTTCGATTTGGTTTTTAAAACCTTGGTTAGAATGATAAGGGGCTGAAATGCTATAAAAAATGTTGATTCAACTATTAAGTTATCTAGTAGCACCGTTTAAGATATAATATGTTTCCTTAATATTGAACTCAATTAGTTTTTTTTAAATCCAGATTGGTTAATATGAAGTAAATTTGACATTAATCTATTTTTGGTTGATTCCGATGAGATATGATATGAATGGTCTAATTCTGTGATTGTAGGTTTTCTTTGAGAAGCAATTTTGTAACTAAATTGCTAGGTTCTATCTTAGTGTTCAGATGTTAGAAGCCATGAGGAGTCTTCCTCAATTTTTTTAACCGAAACAAGTAATTTCTAGCTCTCAATTGATAGTTGTCAAATTAAGATAATCAAATGATACACAGGAGCAATAGTTAGGGGATCAAGTGGAATCCTTGCATGTAATCTTCGCTTGAGTTTAGACGTGTTGGGAGAGAAATGAATAAGTCAGAACCAAACAAGGATATATATATATGTATGTATAAGGGTTACTAATTATTTTGAATAGGAAAATGGCAAGGGCCTCTTCCACAACTAGAGAGCTTCCAACCCCATCGTAAGTGGGTGGACATAGTAGAAAACTTTGAGAGTTAGTGATCACCCGACCAGAAAAATGCGTGTCTAATATATTATCAAAATATTATCCAAATTTGCTAGAATGTTATTCGTTATTCAAGATACAAGGCTGACACTAAAAGGTTTGCTTTGATCTAACAAGAATGTAAATACAACACTATGATTATGAAGAGCTACATCAAGAATTGACAACATTTCTTCAGTAGAGCAGGGGAGCAGGGCACACTGTTTGTGCAACTTTTCCAAAATGTGTAACGCATATGATCATCTTCCAAGCTATCTACTATCTGTTGATCACTATCAAATAAGATCAAAAGACCTAGATCTATACATTCAACCAAAGAAATGAATGAGAAAGCAATGAGTAGCTAAGTATGTGGAAATTTTGGAATCATTTATCACTAAAAATGAAAAGTGCCGGTTACGGTGACCCTTATACCTGACCAAGCGAGGGTGCGGTGACCCTCAACTGGGCGGAGGAAATGAAGCCCCGATAGGCAGCGACCGCCGAGTGCACGAGTCTAGGATCCCAGTCCTTTTCACGATTTTTACGCGAGCTCACAGTATTTTTACGTCGCGTTGGGAACCTGACTTTTGGCCAACTCCGCTGACCCTTTATTTTAGGATATCCATGCGTGGGATAATCGATTTTAGTTTTTCGTACGAGCTCGTTAACCCGTACTAGTCGAGCCGGTTTCTAGAGTAACTTTTCCGGAGAGTCTCTCACCCATCTTAGTGACGTAGCTTTGAGGTAGACCTATCCCTCTAATGGACCACACTTCCACTTAGAGGGTGAGATGGACGAGTTTCTTAGGAGGCTACCTCGCCACTTGAGTGTTGGTTACTTTTTTGCCAAAAGGCCTGGAAACACTACATCTGAATCCTCTATGGTTACGTCTGAATCATCTAAGATTACCCCTGAAACAATTACAATTGAATGTTGGAGGAGTTACAAATTGAGCTTGAATGGGTTATAATAGAATTTGACTAGAGTTGGCTAGTGTTGACTTTAATTAAGTTGGATGCAGAATCATCAATTACCATCAACTATTAATCATCAACATCGACAATTGATCGGATTTTAGAGACTTAGAGTTACTACTCCAAGTGTTAGGATAAGTCAATGGATGTGTTGGGAACGTAGTTAGGATGCATTACACTCCACCACATGCCTACAGAGGCACCCCAACCCTAAGGGTTCGTTTGGTTGTAGTGTTGGGCAGAGTTGGGTTGGGTTGAGGTACTATTCACAGGGGTACCTTCTCCTCACAGTTTACTATTCACCCAGCCCAACCCAACCCAACCCAACCCTGCCCAACCCTGCAACCAAACGAACCTTAAGGCACTATTCACACATTAGAGTCATAGTATGAGGTCACACACAAACCAAGACCACAGACTATCCACTAGATTTGAGAAGTTAGATAGAATTGAGAATTAGATTAGATTCTCATTCACATCATCAAGAAATGAAATCAATTAGCACCTCATCATTTCCATTATTGAGATCCATATACATGATGTCTAAATAAAGAAATAACATACATATATGGGTCATCATCTAATATACATATGAAGGTTATATACATAAAATGTTATGGGGGATGGGAAATCATGGGGCATACATACAAAAAATAGTTTGAAAACCATTTCCTGAAGTTGGTAGTTTTGTTAAATTTAAATATTATTTCCTCTCCACTTGCTTTCTTTTAGACACATTAAATTTTGTTATTTATGTTATATGCTGGATTGTACCGACATTTGTTGAAGTTCTCTTGTTCTTTTCATGCTTGGCATAAAAGAAGCCAACGACTCAGTAGCTGGTAGATGATCCTGAGCATACATACGTATACCATATGGTATAGTTGTAGTTTTTGTTAAGTTTGTGAGGTAAATGCTTTCTTTTATCTCCTGTATATTTTTGGGATCAATATATACACTGTCAGCATAGTTTGTTAATGTTGTTTTTATATATGGAAATTAATGAAATGAAAGTTTGGTGGTATATCTTGTTGGTTTTCTGCGGTTGTTAAATTAGATGTGAATGTCAAATGCAAAAGCGAAAAATTTCCCCATCAAATTAATGTTGGCTAAATGAGATCTTTAGTGAATGTTATATTACGAATGCGGCATAAACATGTACCTGGATCCGAGGGGGTTCATACTCTGCCTGAAGGTCGGCAAAGCGATTTTTCCAGTGACGATAGTGAAGGTTGGCGTTGCCGTGTGCGACGGTGCTGCACCCGTCATTGGTCCTCCGTCGGTGCCCCCGATTGGAAGCGCAACCGTCGTGACGGTTGCGATTCCTGTGCCACAGACTAAGGGAGGAGTTATTTACGTCGAAGCTTCGGGAGAACGGAGGATACAACTGGCTGTAAATTCGAATTTAGGTGCATAACGATGCGGGTCGAGTCTTCTCTTCTTTGAACCAAGTGTTAGAAAATAAGAGTGCAGAAGCAGAATCAGAGAAAAATATTTAAACATGAAGAACACCGTGATTTAACGTGGAACCCTACACCTTAAGGAGCAGGATGAAAGTTTATGAAACCACGAGAGAATGCCTCAATGGGCTGGTCTGTCTATCGACTTTCTCATCTGAGTACAGGGGTTTGGGGTCTATATATAGCCCTCACTGAGTCTCCACATCTCCAAACTGGTAGATGTAGGACTAAAGACTGGATGGGGTAAATGGATCATGGAGAGATCCATTTACCCATCTCCCATACATGTGACGCATATAACAAATACTTCAACACTCCCCTTAAGCTGGAGCATGCAATGCTCAGCTTGGACAAACAGAAAGATACCCAACTCACACTACATAATACTATAGACAATATCAACTCAACGTGCATAAGTGCCGGCTGTTGTCGAGGACGTTGCTTCTCATGCCGTGCAGGTGAGGAGGACGAACGAGCTGGAGTGTGAGTCAACTGAATCTCCTCGTCGGCACCTGGAGTCGGAGGGGAGAGCAGTTGACGCCGTCGATCGAGGTTGCGACATTGAAGGAGTGCCGCCAAGAGGGGGACCGCAAGGGTTCGACTCGGCTACAGCTGCCACCTGAGGTGCCTTGGTTCGGGCTTCCTGCCACCTGGAGGGAAATCTGGAGAGCGCCATTGATGTGCGGCTCAATCATCGGAGCCTGCTTGTGCGGTTGGGAGCGCGCGAGGTGTGAACAACTGGTGACCTCGCCGCCGCCCAAAGGAAGAGGGATGCACCGCCTGAACTGGGATGGCACCGCAGGCTACGGGGAAGTGCGACTGATTTGATCACGCCATAGGGTTCTTGCGCAAGAGAGGGACAAATCTCGCGCGATGGAGTTTCTTGTAGATCGGAGGAGCAGAACGCTTGTGAAGGTGGATATGCTGCCGACTTCTTGCAGGCAGATCGATATGGAGAACAGATCTTCACATATAAATCTAGGGTCTGAGAAAACCCTAGAGTAGGAACTTGGTCTTGACCAACAATAATCTTCAATAAAATAATCTTCACGAATAAATAACCATCGAATCTCGAATAAATAAAGAATACGAAATCCACGAGAATCGAACCCGCTCTAATACCATGTTAGAAAATAAGAATGTGGAAGCGGAATCAGAGAAAAATATTTAAACATGAACAATACCATGATTTTACGTGGAACCCTACTCCCTAAGGAGCGAGATGACATCACGGCAGAACGCCTCAATGGGCTGGTTTGTCTATTGACTTTCTCATCTGACTACATGGGTATGATGGTATATATATAGCCCTCACTGAGTCTCTACATCTCCAAACTGGTAGATGTAGGACTAAAGACTGGATGGGGTAACTGGATCTTGGAGATATCCATTTACCCATCTCCCATACATGTGACACATATAACAAATACGCGAACACCAAGTCCTCTCTTCTCGAATCCGGGTCATCTCTTTTCAGACTCGGATCATCTCTTCTCGTATACGAGTCAGATCCTCTCGTTTCGACGGATTATGTCGAAGGGGTTCTCCTTGGGCCAAAGTCTTCTCGCGCGCTCGACAGGATCCGAGTTGGGATATGGTTCGGGAACTTCTGCAAACCCGACCATCCAGTCAAAGACGTTCGTGAATATCGCCGGGGATTTACACATCCTCAACACCTCCTCAACTCTTCAACTCTCGAGAGCTTCAGACGGGGCTCCCGATACGAGAGATGCTGATGTTCAGGACGATGGCCGCTCCCAATTGAAGGATTCATCATAGGCGGATCTAGAACCATGGAAAGCTTTATCTCTGCATCTCTCTCCACAATGGCGATTTGGGAGGCGGTTCTCAAGATGTTCTTCGAGGGAACATCGTCGAAGGTTGCGATTGGCACTTTACAAAACCCTCGAGAGGGGGGAGTTATCTAGAAACATAGCTGGTGCAGATCCGTGCAACAGTAAGGCTTTGGAAGAAGATGCCACGATTGGGGGTTGACAGGAGGTTAACCTGGAAGGTTTCGCGAATGGAGGCACAAAACGTTCCTTGGTGGATTTTTTAGGCATGATCCCACCATGAGATATGGCCATTTATTCATGAAGATTGTGACTTGAAATGCTAGAGGTCTTGGGAGACCAGAAAAAAATTGACGGTGTGATATCTCTGTTATGAGGCAAAAGCTGATATCATCCTCTTACGAGAGATAAAGTTGGCACGAGATATGTAAGAGTGAGGTTTGACAATCTATCGGGGGATCTTCCCTCTCAGAGTTTCGAACTTTACCCTCGATCGGGGTTTCAGGCGGCCTAGCCATGGATTGAGATGGCAATAAGTTTGTTCTGCTTGAGAAAGTGACTTACAACAGGCGATGTTTAACAGTTATTCTTCACAGAAAATCAGAGAAATATCCTTATTGGTGACTAATTTATAATGGGTATGGGATCACTGATTTGATTGATGATCTCCGGCTTGCACGAGCTGTGTATCCTTCGTACAAGTGGATCCTTGGGAGGGGGTGGGGGGTTAATATTACTTTACTCCCTGATGACCGTCCACGAAGGCGTGGTAGAGAGGATGGCGGCTCGCAGGAACTGGTCCCATTTATTAATGAGAATGGGTTGGACATTGTTGATGCGAGAAGATTTATATATTCAACAACACCAACAAAGACTTTTCCCACATTAAGTTAGGTCAACTACATGGATTCTTTGCCTCCATTTAGATCTATCTTGGGTTATTCTTGGGCTTAAATCCAACAAACTAAGATCTCTTCGGATGATCTCATTCCAACACTTCTTGTGCCTTCCTTGCCCTCTCTTAGCCGACTCAATATCCCAACACTCGCATATCCTAACCGGTGCATCGCCCGACCTCCTTTGCAAATGGCCATACCACCTTAAGTGGTTTACTCGCATCTTATCCTCGATCGAAGCTACACCCTCTTTCCTTCTGATTGCATCATTATGAATCAGATCTTTACGTATATGTCCATACATCCACCTTAGCATTTTCAATTCTACAATCACCATTCTATGCACATATCTTTGGTTCAGATATACGTGGAGAAATTCCAGATATCGATCACGAATTGATCGCTTCTTAGTATCTACAGAGACATTACAACGCTTCCCTTTGGCACATGCTTGGGTGCTTCCATGTGCCTAATCTGATCGCACCCCGCTCATCTAGTCTTTTGATGAAGAGGCCCCTCGAACGTTTTTCAAATTTGAACGTGCATGGCTCTTGGAAGACCTTTGTGACTTGTCTGGTTGAAACTATATTCGTAACTCAAAATTGCGCCTGACAGGATCCTAGGTAATTGAGATTGAGAACACCAAGACCATCTTCTCCAGTGCGGAATGACGCATGAGTGGCTGTATAAGAGCCCTCTAAAAGCAGCGTGATTGGTTCTCCATATTTAATCGCAGTAAGAAAAGTCAGATTTTTGAGCATTCAGAAATCCCGTCTAGATTAGGGCATTCTTCAAACCAGACGTTAGAAGGAAACCTAATGTGGCCCTTTCTAAACGAAGACAGCTCAGTACATTCATCTGATCGTAGGATACCTTTCCGATCTCCAGAAAGCATAGACATCGCTCACCCCTGGAAAGAAGAAAGAGCGTTGACAAGCCTCCTCTCTACTTCTAACCTCATCTGGAAGCCTTTCGGGCAATCGAAGAACTGATGAGCCCTCAAATCGACTTTTCATATCTAATGCAACCGAGCCCTATTAGAGCCTAGTTCGAAAACAACTTCAATAACGTGTGAAAACCGCCTGATAGCAACCGAAGGAGATCGCGCTGATGATGCCACTTGAGGGTGCGCGCTGATGCAGGGAGGCGCTGAAGGAGAGCACCAACGCCGCGCGGAAGGAGGGGTCACGGTGCGCTGGAACCGATGTAGGGCTGCGCCTAAAGGTTTCACACGAGGGAAGGTCTGAGGTGCGTGGAGGTTTGTTGGGTTGACGCGGCCTCCTGGAGCGAGGGAACGCCGTCTGCGAGATCGGGCTCACCTCCTGGTGCGCGAGAATGAGAGGAGCCCGCATGACATGAGGGTGGCGGTGCCCTTGGGTTCCAGAGATACCATCTGGACTGCAAGCATCGTATTCCAGTGATCAAACCAGTTGTGCGCCACCATCTCACGAAAACTAGGGTTCATCGGGAACCGCAAATCAGAAGGAAAAATTCTGCTTGTAGGGTTCATGGAACCCTAAAGGAAATTAGGGTTTCTGAATACCCTTGAATCTCTGCTACTTGGATAATATAAACGGATCTCGAAACATAATCAACCGATATAATCGAATCTCCGCTCTGATACCATGCTAGAAAATAGGAAGCGGAAGCGGAATGATAAAACAGAGCATGATCTAGAATGATAAACATGAAGAACACGGAGATTTACGTGGAACCCTACTCCGTGAGGAGCCGGATGAAACCACGGGAGAAGCCCTCAAAGGGGCGGATATTCTATTCTGTTAGAGTAGTTGGTTGTGCGCCCATTGAGTTGTAACAGGGTAAATGGATCTTGGAGAAGATCCATTTACCCCATCCATGTGTTTAGTCCCACATCGTCTAGTGGTGGGACTTGGAGGGTCTGGAGAGCCTATATAAGGAGCCCCAGACCTCCTGTACTCATTGAGAAAAAGGAATGAAGTATCCGCCCCATTGAGGGCTTCTCCCGTGGTTTCATCCCGCTCCTCACGGAGTAGGGTTCCACGTAAAATCCCGTTCTTATTTTTGTTCTTTATCTTTTCCATATTACGCGTCCGCTTCCGATTTTCTAACATGGTATCAGAGCGGGTTCGTTTCTCGAGGATTTTCATGTTCAATATTATGTTCGAGATTCGATTTTTTTTGGATTTGTTATAAGTTCTAGGGTTTCTATGTTGAAACCCTAAATTTGGGAAAGATCTTCTCTGCGCCGCCAACATTTCCTGCTGGCTGCATCTTCTGTCGTGAGTCCTCCTTTACCCTCAGGCACTCCCATGGTGCCCTCCTTCCATTGTGCGCAACAGTTTTCCCGAAGGCAGCACCTAGGCATGGTGTACCCCCAAGAAGATCTAGGGTTCGCCATCGCATCCTAAGCGTGGTGCACCCCCATGCACATCCCTCCAAGCGGCGCCCTCATGCAACATGCAACCCCTGTGCGTGCATCTTCTCCAGGCAGCGCGTCGTTCACGCTCTGCGCACGCCCCATCATCGGCAGCACCACCAAGCGGCTCCGCCTCCATCCTCCCACGCAGCTTCAGGCGGCGCCGCCCCAAAGGCCCTGATGGCCTCCCAGGCGGCGCGGCGACTCCTCCTCCTGGCGAACCCTACAGCTGCACAGCCCCAGGCGATGCCATCGGCCCAGGCCCATCTTCGACCTCCAGACGATCCAGCCGGAGCCCGCGCATCTTCCCAGCGAGCGCGCATCTCGCGCAACCCACAGGACCTCCAGCGACGTGCATCTCGACGGCGCAACACCGCCTTCTTCAGGGCAGGCGGCAGCCTCCAGGCGCAGGTGGCTGAGCCCCTTCCTCTCCGCGTGATTCTCCAGCATCCTCTCCCCGCGCCAACTGGATTCACCGCGCGCGCGCCTCCAGTAGATCCCAGTCGCGCCCTGGCGTCCTCTGTTCCCATCCAGGTCGGCGGTGGCATATCTCCATGATGTGAGGGGGTTTTCCCATTGGGAACCCTAAAAGGGGTAGCGGGCCTGCATGTTTATATATTTCTATTGTAAATACCCCAAATGGGTCATATGTTATAACAAAAAAAAGTGGGGGGAGGCAGTTGCTGTTGGGCCAATGGGCCATACGAAAAAAAAGGGCTCGTACATAAAAAAAACCGTACGTTGTTGAGAAAAAAAAGGCGCGTACATGGAAAAAGCCGTACGCATTTAAAAAAAAATTGTGCGAAGCAAAAGCCGAAAAAAATGAACGGCTTAAGAAAAATTGCAAAAAAAAGAGACAGCTTTCAAAAGAAAAAAAATATTTGAAAAGCCGCAAGTGATGTTTGTTTTCCCCATTATGTTGTCTTCTCCCAACTTTGTCGATTTGTCTGTTTTCCGACCAGTATGGGAGAAAGGGGGAGTATATGTAGAGTCACAGGTCTGTTCATGATCCAGATTCCAGATTCAGATGCCAGTCTCCAGGCCAGCCAGTTGATCAGACTCTACAGTTCGGTTTCAGACTCGACGATCATTGTTTCCGAGTCTCCAGTTTCAGACACGCACAAGTGTGCGGTCATTTTCAGATGAGCATACCATCATCAGTTCGAGGTCCCCATCATTCTTGTTGTTGTTCGGCCAGAGTTTTCATGTAAGCCATAGGGACTCCAGAGCAGAGAACCATTCCCTTGAGGGAAAGGGTTTTCATGTGGTATCATAGGTACACCAGAGCAGTGCACCATTCTCTGAGCCAGATGGGAGAGACCCAGTTCTCCGACGAGGAGACTTCAGGCGCAGTTTCAGACTCGATGGTCAGATTCCGAGTCTTCAGTTGACTCACACTCCAACCCGTTCGTCCTCCTCACCTGCACGACATGAGAAGCAACGTCCTCGACTGCAGCAATGTGCGCGTTGGGTTGATATTGTCCGTAGTGTCCTGTAGCGTTGCGTTGGGTTTACATGGAACCCTACTCCGTGAGGAGCGGGATGAAACCACGGGAGAAGCCCTCAATGGGGTGTATACTTCATTCCTTTTTCTCAATGAGTACAGGAGGTCTGGGGCTCCTTATATAGCCTCTCCAGACCCTCCAAGTCCCACCACTAGACGATGTGTGACTAAACACATGGATGGGGTAAATGGATCTTCTCCAGGATCCATTTACCATGTTACAACTCAATGGGCGCACAACCAAATACTCTAACACTCCCCTTCAAGCTGGAGTGTAACAGGGTAAATGGATCCTGGAGAAGATCCATTTACCCCATCCATGTGTTTAGTCACACATCGTCTAGTGGTGGGACTTGGAGGGTCTGGAGAGGCTATATAAGGAGCCCCAGACCTCCTGTACTCATTGAGAAAAAGGAATGAAGTATCCGCCCCATTGAGGGCTTCTCCCGTGGTTTCATCCCGCTCCTCACGGAGTAGGGTTCCACGTAAAATCCCGTTCTTATTTTTGTTCTTTATCTTTTCCATGTTACGCTTCCGCTTCCGATTTTCTAACATATTCCTTTTTCTCATTGGATACGGGAGGTTTGGGGCTCCTTATATAGCCTCTCCAGAGCCTCCAAGTCCCACCACTGGACGATGTGGGTCTAAACTGTTGGATGGGGTAAATGGATCTTGGAGGTATCCATTTACCCATCTACAACTCATCGGCGCATAACCAAATACTCTAACATAGACAAAAGCGGTGATGCAGATCTTTGGATGTGTCACACAACAGTAATAAAAAAAAGCTGTTTGTGTTTCATTGAGAACTGGCCATAAGGTAGCGAGTTGTGAATGCATTTATCAGCCCTGTTCATTCTCCGGAGTTGAGCTGGCTTGTATCCATGCTCTAACATGGGCAAGCAGGTACACATTCTTCTTTTAGTGTATTAGTGTATTGTAATCTCTAGTCATGGCTCACATTTATTATTATTTCTTATCAGAAGCAATGTTCTCGTATTTTTTTGTGAATATGACCTGTAATTTTGTTTTTATCCAGTGACACCATTCTCTAATATTTGTTCATCCAGTTCCCTATCAGTTTTGCTACCTTTGCCATCCTTTCTGTTTGTAGAAGTGATGGCTACTCATTTTTCTAATTAATAACCATGTTTTCCCTATTCGTACATGCAGGATGAGTGCTGTTGCATATCTTGCAAGTTATCTATCTAGAGCAAAGTTTCAATCTTCTTCTTTGGTTACTAAAATATTGAAACGGTTAGTAACGCATATGCTTGCTTTTAGACAAATCAAGTTTCTTCTCAATTTTGTCTTAAGATTTTTTTGGGCAGGTTGGTAGATTGGTGCCATGAATACTGCCTTCTGATTGATCGCAAAGAAAATTCAAAACATGTTGCTGTTCATCAAGTCTTTTACTACGGATGCCAGGTGGTATCTTAATTTAATGTTTTTCTACATGTACAATGTTATGATAGCCTCCCCGAATTTCATCGTAAATTTTAAGGAAGTTATTTTCCAATAAACATACTAATTCTATGCACTGAGAGACTTCTAGGAATAGTATGCAGTGAATTTTTAGTGTGCATCAAGGAAACTCTGCATGATATTTCCTTTGGGAAGTCTCATTCTACTGGGCTGGGTAAGGAGAAATCCTTGAGACATGGAAACACAATTTTTTGTCCAGTGGATCTTGTTGAGGATGGGAGGGAGCACTGCCTATATGGATGGAGGCAATCAATAGTTTTGAAGTTCGTTGCCTGACCACTCACTAATAGGAGCCTCTTAAAGGTTTTTTTCTGTTATTTCATTATTTTTAATCAATTAGGGATTGCATTTGATTGGACGGTTAGAGCTAAGAAGGATAATTTTTATCCAGTTAACCTATAAATTCTGTTAAATTGTATTAGAAAAAGTATGCCGTGGGTTGGTTATTGACACATCATTCAATTTGATTTATTTTTATTTCAGCCTTTCTGATCTTGGTTGGCATTGATAGTAGGATAGATGTCATGCTTTAAAGTTTTGATGGCTTGCGGGGCGATGATCCCTAATGAGACGAGCTGAAGTTTGCAGATCAGTTGAGGGAGGGAGCTTGGACTGAGAGATCTCATGGAACTATACCCTCCTTTTAATTGGTTGTTGTGTTTTGTCATGAACGTCTTTGGTTTTTCTGGAGGTCTTATTTACTTGCTATGTGTTAATCTTGGAGTTGTGGAAGTGTCCAAAGTTGGTTCTTAGACCCCCATTTCATGAAGGATAGGGTGAATGTATTACCCCTTATTATTGGTAGTCTGATACCTCGACAAGGGGATGAGTTTCATTTTAGGTTTTTAGTAGTTAGGTTGATGGGTTCCATCAGGTTGGGGGGGGGGTCTTGAGGTTGATGGATCTTGCGCTGAAATTTTGGGTATGGTTGATTGTTGGTCTATTAGTTGCTTGGTTAGCGAGGCTTTTGTTCCTGATTGTCAAAATCAGGCCAACTTTGGGCAATCGGAACTGTTGGGAATAGGATGGAGCCAACGACCTTGCCTGTTGCTACTGCTAATAGAATGAGTAGCTACATATGCTAGTTGAAGAATTTTTTGAGGAAATCTTGAGTGGCTCTACACCCTCTGCTATTGTTCATGGATTCCTGCTTGCTTGCCGCTTTGGAACACAATCCTATCTTTGCTTGCTGGCATGAAGTCTCTTGCAAAAATCTTGCTTGATGACGCTCCATAATCAAGCTCTAGTCCTCAAACTCAAAAAAAATCAATCATCTGCGCTCTCTCTCTCTCTTCCTATCCCTAGGATATACACAGGTTCGTAGCGAGACTCATGACTCTAAATGTCGATTTCACTGGCATTTCGCCATCATGGAGAAACAAGGTATCATCGACATGCTGATATTTCATCCATGTTGGCCAAAAATAAAGGAATACACATTAAATTTGGCTTTTTTGAGATTAAGGTTTTCAATGTATTTTGATCGATAAATAGAATATAAATACACATTTTGGTGCTAGAGGTCTGTTGGGAAAAAATGAACAACCTGTTTATTCCATAAGGCCTAGGCTCTCTTATATAGGAGAGTAGCCTATGGGTAAATTACATAAAGCATACAACTGAAAATAAAAATAACGAAGAGATACATGCACTACTCTATATGCGTCAACACTCCCCCTCAAGATGGAGCATAGATATCAATCATGCTCAGCTTGGACGCACATTTCTGGAATGGGACTCGAAGTAATGCCTTGGTAAATATATCAGCAGTTTGATTCTCTAAGGTGACATGAGATGTAGCAATGAACCCCTTCTGAATCATGTCACGTATGTAGTGACAGTCAACCTCAATGTGCTTGGTCCTCTCATGGAATGCTGGGTTGTTTGCAATGAACAAGGCTGCCTGATTATCACATTCCAATCTCATAGGAAGCGGTATATCAAGACATAGATCCGTAAGTAGAGCTTTCACCCACATCATTTCTGTGCTAGCCTGGGCCAGAGCCCTGTATTCAGATTCAGCACTGGATCTAGCTACCACTGTCTGTTTCTTGCTCCTCCATGAGACTAGAGCATCTCGTACATAGACTGTAAATCCTGAGGTGGACTTCCTGTCCTTGGGGCATCCAGCATAGTCTGCATCCGCACACGCTGTGATAGAGATCTCCTTTCCCTTCTTAAATAGCAAGCCTGCACCTGGAGATGATTTTAGATATCTCAGAATCATGTGTATTGCATCCATATGGACCTGACGTGGTTGCTCCATGAACTGGCTCACGTGACTCACTGCAAATGATATATCAGGTCTAGTGATCGTGACATACAGTAGTTTGCCTACCAGTTCTCTGTATCTCCTCCTGTCCACCTCCTCTGTATCATCATCATTGAGCTTCATGCTAGGATCCATTGGTGTCATAGCAGGCCGACACCCAAGCATACCTGTTTCACTCAATAGATCTGTAACATATTTCCTCTGCGACATTACTAATCCGTATGGATTTCTAGCAAATTCCAGCCCCAGAAAATATCTAAGGACTCCCAGGTCCTTGGTGACAAATTCGGTTCCCAGTTTTTCTTTCGCCTGCTTTATGCCCTGCTCATCATCTCCTGTAATCAAGATGTCATCTACATAAACCATGATTACAATAATACCTCTAGCAGTCTTCTGTACAAACAAGGAATGATCAGCGTTGGAGCGTTTGTATCCTTGTTTCTCGAAGAGATCTGAGAGCTTCTGAAACCATGCTCTGGGGCTCTGCTTAAGGCCATAGATAGCCTTATGTAATCTGCATACCTTGGAACACTCCCCCTCAACAGCAAAACCAGGTGGTTGTTGCATATAAACTTCCTCCTGCAAATCTCCATATAGGAATGCATTCTTCACGTCCAGCTGATGGAGCGGCCAGTCTCTAGCAACTGCAACTGACAACAAGATCCGTAGAGTGGAATGACGTGCCACAGGCGAGAATGTGTCAAGGTAATCCACCCCGTATGTCTGTGTAAAACCACGTGCAATAAGGCGCGCCTTGTACCTATCAATAGAGCCATCTGCATTGTGCTTCACTGTAAACACCCACTTGCAACTCACCGGGTTCACATCTGGAGGTATAGGAACCAAACTCCAAGTTCCTCTCGACTGAAGTGCCACCATTTCTTCCTCCATTGCTAGCCGCCATCTACTATCCTGCATAGCATCTTGATAACTTCGTGGAATATCTACCGCTGACAGTGCCACCACAAATGTCCTGAAATCTCCAGATAGTCTCTCAAAAGACACAGATGCTGACAATGGATATGTAACATAACTCCTCTTTGATTTGTGTAGAGCAATGGGAACATCTAAATCGGCTGTAGTCTCATCTGGCCCCTGCAAGATATCCTGCTCAGAAATGTCGTCATATCCATCAATAGAAATATTTTCATTACATACCATAGACGAGCTAGGAGACGAGTCATGACCATGAGTTGGAGGAGGCCTACGGGTATAATGGAACGGTAGTGGTGAGACAGGTATATGTGGTGGTGGTGGTGGTGGTGACGACATCTGAGGTGGTGGTGCTGGTGACGGCATTTGAGGTGGTGGTGTCATGTATATGGCATCAGTAGATAGAGGTGGTAGCTGCTTGTCTCCCGAGGCTGAAAAATACATAACAGATTCAAAAAATGTAACATCTGCACTGACCATATACCGCCGACGCAGAGGATCAAAGCTCTTGTACCCCTTTTGAGTTCTGGAGTACCCAACGAAAACACATTTGACAGCCCTAGGAGAGAGCTTGTCAGTATCAGGCGACAACTGATGGATAAAAGCAACCGACCCAAACACACGAGGAGTAAGGGTGAACAGATCCTTCCCATGATAGATGAGGGAAAACGGAATCTGTTCATTCAAGACAGAAGAAGGCATACGATTGATTAGGTAACACGCAGTGAGAACTGCATCACCCCAGTAGGAGTAGGGAACATGACTCTGTATAAGAACTAAGAAGTGATCTTGTGACATCAAGAAGGTGACGGTGTTTCCTTTCAGCAATTCCGTTTTGTTGAGATGTATGAGCACAAGATGTTTGGTGAACAATCCCTCTTGAGGAGTAATAATTGGCAAGAACATTGGTGCACAATTCTAGAGCATTATCACTTCTCACAAACTTCACAGATGTGGAGAAAACATTTTGTATTTCATTCATGAAATGGATAATGATATTTCCTGCTTCAGATTTATTTTTCATTAAAAACACCCATGGCACTCTAGAAAAATCATCCACAAATACTATATAAAATATGTCCCTGATGATCAAGTACACGACTCGGACCCCAGACATCAATATGAAATAACTCGAACTTGGAGGTACTACTCCGACCTGGACGACTGGGAAAGGACGACCTGTGATGCTTTCCCAACTGACACGCCTCACATTGAATAGGTGTGTGAGGAAGACCATAAGGTAACACTTGACGCAACTTCTGAAGCGGTAAATGTCCAAAGCGCAGATGCCACAATAAAGTAGATACTTGTCCAGAGGGAAAGGATGAGGTTCCAACAAATTGGGTCTGATTCAGGCGGTAGAGGCCTCCTTGCTCATAGCCACGACCAATCACGTTGCCCGTATGGATGTCCTGAAAAATCAAAGAAGATGGATCAAAAATTGCCCGACAATGTAGATCCTTCGTAATCTGACTAATTGACAACAAATTCATTGAAAAATCAGGTGCATGTAGCACATTCTTGAGCTGCATAGAAGATGTCAATCTAATCTCCCCCTGACCAGTGATGGGGGAATGTGTACCATTGGCAATTACTACTGTCCGGCCTGGAGGAATCTGAGTGTATCCTGTAAGTAGACTCTGGTCGCCAGATAGGTGATGTGTAGCGCCCGAGTCCATAATCCATGGTAATGTATCTGATCTACTACTGTTGAATGCAAGTATACTATCTGAAGCACTGGTAGACGCAGAGGCAGAAGCAGCGGCATCAGAATGACTCTCCGTAGTCGGTGTTGGACCAGATGGTGGAATAATGCCCCTCAGACGGACAACTAGATCGTCGAACCGTTGATCCAAAGTAGCAGCAGATGGAGGCTCTATCTGCTCAGCAGCTCGTGCGGATGCAGGAAATCCATGCTTCGAGTAGCATGTGTCTTCATTGTGTCCAACTCGGTGACAGTAGGTACATGTTGGCCAAGTGCGACCACCTCTTCCACGAGGTCTACGTCCACGACCCTGGTGATGAAGTCCGCGACCCCTGTTGGCTGCCATGGTTGAAGAATTCTGACTCGAGGCCGTGGAAGGAACTGTGATCCGACTTATTCTATGGAAAGCTTCCTCCATGGGAGGAATAGTAGAGTCGGCCAAAATCTGTGATCGTGCCGCCTCATACTCTGGATCATGTGCAGCCAGGAACACGCCCACCATAGTCGCGTTCCCTTATGTCTTCTGCTGTTCTGGCGTGGCTGTCAGGGGCATGAAGCTATAGAGCTTCTCGAACATCCCTCTCAGTGATGTATAGAGAGAATGTAGAGGGCGACCATTCTGCTTGATAGTGAAGATATCATGCTGGAGTTGCAGAATCTGTCTCGTTCTTCGCCTGTGAATATGTGGCTGCCAGGATGTCCCACATATCCTTGGCCGTGGGTTGATGTAGAATGTCATTGGCTATCTCAATTACCAGTGTATCGTATAGCCACACTTTGGCGTATGCATCATCCGCCTCCCAAGAGGCATTGGCTCCAGTCTTCTCAGCAGGCTCTGGTTCGGTAAGAATGTGCTTCTTACCCGTTGACTTCATCATACTCATGAACTGCATTGCCCACAGTTCATAGTTTGTACCGTCCATCTTTATAATAGGCGCTGGACCACGAAAGACGCCAATAGATGGGATATCTGCCTTGCTTTCTGACATATTGGAGATGGAAGACTGGAGCGATTGACAGAGGATGAGATTCGTCTACAATGACATAGACGGGTTTAGTTGCATGTGTAGACCTCAAGTAACTAAACCCATGTAGATGAAGATGTGTGTGCCCTAGGGCTTAGGGCTTAGCACACATACACGCGCGCAAGAAGCACGCGCAGACGGATAGGAGATGCACGCTACAGGAGATGCGCGCTACAGGCGATGATGCACGCTACAGGCGCACAGGAGATGCGCGCACAGGAGATGCACGCTACAGCGATGCATGCTACAGCACGATGCACATGCACAGGGAGGCGCAGTGAAGGACCACGCACAGCAGGGAGGCGCAACGCAGTAGAGGTGCGCTCGCGCACTAGGGCTGCATCGCAGTGGAGGCGCAAGGGGGCTACGTTTGCGCGCAAGGAGGCGCAAGGGGGCTACGTTTGCGCGCAAGGAGGCGCAAGGCGCAGTGGAGGCGCAAGCGCGTAGAGTCGCAGTGGCGCCGTTTGCGCGGAGGCTCTCTTCGCGCAGGAGCACCGGCGCACGAGGAGATGCTGGAGCAGCTACGGCGAGCCCCGGCGGCGCCGATGAGATGGAGAGAGAAGGAGAGGCCAGCGAGTGGGGTGGGGTAGGGTTAGGGTTTCGAGAACTCCGGTCTAGGACCGTCGCTCTGATACCATGTTGGGAAAAAATGAACAACCTGTTTATTCCATAAGCCCTAGGCTCTCTTATATAGGAGAGTAGCCTATGGGTAAATTACATAAAGCATACAACTGAAAATAAAAATAACGAAGAGATACAGACACTACTCTATATGCGTCAACAAGGTCCAAATACAAGAATTCTCATAGTATTATCATCATAATCACCGCATATAATGATATACAATGCTGAGTAAGGCATGCAGTAAAAAGTCTACTCATGTAGGATGCATAAATAAGTAGATATAATAAATAATACACTCACAAGCTCATAATTCATAATATATTATTACAATTATAAGAATACTTGCCACATACATAGGTTTAAGAAAAATCGTCATTTTTGAGTTATTGTATTTTCTATTTTATTTGAGTTATGTAACCGTTCGGGGTCATATATGTACTTTTCCCTTTTTGCTCTCTAGGATTTCTCTCTATATACGACAATCGAGGCTCATGGAATAAACAACGATTCATTCTCTTCTCCACATGGTATTAGAGCGACGGTCCTAGATCAGGGGTATTAGACCTCAATCATCTCGCTGCCACCTTCAAGCCTCTCCAGGCGCTGAGGCATACGCCTTGAGGCATTTTTCAAGGAAAAACGCCTCGAGGCTATAGCCTCATTCAACCTAAGTAAGGCATGCGCCTCGAGGCGCTGCCTCATTTATGGGCTATTTTTTTTAATTTTTTTCTACAATATTTTTTCCTTTTCTCTTTGGTTGTGAGCTTTTCATCTTTCCTAAACAAGTATTTTCAAGTCTTTAAGCTCATGATTCACTAAAATGCATTTTTTTAATTTATCAACATATTAAATTTATTTTTACTTTGCTATGCATGTTTTTTATAAATCAACATGAACAAAAAATTGAGTCTTGAGCCTTAAATCCAATACCTCTACTCTTTAGTATGAATCAAGCTTAAATGTATTCTTTATTAAAATTTTTGGATGCAAGTTCCTTACTTTGACTTAAATTTTGAAAAGTATATTTTTGTAAGCAAGTCTCATCTTTTCTTCTATTCAATCGAGACTAATTTAATACACATCAAAGCATGCATGAACAAAGATGATTATAACATGCAATATTCAAGTATTTTATCCCCCAATCATTATGGTAAAGTAAAAAGTGATCACAGATTCATTACTTACTCTCTTATCCTTTTCAATTGAATGACACATATCTCACCTAATTTTGAAAATGGTACGTTACATCTAGTTCCTTTAGTTAAATTTTATTCAAAACTTTAAATTTTACGGAGAGTTACCCATTATTGTGCTTAGATATCCATATTTACTTGACTCCTTACAGATTTAGAGTTTTAAAAAAGAGAGTTTTATAACAACTTGGATGTTTAAACCATGATGTTAGCCTTGAAATATCATGGAGTTATGTATTTAATCATAACTATTTAATTTCTAGAACTTGAAAATTGTAATTACGATTAATTAGTATATTTTATGAAAAATTTTCTTTCACGAGTCAGGCTTATGCCTCGATATGCCTCGAGGCTTACGCCTCGAGGCAATACTAGGAAAACGCCTCGATACGCCTCACGTTTTTTAAAACCTTGCTCTCCACAACCTCCGAGCGCTTGCATGGGCCCTTCTTCCTTGCCTAGGGCCTCGTGCGAGGCCCTTCCTCTCTTCCAGGGCTCTGCTGCAGCAATAAGGATGTGCTCCAACACCTAGCAGCAATTCCGAGGGTGCTCCAGCAACCCTTCCTCGTGCTCCAGCAACGCCTACGTACCTATAATACTCCAGCACTGCCTCCTTGTTGTCATAGCGCTCCTAGTGCCACTGAAGGTCTGACCCATTTTTCAACTTGATGTGAAGAACACCTTCCTCAATGGTGACCTCAAGGATGAAGTTTATATGATGTATCAGTCGGGTTACGTAGTCGAGGGGTAGCATGAATGCCGACTACCTAAGGCCATATATGGCCTGAAGCAGAGTCCTAAGGCATGGCTTGACTGACTTACTAGTGAGGTCAATACTTTTGGCTTTCAAAGGATGACATCTGAGTACTTCGTCTTCATCAGACAGTGGTCTACTGACACTGTCATTCTTGCTGTCTATGTTGATGATATAGTTGTCAATGAAGATGACGAAGCCTGTATTTAAGACACCAAGACCTTCTTTCAGAAGGTCTTTATCACGAAATATCTTGGCCAACTTCGTTACTTTCTTGGCATTAAGGTGATACACACTATAGAGGGGCTACATCTCTCATAAAGGAAGTATTTCCTTGACATTCTAACTGAGACCGAGCTACTTGAATGCAAGTCATCTAGCATCCCTGTAGAAGTAAGGAAACATTCCGCATCTACTGATCCTACGTTTGAGGATACTACACGATATAGAAGCACAGTGTATTAAGATATTAGTTTTTTTTCATGTCTTTTATGTATTATTTGTTTCCTTCGTCTTCTTTATGTAATTTGCCCAACATGTTACTCTTCTATATAAGAAACCCCCCTTGAATAAACAATTCATTCTATTCCCTCTACATGATATTAGAGCGACGGTCCTAGACCGAAGTTCTTGTACCCCACTGTGCCCTAGACCTCACCTGTCGACCCCCTTCTCTCCGCGCTGCCGTCGCCACCGTCGTCGTCTCTGTTTGTGGCACGTTGCTGCCTCTTCCTTTTTTTCAACGAGATCACCATCGCCCCTTTCCCCTTCGCACGTGTTGTCGCGCATCGGCCCCTACTGTCTATAGGGGCCCTCCCGGCCCCTACGTGTGCCACCAACCCTTGCGGAATCGTCCGTGAGCTGTGGCGGGACCTTTTTATGCCCGCATGGGCATTTTTTTCTCCTCTTCATGACCAAACTGCAGTATGAGATGGTTTGATTTTGACAGGAAAACAAGATTTCAGTCATATAAATCCGTTTTTCAGCCCTAGCACGGCTTGAGGAGTAAGAGGATGGTTGTATGAGTGTATACATATAACCAATCCTTCATATGATAGTGTAGACTTGCTCGATTCGGTCTACTTCCCCAGTCGAGTTCTGTTTTTCGGCCTTCTTTCATCATATCAGAAAACAAGGCTGATGTCTTCTATTCATCCGGTGCCTTCAAGGGCCCGGCTCCCGTTGTGAAGATGGATGAGACTAACTTCGAGTTATGGTTTATGCAGTTTCTGACTCTTATGCAGTGCGACAAGTTGACATTTTGCAGAAATAGGTACTCGGTACTCGGTCGGCAGGGTCATTGACTAAAAACTAATAGACAGTCGGGCGACTAATCGGATTTAGTCGGCCATTAGTCGGTTTTGAATTTTTTAATTATTTTAAATATGTAAATAATTTGTATACATATTTTCTTATATATTTGCATAGATTTGTACATTTTCTATACTATAATGAAATAAAAGGAGTAATTGACTTTAAATATAACATTAAGAATATTATAATAAGTTTATTTTTAAAAAAATAAAAAAAATCAAAAAGTTCTATGTAAAAGTCGGTCGACTAGTCGGTCTGATTAGTCAAGTTAACCAACTAATGGCTGTCTAAGCCTAGTCGAGTCGGCTACTCCCCCGACCAGTGTTCACGAAAGCGGCTCGTGCGGCCGCATATGCGTATGCGGTGCCCTCAGCGCACTGCTTTCATGAAGCCCCCATTATGCGCTTTGTGCACTTATGCGGGCCGCTTATGCGGGTTGTGCGGCCGCATATGCGGTCTGTGCGGCCGCGTATACATTTATTTATTTTTTATTTTTTAATTTGTACCACATTTTTATTGTGTTTTATGCCACGTTTTCCTTGCTTTTGCATGTATGCCAACCAAGCATTCCATGACCATTTAAATCCATCGTCAAAGTAGTTGTACTGCGAGATTGGAGTAAACACGCAAGGAAAAAAAGAATAATGTACTAATAATTTAGCAAAGTAATTTAGTCAACTAATAGTTATTATGAATGCAATATATTATATGTAAAGTTTGGTACTTTTGATGGAGGATCAGTTATAAATATAACGACAGAGATAAATGACATTATATTCAATAATAGAGGCATTTTGTGTGCTAACTTTTCTATTTTATTAATTGTTATTTATTTTGTGTGCTAACCGTTCTGTTGAAGTATTGATATTTGATTGATAGCGATTGTTTTGAACTCTATATGAAAGTTATTTTTCTTAAATCTTCTGTTGAACCATAATTATACATAAATTTAGTTCTTTGTAGTCACTTTTGTATATATTTATTTATTTTTAAATAAAAATTTAGGAAACCGCGTAGAACCGCATATACCCCGCATATGCCCCCGCTTAAGTGCTATTCAGTGACCTGTCCGAACGCATACGCATACCGCTTTCCTGAACCTTGCCCCCGACTCGACTACTCGGACAGACTGGTCAGCCTAGTCGGTCGACTTTTACAACAGTGCAAGGAGCGCAATCTGACAAAGCTAGAACTGGTGGATAAGACTTAGGACAATTCTTCATGGAAGTAATATGATGCGTAAGCACGTATTTGACTCTCCGGGACCCTCACCACAGGTTAGCCAATAATATTGTGAACCAGCCCACCGCCAAGGTGATGTGGGATATTCTGGCATCCACTTATACCCAAGTGACGAGACCAAGATTCTGCAGCTTTAGTTTGACATATACATGGCAAATCAGAATGTCCATCTACTGCGCGCATTCTACTCCTCGCTTCATGGCATGTTTGAGAAGCTTCACGGCTCCATGCTGATTACGACCTCCACATAGCAACAACTGGCATACATGAACTCCACGATGGTTAGAGTTTTCTTGGTTGCGCTTAACTCAGAGTATGAGATAGCCCGGGCAAAACTCCTTATTGTGGCGACCATACCTCCCATGGAGGCTTGCAGTCATCTCAACATGCTTCTTATTCCACCTGCTGCCACCATACAACCTTCCTCATCGATGGCTTCTTCTTACGACAGGGGAGGTTCTACTCAGTTCAGTGGGTGTAGTCCTCGTGGTAGAGGTAGTGGACATCAGCGTGGTCCCTGCACCTACTGTCGTCGTCCGGAACAATCTAAGGATACATGCTACCAGAAGCATTGATACCCTGTATCTGCTCGAGTAGCAGTAAACAGATTGAGCCTTCACAGCTCCTCAGACATATCCACGAATTTATGATATTGCCTCTCGTATACGGGAGATCATGACTCTAGTGCCTGACACTCCCACTACAAGATCCACAGATACTGCAGCTACAGATAAAGCCTCTTTGAGCTCCTCAGGTATCGCATACGCTTTTACTGGTTGTAGCAATGCATATATGATAGACTGGATCATGGACTCTAGTGCTTCTCACCATTTGTGTGGCAGCAGAGCCCATGTCAAGCCTTATAGGTCCATATCCCCTAGTAGATGGGTCGTCATTACAAATGGGGTTCACTTACCCATCACATGACATGAGGAGGTGCATTTGATGCCATCCATGCATCTGCATAATATTTTACATGCTCCCGATTTTCAGATGAACTTGCTTTCTATTACAAAAGATATGCATTATCGTGCCATTTTCACCCTCTTCTCTTGTGTTTCAGGACATACTCGCATGCAAGGTGATTAGATGTGACCATGAGCCGCAGGGGCTCTATATACTAGTGCGACCTCCTCATGTTGATGCCTCTACTATTCCTACTAGACCAGTCTCACTGTACTTGTGGCACCTTTTTTTGGCTACCTTTCTCTGCAGAAGCTATGCCATATCATCCCACACATCTCCACATGATCTTCCTTCCAGTACGAGGCTTGTCAGCTTTGGAAGCATTGCCATTCTTCGTTTCCATCTCGTCAGAGTCAGAGCAGTTCTCAGTTGTTTGAGCTCCTTCACTTAGATATCTGGGACCGAGTCGTGTTCCTGATCACCAGGGACACCGTTTTTTTATTGTTGTTGGTGACTATTCTAGACTTTTTTGGATTTTCTTCTTGAAGAATAAGTCTGGTTGGGTCTGTCATTAAATCATTTATTAATAAGGTAAAGAATAATTCTTCTACTACGGTCAAGTATTTGTATTCTAATAATACCTTAGAGTTTTGTACTTTATAGTTATCCCGGTTTCTCAGACCACTTGGCATTGTACACCAGACCTTGTATGCCTATACATCTCAACAGAACAGTGTTGTCCAGCTCAAACATCATTATTTACTTGATGTGACCATAACCCTTCTGATTCAGAGTCGTGCTCCTCACTCTTATTGGGGTTATGCGGTTCTCACTTCCTGCTACTTAGTGAACTGTATGCCATCCTCTGTTTTGGGAGAAAAGGTTCCTTTCTCGATTGCATTTTCCAGGAAGGATATGTTCTCCCTTACGCACCGTGTGTTTGGATGTGTGGCCTTTGTTCTCAATCTTTCATCTGGTCGTGACAAGCTTTCCCCCAGAGCTATCTAGTGCATCTTTGTTGGCTACTTTCGTGCCCAGAAAGGGTAACGTTGCTTTGATCTACTTCAGCGGAATTACTTTGTTCGTGTTATGTTACATTCTTTGAGTCTGTTATGTATTTCTCTTCTACAGGTGATAAATTGGCCCCATCTAACTCTGATGAGGAGATCTACATGCCTCCACCTCCTACAGCGCTATTACCTCCTGCACCCACTCTGCCACCTCAATCACTTCCCTCACCACCACCTCCAATACCTACACCTGCTCCTGTGGCTTCCCCTGGACCACCACCCACCTTGACAGGCTTGACTCTTTTTACCACGTGTGTTTACTCGCATGTCTAGCTCTGTTCCCCCTGCTCACGGGTCTTCCCCATCATCTAGCACACCTCAGGCATGTAATGAGCACATTGTCTCTACTGATGACGCTTCTGAGTTGTCTATGCAGAAGGATTTCTTACAAGATACACATGTACCCTCTCAAGAGGGAAACTTACATATTCAGGAGGTGACAGATGATCTCGATGTGTCTATTGCTCTGCGAAAGCAGAGACGTACCTGTGCTTCATATCTTCTTGCAACCCATGTTTCTTTGACCAGACTTTTAGAGGATTTCGTGAGATTTACCGTGGCATTATCAGCTGTGGAGATACCGCGGACACATCAGGAGGCAATTCAGGACAATCATTGGCATCTTGCCATGGAGGAGGAGATGATCGCGCTACAGTTGCATGGTACTTGGAGCCTTGTTTCAGTTCCAATTGACGCATCTGTTGTTGGGTGTAAGTGGTGTTCACGATGAAGCACTGAGCAGATGGCGATGCAGATCGCTACAAGGCAAGACTTGTGGTACATGGGTTTACTCAGACATATGGGTTGGACTATCAAGATACATTCTCTCCGGTAGGCAAACATTCTACTCTATGTATACCTCTATCTGTTGCAGTGATGTGTGATTGGCCCCTCTATCAGCTTGATGTGAAGAATGCTTTTCTCTTTGCTGACCTAAAGGAGGAGGTTTACATGCAATAACCACCTAGGTTTGCTACTGAGGAAGAGTGTTAAAGGTTTGCAGGCTTCACAAGACAGTTTATGGTCTTAAGAAAAGTCCAAGAGCATGGTCTCGGAGGTTCTTGGACTTGATTGATCAACAAGGGTTTGTGAGATCAACTACCGATCATTCACTTCTTGTTCAGAGGACTCAGAGAGATACATTTGTCATACTTGTGTATGTTGATGATATCATTGTTACAGGAGATGACGAGTAGGGCATCCAGACTGCTAAGGATTTCCTAGGTCAGTAGTTTGTGACCAAGGACCTTGGTAGTTTACGCTACTTCCTTGGATCGGAGTTCGCCAAGAACCAGTTAGGTCTTGTGATGACCCAGAGGAAGTATGTTACGATCTTCTCTCTGAGACAGGCATGGCAGATTGTAGGCCTACCACTACTTCTATGGACCGAGGCCCTAAATGTCGGTTTTGGTCACTATTTCGATGACCGCCGAAAAGGAATTTCGGTGGAATTTCGGTCAAATTTCGACCGAAAATTCGGTCATTTCGGTCATTTCTTGTACTAGGGCATCCATATTTCGGTCATTTCGACCATTTCGGTCGAATTTCGATTTCGACTGGATATCGATATTCGACAGAAATTCGACCGAATTTCGCTGAAATTTGAGGCCATGCTATGGACCCGAGCATGAAGCTCTATGATGATGACACTGAGGAGATCGACAGGAGGTACATAGGGCTTGTTAGCAAGCTTATTTATGTGACTATCACCAGGCTACATGTATCCTTTTTAGTGAGCAAAGTGAGTCAATTTATGGAGTAGCCTAGACAGAGATACATATGGATGCAATGCATATGATTTTGAGGTATTTGAAGTCCTCACCTGGCACTTGTCTTCTATTTAGTAGAGATACATCCCTTGTAGTTACAACATATGCAAGTGCAGATTATGCAGACTGTCTCAAGGACATGAAGTCTACTTCTGGCTTTGCAATGTTCATAGGAAGTTCGTTGGTGTCATGGAAGAGCAAGAAACAGACTGTGGTTGCCAAATCTAGTGCATAATTAGAATACAAGGTCATGACGCAAGCTAGTACAGAGATGATGTGGGTCAGATCTATTATTACTGACCAAATGTTGAGGTGCCTCTTCCCATGCATCTCCAATGTGACAACCTGAATGCTCTCTTCATTGTAAATAACCCAACCTTCAATGAGAGGACCAAGCACATCGAGGTGGACCGTCACTACACTCATGACATGGTACAAAAGGGTCTCAACTCCACGACTCATGTTAGCTCTGTAGATCAAACAACATATGTACTTACCAAGGCCCTAACGGGCCTTACCAGAGATGTTGCTCCAAGCTGAGCATGATAGATATCTACGCTCCAGCTTGAGGGGGAGTGTTGAGATATTAATTATCTTTCATGTCTTTTATGTATTATTATTTCTTCATGTAATTTGCCCAACATATTACTCTCCTATATAAGAGAACTCTAGGGCTTCCTGAATAAACAATTCATTCTTTTCTCCGAAATAGTGGGTAAA
The DNA here is from genome assembly GCA_037367405.1 of Ottelia alismoides. NCBI lineage: Eukaryota > Viridiplantae > Streptophyta > Magnoliopsida > Alismatales > Hydrocharitaceae > Ottelia > Ottelia alismoides. Next base: position 602,876 of record JAZKJV010009683.1, on the reverse strand, counting down.
CTTCTCTATTTCACGTTTACTAAGCCCGATATATCATATGCTATGATCATAGCCAACCAGCACACGGAGAGCCCCTTTTACATTCAACGACATGTTGTTCTTCTGATCCCTTGATACTTGACGGAATCTTCTAGACGTTGAAATGCCCTAGGATCCGGGTACCCGTTTACAACACATTCGCAATATTTTATTCATTAAATGTCGCACAAGTTACACGAAAATACGGGGAAATTTTCCGCTTTCTGCAAATGGCATTCACATTTAAACTAACAACCACAAAACCAACAACATGATGTGCTACCAAACTTTCATTTCATTTATTTCCATATATATATATACACCATGTACAAAAAGAGTCTGACAATACAAACATGTATCCCAAAATATGACTGAAGAGAAAAAAAGCAGTTTCCACTATAAACTGAACAAAAACCGTAACAACAGTAATTGTATCATCTGGTGTAGTAACAAATGCCAGGAATCATCAACCAGCTACTGAGTCGCAGGTTGTTTGCCTGCCAAAACATGAAAAGAACAAGGGACGCCAACGAGCGTCGGTACATCCAAAAAACTTATTAAAACTCACATGCATTTAAGGTGATTGCAAAAGAAGCAAGTAATAAGGCATAAACAACTAAAAATTTCAACTACATGAAAATTTACAAATCCTTGCTATGGAAAAGGTTTTTCAAGCTACTTAGAAGGGATGCCACAAGTTTTACCCATTGCCTTTTTATGTCATATTCTTATATAGTAATTAATAACTCAAATATATTTATATTAATCTCTTGTTATTTGGAGATCATAAGTATGGATTTTGTTGATGTGGAAGATGAGGTTTTGAACTGATTCTTGATTTTTTCTAAATTCTCCAGTTTAGTAGATAGTCTGCGGTCTTTGTCTATGTGTGACTTCACACTATAACTCTAAGGCGTGAAGAGTACCTTAGGGTTGGGGTGCCTTCGTAGGCATGCGATGGGGTATAGACTATAGTGCATCCTAACTAAGTTCCCAACACGTCCACTAACTTAGTATATATTCATGGTAATAATCCAAAGAACAGATGATTTGCTGACAATTGATGGTTGATAAAGATTATTAATTCTATGCTAGGTTTGATTGAAGTCAACTGTAATCAATAGCACCTTAACGGATCTCATCTCTTAGTCATATTCTACTGCAAATTATTTCAATCTCAATATGTAACTCCTCCAAATTTTCAACTGTAATTAATTCAATGTAACCATAGATGATTCAAATGTAGCCAATGATGATTCCGATGTAGCATCGACAAGTCTGCTGGCGGAAAGTAACCAAAACTCAAGCAGTGAGGTAGCCTCCTAAGAGGCTCTTCCGTCTTGCCCTCTAATTGGAAGTGCGGTCCAATAGAGGGATAGACCAAAACTACGCCACTACGATGGGTGAGAGAGACTCTTCAGAAAAGTCACTCGATACGGACCCGACCGGTATAGGTAGACGAGCTCGTACGATAAACTAAAATCGAGGATCCCCCGCATGGGTATCCTAAAATAGAGGGTCAGCGGAGCTGGTCAAAGTCGGGATCCCAATGAGGCATAAAAAATACTGCGAGCTCTTGTAAAAATCGTGAAAAGAACTGGGATCCTAGACCTGCGCAGTTGGCGGTTGCTGCCTATCTGGGCTTCCTATCTCTCGCTCAATTGAGGGTCACTGCGCCCTCGCACGGTCAGGTGTAAGGGTCACCATGACCGACAAAAATATTTATTATTTATTCACCATTTACTTTCCTTCCTTGACAGCCCTTTTTGTAATTAATTGTAAATCTATGTATTTTTTTATATTGATCATTAAATAGTAATGTATACCTAAAGGATCATTTGATGAAATTTTTATTGACAATAAGAATCATTGATTCAATTATTTCTGAGTTGGATTTCATTAAGAATAGGTTAACCTGGCATAAAGACAACCTTTGACCATGCTAGTTTCTCCACTCTAGCCCAATAGCTTGATGCAATTAGTCACATTATAATCTCTTTTATGCTCAGTTGCCAATTGGTAATTTTCTGACGATCTGCTTTCATTTTTCATCATTTTTACTTTCATCATTTTTACTTGTAATGGTTTCATGAATCATGCATAATAGCCCTTCTCAATTGAATCCAGAATTAGCAACAGAATTTAATAAATCAAGACAATTAGGATATATTATCTTACTTGGGGAGATATTAATAGAGATTTATCCTTAGTCCTGACCAATCAGCCAGGTTTATAATCATTTCTCACAAAATTTTAGCCAATCGAAGTATAGATACAACCATTATGATCTGAAGAATATTTGTCAATTAAGATATCGTTTTAATATACAGAGAATCACTGTAATTATATGTATATATATGTGAAAGAGAATAATGTCAAGTAGTTTTTATAGCATTGCAACATTTTACTTGGAGCATTGTATACTGGATTCATGTAATATGGATTTTACAAGTCATGGTTGTAGTATCTCATTGCCTAATGACTCAAAATCATTTAATCTTGTTAATTATTCATTTCGACATTTCAAGTATGTCACCAGGTCCTGATAAGTTAACCAAATTTGAGGAAGTAATCACAAAAAGTTACTGTGATAAAATAGTTCCCTGAATAATGAAATTATGAAATATAAACAAAATCTGGAACCTTTGTAAAAATATTATGTATATACATGTATATATAGATATATATAAATTATAGATTTTCAATTATGAACTTTAACTCCCAGTAACTCTACAGACAAACCTTCATCAGCTCACAAGTTGTTTATAATGAATCTAAATTAAATAGACAGGGAATAAGAATGTAGCCCTGCTTATATCAGGATGAATAGGAGACGTATAGTTAAGTTTATAGGAAAC